>CM038227.1:19903842-20503842 GCA_021442155.1 Cymbidium sinense
TGGCATCCATACAAATTTTTTCTAATTTTTATAATCCTACAATAATAAACATTCAATTAGATTTAAGTCTCATATCATAATAAATTTTGATACAAGTGGAATGAAAACCACATCTTTTACTATTTCATGGTTCACATATGGATTAGCTCTATTCTAATATATCCAAAATATTGATCAAAGAAAGTGGCACAAAATATGTGATTTATAGCTGAAAAAATTGTTTATTTTATTCTATTTTTATATATTTAAGGTCATTAATAAATAAAATTTGATAGGGTGTGCTTGAAACCAGCCCAACTTTTCCTCTTCTTAGCCACTGGTTCAAGCACACTACCAAAGAAATTTTTTCATGATCATGAATTTGAAACATATGTCCGTGATTTATAATATATTATATAAAAAAAGAAAGCGATTCCCCATTACTATTACACATGATTACAGCTACCTTAAGCTTAGATCATGCTGAAAAATAAATTTATAATATAATAAAGGCAAATTAAAGGATTTTTAAGGGTTATTTGATTGCTTGGAAAAGAAATGTATTGCATTTAGAACGAAGACGTTTTGAAAATTATAATATTTAGATGAAAAATTTAGAATGTAATTTGAAATTCAACCGCATTTCAAATTCACGTTGAATTGATGAATTTAGAAATCACCTAATTTGAGATTTTCAAATGCATCGCTCAATATAAAGTGAGGTACTTAAAGCATGTGGGAGAAAATGATAGATTTGCTTTGACGAAGCTTGACCGTTAAAATATATGAAGATAAAAATAAATTTATCAGCATCTCATGCCAAATCATCAAGAATATTTAATCTAAGCATACCAATCCATGGAAGAGCTAATGGGATTTTGGCCTTCCACTTATAAAGAGGTGTTCTAGAGAGAGAGAGAGAGAGACTTCTTTTTCACTCAAGATGGGATGTAAGGAAAATAAGAACCCACCCTTTAGAATGAGGACCATGACCCTATTTATACTTGAGAACATCTCATTTTATTTGAGCCATGATTAAAATAAAATAAAATGTTTGGTCTTTACATGATAATTCCATACAAAATTAATAAGATGCCTCAAAAGCCTAAAATTAATTAATCATTATTTGATCACAAAATTAATAGGCTTAAAAATAAGATAGCATGTATGATTAAATTTATATGTGATCCCACATTCAAAATTCCCAATAATCTCCCACTTGGGCCACATATATTGCTTGACAATTATATATTATTAAATACTTTAAGAGCTCAATATTTGTTATCTTCAAAGAGGAATATATTTAGACAATCTAGTCCATTAATAATATTAATATAAAATCAAAGTGATCTTTATTATATTTTTTCTATAACAAGACCCATCGATCACTAAATCAATATGACATGACATAGATCAAGTATGGATGTAGCATAAAATTTCATGTAATGTGATCATATATCATTTTCAACTAATCTTATATTATAACTCAAAAGAGTTATAAATATAATTTCATTTATTTATGCTAAACCGTAATTAAAAACTACATAACTTTATTTCAGAGTTTTCAACTATAAGATAATGACAAAACTTTATTCTGATCATAAAAATATATTTATAATCATTAAACATCATAAGCAAACTCCCACTATTAGTATATCATCAAAGTAAACCACTCTCATATAAGCCACATGCTCATGAAATACTTTAGGTGGTAAATCTTTTGTAAGTGGATTGACAATCATAAAGTTTGTACTAATATGTTCAATAGATATTTGAGAACTCTGAACTCTTTCTTTTACAGCAAGAAACTTTATGTCAATATGCTTGATTTTGATGAACTCCTATTATTCTTTGAATACAACTCAACGACTAAATTATCATAATTTATTTTTAATGGTCTCTCTATTCCATAAAAAAAATTTTAGCCCAGTGATAAAATTCTGCAGTCATATTTTTTAATTTGATGCCTCATAACAAGCTATAAATTTTGCTTCCATAGTGGAAGAAGCTATGAGTGATTGTTTAACACATTTCTAAGATATAGCTCCTCCAGCTAATAAGAAAATATAATCTGAAGTGGATCTTCTACTATCGAGGCAACCAATAAAATTAGAATCGGAGTACCCTATGATTTGCAAATGATCTGATCTCCAATATGTGAGCATAAGGTCTTTTGTTCTCTTCAGATACCACATAACTCATTGTACTGCTTTCCAATGATCCATTTCTGGTTTACTTAAATATATGTCAAGCATTCCAACAATGTACACAATATCCGGATGCATACAAACTTGAGCATACATAAGACTCCCTACTACAGTAAGCATAAGGGATCTTTTCCATCTCTTTCTTTTCAAGTTCATTTCTTAGACATTGAAGCAAATTGAATTTATCACCTTTAGTAATGAGTGTATCTCCTGGTGCACAATCTTTCATGCCAAATATACTAAGCACTTTATCGATATATGTCATTTGTAATAATGCAAGTATACCATGAGAATGATCTCGATGAATTTTTATACCCAACACAAAAGTTGTATTTCCAAGTTCTTTTATTTCAAATTTATTTGAAAGAAATTTCTTAGTTTCATGTAAAAGGCCTATATCGCTACTTTCCAATAGAATATCACCAACATATAGCACTAGGATGATGAATTTACTCCCACTGATTTTATGATAAATGTATTTATCAACAGTATTTTCTTTAAAACTAAAAGAAGTAATCACTTGATCAAATTTTTTATACCACTGACGAGAAGCTTGCTTTAAACCATAGATGAATTTCTTTGATTTGCATACTAGGTGTTTTGAATTAAAGATTGAAAATTTTTTGGTTGCACCATATATATAGTTTCTTTAATGTCACAAGAAATGTAGTCTTTACATCCATCTAATGTAATTCTAAATCATAATGAGCTACTAGTACTATAATGATTCTAAAAGAATCTTTCGAAGAAAATAGAGAGAAAGTCTCTTTATAATCAATGTCTTTCTTTTGAGTGAAACCTTTAGCGACTAGACATGCTTTATATCTTTCGACATTGCCTTTTGAATCCTATTTGATTTTAAAAATCTATTTACAACCAATGGATTTTACTGATTTAGGCAATTCAACAAGATCCCAAACATCATTATCTTTCATTGATTTCATCTCATCCTTAATGACTTCTATCTATTTATGAGAGTTGACACTTTGTTTAACTTGACTAAAAGAGATTGGATCACTTTCAATCTAATGTCAAACTCATGTTCTTGGAGATACATAACATAATTATCTGAAATTGTTGATCTCCTCTCCCTAGTGGATTTCTTAATGACACTTCAATTTGAGGTTATTATGATTCCTCAATATGAGTGGGAGTTAACTCAAGAATATTTTGATTATCTATATTTATAACTTGAATAAGATTAAAAATTATCTCATTTTCAGAATCAGGAAGAATAATAAATTTCAAATATTTCCAAATTTATTACTCCTACCATATTCAACTTCCTCAATAAATTTAGTATTACCCATCTCGATAAAAGATTTATTTGAAGAGTCATAAAACTTAAAACCCTTTGACCTTTCTGAGTATCCAATAAAATAGCAACTAATAGTTCTTGAGTCTAATTTTCTTTCATTTATCCTAACTTCTTTTGACATCCTAGACATGAAGATGTCTAATACTAGGTTTTTCCCAATTCATAATTCATATGGGGTTTTACTACTTTGCTTGGAACTCTATTATATATAAACAGATTTTGAAGGCTTCTCTCAAAGTGATTCTAGTAAGAAATAAGATTTATCATACTTCTAACCATATCCATAAGGGTCCAATTTTATCTCATACACCATTTTGACTTGAGTCCCATGGTGTATTTGTCACATTCGCTAAATATTTGGCAAAAGGCATGTACGTTGTTCGCTTGATCCATCATATCTACCATAGTATTCACCACCACGATTTGACTTTTATTTTCTTTTAAGTTGATTTTCAACTCACCTTTAAAATTTTGAAATCCATGAGTGACTTCTCATAAATCAAGTTTAAGTACCCATAACGAAAATAATCATCAATGAAAGTAATAAAATACTGTTGGCCATTCCAAGTACCTGTGAGGAATGGACCATAAATATCAATATGAATTAATTCCAAGATGCTTAAACTCCTGTTCGCACCAATTTTCTTGATATTTATTTGTTTTTCCTTGATACATTCTGTAGAGAGTTTATTATCTAAAAATTAAGAGAATCAAGAATTCTTTCTGACACAAGTCTTTCAATTCTTTGTTTAAAAATATGTCATAAATGCTTGTGCTATAACATATATGAATTCTTATTCACTAATTTTGGTTTTGTACCAAAATTGTTTGCATGCAAAGTTTCATTAATTTGTGAAGCAAAAATATTTAATTTATATAAATTATCAATCAAATAATTAGTACCAATAATATTTGAAGAAAAAGATACATTTTCAAATGAACAAGAATAACCAGATTTGTCCAAACAAGAAATAGAAATTAATTTTTTTCTAAACGATGGTACATAAAAAGTCACATATAAATTTAAAATATAATCAGATTCTAGATATAATCTATATAAGCATATTGCTTCAATATGAGCTTTGTTGCCATTTTTCACATAGATGAATCTTTCAAAGATAGACATTCGTCTCAGACAAAATCACACTTATGAGTAGCACCTATTTATCCATCAAGTGTGATTTGATACTAAGAATAAATTAACTTCAGAACAAACAAAGTTGAGAAGTTTGCCCTTTTTCACGAGCTAATTTGCATACTTGAGACAATCCTTTTTCACATGACCAGCCTTCTTGTAAAAGAAACAAGTAACAACATTATCTTGTTTATAACCTTATATTGAAGTCTCTTGTCTAGGCTTCTTTGTCTTTATAAGTCCTTTTCTTTTTAAATAATGCCACGAGAAAGTAACTAAGCTTTCTATTTATGTTTCAATCTCTTCCTCTAACACACATTGAGGAATAAGCTCATTAAGAATCCAATTTTCTTTTTGAGTATTATAACTTATCTTAAAAGAATTAAATTGTACAGGAAGAGAGATCAAAACTAAGATCACAAGAATGTCATCAGACATCTCTATTTTAGCCTTAGTGACAAAAATTAAACATCTCCATAATGTATGTTTCCATTGCTTTATACCATTGAAATGAGTTTACTAAGAATAGTACTCAATTTTTTGAACTAAAATGGTATGCTATTTGGCTTAGAAACTTTTTAGCACATTCCTCTTCAGACATTACATCTCTAATGATTTTTTGGAATGAAATGCTTTATGATCATAAGACTCATGCGGTTAAAACACTCCTACTTTTCAAAGTTAGACCTTTATTCAATAGTGCTTCCTGTAGTAAGGGCAGGAGAACATTCAGTCCGAATCGCATAGTCAAGATTCATACATCTAAGAATAATGGTGATATGCTTTTTCCATTTCTTAAAGTTAGTAACGTTAAACACTATAATGTTATTCAAATTGGCAGATATAGAAAAAATATTAATTGAAAAGAACAAAAAGACTCACAATTAATAAAATTATCATTTCCTTATGCATATATAATATAAACAAAATATCAACAATATACATACTTGAAATGAAATGTTCAATAAGATGAGCAAAAAATATAACATACATTAATTTTATAAATAGTAATTTATAAATAGTACTTTAAAATTATAACAAATATTGATAATAAATTTTGCCAAATATACATTTTTTGATCGACATATCAGATGTACGATTAATATAAATTTTTTACATATTTATTATATAAAATCTGGCCAAAAAATAATCTTCTTTAATTATTTTTTTGCATATTTAAATATAATCTTTATATAATATTCATATATTTTAAAATTAAATAAATTGATATAATAAAGATCACTTTGGTGGCATATTATTTCAATCTAAATTATTTTAAAATAATGAATATCAACTATATTATTCTAGTAATTATTTCAATTTATACGAATTTCAAATAAGTGACAACAATACAAACTGTAAAAACTATTTTATTAAAAAAAAATAGTTGATTTATATTAATTTAATTAGTTTAATTTGGATGCTAAAGAAAAAAATGTACGCATATAAACTATTTTCTGCTTAAAAGAAAATTTAATAAGCTATATAAAAATAATAGCAATTGTTTGCATTTAATGTATAATTAACTGAGTAATTTACAATCTAAATATGTAGAACTTTAGATTCGAAAATCTAAACAAATGAAGTTAATGTTACCAATTATACATGTAAATGAGCTTTCTTTAACTCACTTAATAAAGGCCCACCAAATTAAAGGAACAAAAGAAAAAAAAGCTGTGTCATGGTTTAAATAAAATAAATATATTATTTCTAAAGAAACGTTTAAGAAACACAACAAACTATGAAACTTAATTACTCGTGAAATAACGCAAATGCATAATTCAACCTTATAGAATTTATACATTAACTTCGAGTAAATAAATTAATTATTTGAACATAAAAATAATAACTAATTTGATAGATGAATCATTTCATCTATCATAGGCTTCACTCTATTTTTAATAATAAATCACACACTAATAACAAAATATGAGAAATATAATTTCTTTATTTTCTCAAAATGTTAATACCTAAATAATAACGTGAAGAAGAATCAATGATGAATGTTAGAAAACTAATTTCATGTGATCAAATATGTATTTTATTTCTCAAATTAAATCACGATTGTAATAAACACATCGATTATATAGAAATTTCAATTACGATCAAAGTATATGTTTTATCAATTATATGAAACACACTCATTAAGTCACAACTTGGCTCTAATATCACTTTAAAATATATGAAGATAAAAATAATTTATCTACCGGATCTCAAATATAAGATTTAATCAAAAGAACCCACAAATTGGAAATGATTTTGGCCTTCCACTTCTAAAGAGGTGTTCTTGAGAGAGAGAGAGAGAGAGAGAGAGAGAGAGAGAAAGTCTTTTTTTTACTCAAGATGGGATATGAGAAAAATGAGAACTCACCCCTTAGAATGAGGACCATGACCTTATTTATACTTGAGTATATCTCATTTTATTTCAACTCTTTATAAAATAAAGTAAAATGTCCGTTAATTCCATACAAAATTAATAAGATACCTAAAAAGCCTAAAATTAATTTATCTTTATTTGATCATAAAATTTATAGGCTTAAAAATAAGATAACACCTAATATATAATTAAATTTATATATGAACTCATTCAAAATTCTCAACATAGAGAGTCAAGAGAAAAAAAGAAAAAATGTGAGCACGAAGAGTCCTGACATAAAGCATTGAGAAAAAATAAAATAAAAATAACAACTTTTAATAAAGAGTGGAAGCCTATAACTTTTAATTATTCAAATAAAAAGTATATATTTATTCGCATTTTATATATATATATATATATATATATATATATATATATATATATATATATATATATGATAATTGAAGAAATACTTAAAACATTAATTCTAGAAAAAAATAATGATGCTAAAATACTTTCAAAAATAGGGTGACATTAGATATACAAAATCTCTACTTTTAAAATTGAACCCATAGGAGCCAAAAATTTTCTTTAGGAGGAACCATTTATCTTTTCAAAAGTATCATCAATCTTCTTCATTCAAACTTCAGGCTAGCATTAAAGGCTTTAAAAATTTATTTGGTTAAAATATATTTATAAGACAAAGATATAAGTGAATAATTACATATGAATAAAAAGCTCACAATTGATGAGGTATGCTTTTCATATTTTAAAGCGTTGAATAATTACATCATTGTCAATTCTATTCAGTATATCATTCTCAATATAAGTGATCAAAAGATCATTCATCTATTATTCTCTAATTTTATTTTATTGTTGATTTTTTATGATATTCATAGCAAAAAATTCTGTTTCAACACTTGCTATAATAATTATAGAGTCAATATTTCTTTAAATAATATAAAAATAAAATAATATAAATTGTACTTCTTTCTTTTTTTATCATTTTTTCTATATATATTCTAATATTTTTTGGAATGAAAATTATTCATCAAATCGAATATCCATAAGTTTTGAATTAATTATCATAATCATTACATCTATTAATGTAAAATTATTTTGATAAAATCATTAAATTTATAATATAAGTAAAAATTACATTTATATCATTCTAATTATAATAATAAGATGTATCTAATATTCTATTCATCATTATTATTTATTATATAAATATATTTAACTTAAAATTTTGAAAAAAATAAATATATTTTTAATTATTTATTATGAATAGAACTATAAAAATGATAAATAAAAATAAATAAATAAATTTTATTTATTTAATAATCTCACCCCCACACACAATATAGCTCGAGATCGAGATAAACTCAAATAGTGAGCTCATTATCGTGCTGAGCTCAAGCAAGGTCGGCTTACTTACACCCCTACTGCCAGCACTATCAGCCTCCACCATTCATCATCAGAGGCCAAGAACTACTATCAATCACTACTCATAGTCATCATCTTCTCCGACCATTGCTAGCTATAGCTTGTCAAAACAAGTCATTACTACTACTCATCATGGTTAAAATCTCTTACAATCTAATGTATATTTCACGGCTTCACCAAAAAGAAAAAACAAACCCTATTTATAGTGTAATCAACCAAACGTTAAAAAGGAATTCAAATATATTATATATATAAGATTGTTTTCATTATGCAAAATTGGTATAATGAAAACGATATTTTAAGAGAAGTTGGGATCACAAACTAAAATATCATGATATATGTATATCATTTTTTGGACTTTGAAAAAAAATAAATAAATTTGGACTTTTCAGACTTTTTTTTTAATAGAAGCTGAATAAAAATTTAAAATTTCTAAAACAAAGAGTCATTGTAAGTTTTGGTCTTTTTTTTTGAAAAAAAAAATCCAAAAGTTGTAATGACTGCATAAATTTGAATCTAGCAACTTTACATCTTGTAAAGTGCTAAATTTAATTATTCGACAAAAATTTAAGATTGCAAGATAAATTAGGGCAAATTTTTAATTTAAGTATGGCTTAAAATGTAATTAGCTATTTAAGTATCTTAAAAAAAAATTTAGATAGGTATAATTAAAGACAAACTCACATCAAAACCGAATGAAGCACTTTTGGGATGGGAGCTAGTCACCCATTAAACGGATGACTAGCTTTTGTAAGTCTGCTTAACGGGCGACTAGCTCTGGAACTTTTTTTTTTTTTTTGTGATTGTTAAAAGGTTTAGGGAAGTATGGGGATTTATATATGGTATTTGTTGATTTAGAGAAAACATGTGATAAAGTTCCAAGAGAAGTTTTTTGGAGAGTTGTAGAAAAGAGAAGAGTTAATATTGGGCATATTCAAGTCCTTAAGGATATGTATACTAGAGCTATTACTTATGTCCAAACACAAAGAGGATTAACAATATATTTTCCTATTTCAATTGGATTACATCAAGGATTGGTTTTAAGCCATTATCTATTTTGCTTTATGTTATGAATGTTCTTACTATGTATGCAATACATTTGTTAAGTCGTTTGATGGAATAGTATAGAGGGAGGAAGGAGGATCTAAATATGATATTTATTGATTTAGAGAAAACATGTGATGAAGTTCCAAGAGAAGTTTTTTGGAGAGTTGTAGAAAAGAGAGGAGTTAATATTGGGCATAATCAAGGCATTAAGGATATGTATACTAGAGCTCTTACTTGTGTCCAAACACATAGATGATTATCAAAATAGTGCAATACAATAAAGTTCCAAGATATATAAGATTGCAATGAGAAAATGAAACATTTACTATAATACAATACAAAAAAACATAAATGAATACATGTACTAGACTGGCCAAGATCCTAAATAGATAACGCCTCCAATCATGTGGGATCAATTCACTCTAGGTATATCTTGCGTGCGTGGTGGATGCGTAATGAGCCCTCCAATTCGTGATCTTGAGTCTGCTGAGGATAGTCGAATGGGAAGAAAGACACGTGACTCAAAACTAGCCGAATAAGGGACAAAGATATATGGTCGGCTCATGAAATGAGACACTCTATATTTTGGTCTATAATATTATGTACCTCAAAGTTTCAGTTATCTACATTTCCTCCATAACTTATAATGCATCTAGATGTATGGTGAAAGATGTCTGAAGCCAAGATGTGTTATGACTACATGAAAAATAATATTTGAAATTAGCCTCAACTAGGTACACAAAATATTGAATTTAACGGAATACTTATGAAAATACTTATATATATGCACTCCACAGATGCTCTAGGATAGTAAGTAGTGAGAGGATATGTTGGGGCGGGCAATAAATAGAGTGAAGCCTAAGATCTGAACTAGGATATGTACTAATTGATAGCCATTAGTCTGTCCTCGTCTTCATCCAAGCCTTCAACTATGTAATCCCTCAACCTCTCCCACATAGCAATGTGCACCTGATGATAATCAACCCAGTCTATATCGGCTTTACCACGACTGTCGACCTTTTTGAAGGTAGGGTCTATAGGTGTCACATCAACCTTGGATATAAGTCCAAACTGTATGAGCACTCGATTAGATAAGTTTCACTCTACCCTCTTCTAGCTGATGAGTGGAGCTCGTGCTAACCAAATATCGAGCCCGAGCATATATACGATGGCGCGTGATATGCTCGAGGCTCCCAAATCACCTATGTATAGCATAAAATATATTAAAATAAGCATACACAATAAATAAAATAGACTTAATAACTACTTTGAAAGGCATACATGTGTATGTAGCAGATCATCAAGCTCATTCCTATATACTGTAATGTTTGAAATTGACATCTAACGAATATATCGCTCGTTCCACTTGTTCGCACAATACATTAGGAACAAACTTATAAGCATAAATTTCAAATTGCAGGAATTAATGTATACCTAAATCCAATCAGTTCGTCGGAGGATACACATGTAGTGGCCTCCTACATGTGCTCCCAAGACCATATCATAGAAGGTGCAAGCGAGCCATATTAGCCTGGTGGGAGACTCATACAACTCCATATGCAAGTGCACTAGAGCTCTAGGCGAATCTTGAATATTTCTAGGTCCTCAAGTAGTGGAAGATATTGTAGATGGACCTCAGATCCCGACGTGCATGGTAATAGGAAGCTCCTAATAAGAAACAAAATATAGACATGAACGTGTTGACATTATATAGGCATGATGACACATGTGAATTGTTTTACATAAACTACAAGACTGCTATTAATAACTCTATTTTCATCTTTCGAACTTCTTGCGTGGTCTACCCGACTTTTTACAAAATTAGGCAACAAGATAATAATACCTACATTGTAAGTCGGCTAGTCGAGCGATCAAGCAAGGTATGAAACTACCGTAAGCTTATACAAATGCAGAGTGTAATATTGCGAAACATGCGTTAGGTGATTTAATCTTCTGAAGCCCAATGTAGCAATAGCATGAGGGCATGACAAATGATATATAACTATCTTTTTATAACTGCAGCTACACTGACCATTATCTGATAAATCAATTCTAAATGATCGGCTTGACCTATCGAAGACCTTCATCTCCACAGGGTTGATGTCCCCGGTTTGAGGAACATCTAGCTTTCCTTTCATAACACTGTAACTTGGTTGATACCCATTATGTGAACATAGATAAGTTGACTTCCTGTTGTTGAGTTGCAGTGAAAAATCTTTTCATAAATAGTTGAACTAGCAAGTTGAAGTGCCTAAATTGAAAAATCACATGCACATTTAATAATACTATCGAAACATTTAGATGCATTTATCATCATAGTCCCATAACACATTCCGCCATCATGCACTAATGACCATCTAACTAGGTCTCACTCCACTAGCCATTTATGTGTTTCTTCTTTTACATTTTTTTTATGACTGTCATATAGCGATTAAACTTACGCATGTCATCAGTGTTTCTAGCCATATACATTTTCTAGCATAGAAACTCCACATCATCGATTCCCAATCTACATATGCCTTTTTTGAAGTTCTTATGCAGATGTTGCAAGCAATGCCTCTGAGCGGCCCAAGAAAAAATTTCTCTACACCCACACAATAACCCAACATGTTTATCTGATATTATATACAGATCGCATCTAGCTGACACAACGGGTAATAATTCTTGTAAACATAGTAGACACTATTGAAACATTCAGATGCGTTTATCATCATAGTCCCATGCATTCCACCATCATGCACTAATGACCATCTAACTGGTAGATCGCTCCACTGCCATTTGTGTGCTTCTTCTTTTACATTTTTTATGTCTGTCATATAGCAATTAAACTCACGGTTGTCATCAGTGTTTCTAGCCATATACATTTTCTAGCATAGAAACTCCACATCACCGATTCCCTATCTACGTATGACTTTTTTTTAAAGTTCTCACACAGATGCCGCAAGCAATGCCTGTGAGTGGTAAGAAAAAATTTCTCTACACCCTAGTAACAAGCCAACATGTTTATATGATATTATACACATATCACATCTAATAACGTAATGTAAACATAGTAGAAACCATTGCCAGAATTCATTTGACTCAGATTCAACCACAACAAAGGCAAGAAGAATCAAACCATTATTTTCATCTATTTCAACAACAATCAGTAATATACCACAATACTTGCCCAACAAAGATTTACCATCCAAGTTGACGATAGGACGACAACTACCCCAACCTAAAATAAAAGGACCAAAAGTCCAAAAAGTCGCTAAATTGTAATGCTAGTATTTAGAGGAGACTGTAAAAAGTGGAAGAAACTGCTTCCATAAAGACGTTAAGAGTCTATAAGACTCTTCCTAACTACCAAAAATTACCTTTATTGCCTTATGCCTAGCATCCTAGGCCTTCATGTAAGATATATTTACATTAAATTTTGATTCCATTTCACCTATGATCTCCCTAGGTTTTAGATCAATTTGATGCCTGATTACAAATATAGTGAAATAAGCAATGAATTTGGAATTGCACTACCGATGACGACTGTCTATCACTGTATTGATACACCTGTGATCATCTACAACTCTAGAGATTCTCCAGGAACCGTAGCATCCGTGGATATAATTGACGCTAATTATGCTCTATTAGACTTATCATGATGTACACATATCAATATATAATTCTTACGGTTTGAGGTATGTTTGAAATTGAACATTATTAACTATCACCAACCAATAATAGTAAACTGAAGACTCCTTTTACTTGTGAAACACATTCCTTCAACAAGATCCTTGGGATTTCAACATCATGTGATAGGACATTTTCACCGGATGGACCAGTAAATATCATTATCCCATTCTCGTGGTTTGACATATCGAAATACTCATTCTAGAAAATATTTCTTATTCACTCTCAATATTCGGAATGAATGATTCTTTAATGGATCGATTGGCTACAACCACCATAGCTTCTAACTGAACAATCATCATCATTGATATTCTGCTCAAAGTCACTACTTGGGCCATTGCTCATAGTCTCATACGCATCATCACCTACAACACTCTGAGGCACATATGGTTCCTCTATTTAATAAATAACATTATCGCCGGATCTGTAACTTCACGACATACATCAGTACCATGACACACATCACTATGAAAAATTAACAACATAAGTAAAGAAAGATAAACAAGGTATTATATGGGAATCAATTCATCAAAGATGCTTTGTGTCATCAAAGGAGCGGTATGATGAAATTACGTATGGGTCGATAGTATATCACCGCCTCAATATTATATAGATGCAACATTAGCATCTTCGACTAAACATATAACACTAATGGACAGCTTCATCAGTATAATGTCACTATTGACCTATATATGTGTCATAAAGACAAGCCCACAAGTCAAATTCGGCCGGACGATGAGGCAAGAAA
The DNA here is from genome assembly GCA_021442155.1 of Cymbidium sinense. Classification (NCBI taxonomy): domain Eukaryota; kingdom Viridiplantae; phylum Streptophyta; class Magnoliopsida; order Asparagales; family Orchidaceae; genus Cymbidium; species Cymbidium sinense. The sequence continues at coordinate 19,917,748 of CM038227.1, forward strand.
TTGAGGCAAGATTGGATGTCACTAAATGGTCGAATGATCTCCATCGACGAACGGACTTCACCAGCGTTCAAAATGTCGAAATTGATCAAATATAAATATTAAAAAAATATGACTAGCATTGATTTTGAGCTATCAAGCGTCGATGATATATCGAGTCGAGACGATATGATGACCAAACCATCTCCATTCATGAAATTGATCATGTCGTTATCTTCAAAACATCAAAATATATCAAATGAGACTGTCTGCGCTCAATTCAAACGAGTCTGTGTAAATGTTGAGTGATTTGAAGTCACGATGCAAAACCTGGCAAATGCGACATCAAATCAACTCAAATGACCGATCGATGAACACTTGCCATCGCATTCATAACATTGAAATTGATGATATAAATATTGCATGACTTGATGATCAATTGATCAGCCTTCGCCTTACACATATCGAGATCAAGAGGCACCAACAAGGATCAAACGACCTCCGTTCATGAAATTGATCATGTCATTAGCTTCAAAATGCTAAAATATATTAAGTAAGACTATTCACACTCAATTCAAAGGAGTCTGCGTGAAAATCGAGCGTCAAAAGCAGTGACGCGCATTTTGAGCTAAAATTGTCCCAATTTGACGCCGACTTGAATCAAACTCCTCGCGAAATGGTGTATCACATTCAAAACAACGAAATTACTATTGATATATATACATATGTATGATTTATCGAAATCCACATTAAAACCATTTAATAAATTCAAAAATTATTAAAACAAATTCCTAAATTACCCCCCATGCCCAACCATTCCCCCCTATTTTTAGTTTTTTGAAAAAACTAAAAAAAAATAAAAGAAAAAGGGGCTGTTCCAACCCATTCCCTCCTCCCTCATTCTCTCCCACGTTCAAGAAAAAAAAGGAAGAAAAAACTCCCCCTGCATTCTCCCTCTACACACAAGGTAATTCTCCTCCTTGCTGAATTTCCTCCATCTCACTGTTCCGCAATCCAATCCTGCCGATGGCATGTTCCACCGCAATCCCGCCGGCGAGTCTCCCTCGGCCCAACGCGCAAAACCGCTCCACCGGCCGCATGTCCCTGTGTAACCACGGCTGCGAGCTGCATGGCTGGAACCCCGGTCCGCCATCCTGCGACCCATTGTCCCACGATACTGCCGCACACGCACTCCTGCTCGCCGCCAACGCAAAACTGCCCGCCGTTCTGCAATCTCGCAACTGGATCCGTCCCGCCGACCCGCCGATATGCTCAATCCGCTTCCGCTGGCCTGCCGCGCCGCAAAGCCACACGCGCCGTTCGCTCCTTTCCGCAAAACCACGCCAAATCCCTCCACAGCCGTCTTCCGCTAGCCCATTTCCTTCAGACCTGACCCACAGCCCGCAAAAGTTGTTCCAGCCCAATTCTTACAGCCATGACCCCTTCCCGCAAGCCGAACCCATCCAAATTTCTCTCGTTTTCACTTCAGCCGGAAGAACATCACAAGAGGGTGAACTTTCGATTTTGCGCTCCTTTACCCTTCCACTTTTTTGTTTCATCGAGAGGACGTCACAAGAATTTTTTTCGATTTTCGCGACTTCAGAATCCTTCCACTTTTCGCCAGCGCGGGAAGAACATCGTCAAGAGAATTCTTTTCAATTCTGGCGTCGCATTTCCTCACCTTTTTCGTTCCTTTCACGAATCGGATGAAAAACATCCAAGAGGTGAATTCTTCTTTTCGATTTTCTTGTCGATTCGCTTTTACCCTTCTAACATTCGCGACAAATCGGGGAAGAACATGTTAAGAGTGAATTCTTCTTTTCGGTTTCACACTCTTTTTACATTTCCAATCACATACCCAACCTTGTTCTTGCCAAAGATGTAGAAAATGTATCAAAACATGTGAATGTGAATATATATATATATATATATATATATATATATATATATGATTATATTTCTTGCAAGTTTAAAGATCTCGTGCTCAAGAGGACGAGATGAAAATATAGTGTGTGTCGAAGATGTCACATGCCAAGAGGAGAGTTGCCAACAGTTAGATGTCGCTCCCCATGACGAAATCCAAATTTTCTGAATTTCTAGACTTAGAAAAAAAGGGGTGAATATATGTTGCATTTATCTTCTTTCATCAAGGCTCCGCTCAAGAGGACGCGACGAGATGAAAAATCAATGCTGTCATGAAGATACCACTCACGCCAGAGGCGTCTATGCCAAAACACCGAGCCGCCTCTACACGGATGACGCCGAGGTCCAAAATCGCGAAATATTTTGACGAAAAAGAAAATTTAAGAGAGAGAAATTTAATTTTAAACAAAAAATAAAAAAGGAGTTTTTAATCAAAATTTAAGAGTTTCATCATAATTATGATTTTCAAGATCAATAATTTATTAATTAGATGAAATTAAAGTATAAATTCTATGTGTTGGACGTAAATTTCAAAATTTTAATGTTAAAAGCGCTAAATTAGAATATATTAAATATTAATGAAAAAATCTAATAAGATATTAGATCAATTTATAATTCTTACCATGGATCCAACTTTCTGTGCAATGAAAGATACTAAATCAAAATCTATAGAAATCATAGACTTTGATAAAAAATTAAGTAATTTTATTCTAATTATTATTTTCAAAATCAATAATTTCATTAATTAGATGAAATTAGCTAAACTATAAATTTCTACATGTGCTCAGACATAGAAATTTCAATTGCAAATTTTAACGTCTTAAAAGGCTGCGCAGTCTAAATTAGAATATATTAAATATTATTCTAAAAAATCTAATAAGATATTAGATCAATTTACAACGCCTTCTTCGCCACCGAATTTGCAACCCTTTGTACAAGCAGACAAAAGATGATACTAAATTAAAATCTATAGAAATCATAGAGCTTTCTTTCATCAAAAATTAAGGAATTTCATTCTAATTATGATGTTCAAAATCAATGATTTCATTAATTAGATGAAATTAACTAAATTTAAATTTATATTTCACATGTAGATTTCAATATAAAATTTTAATGTCTAAGTATGCTAAAGTTAGAATTAAATAAAAATTTGAAATCAATCTCATAACTCAGAAATAAAAACTGCTTAAAATTACTATACACCTGCATGAGCCCCGACAATATGCTAAATGTTTAAATTCAAGTGTCTGAGGATGCTGCGCAAGTTGTTTCCCAATTTAGTCTCAAGACTGAGTTCGGGTTAACAAAACTTAAAAACCTATAATAAGAGTTTCAAATCAGTGAAATATTTGAGAAACTGATTCGGTGTAGATCTAATCTAGTAGTTCAACGAGTTGAGGATCTAAAGTTTAAACATATTCAAATTAATCAATTTTTCAAATCAAATTAAGTAACAATCTCATATCAATCTCATAATTTAGAAATAAACACTACATAAAATCTTAAATACACCAGACTTACACTTTTGAAATTCAAGTGTCGGGATGTCGCGGTTGCATCTCGATTTAGTCTTAGGACTGGGTTCGGGTTAACAAAACCCAAAAACTTATAATAAGAGTTTCAAATTAGTGAAATATCTGAAAAATTGATTACGTGGTGGTAGATATAATCTATTAGCATGTGAAAGACAAAACTCTTAAATATATTCAAATTAACCAAATTTTCAACTCAAATCAAATATCAATCTAAAACTGCTTAAATGAAATTCTATTATTAAAAACTTAAATCAAACTCAATCCATCCACCCTTTTGTCATTGACAAATTAAGAAAACTCTAGCTCACAAAGGAGCTAATGTCAAATTAAGTGTTATGCTATGTTCACTCTCAATCTCATGTCGTAGTGTCGACAACGTGGCTTTGTCGATAATCACGCATGAGTCCTGGTTTGGCCAGAACTCCATTATATTATGATCAATATGCTATATGCCCCCGATGGCTCTGCAAGTTGTGAATCATAGTATACTTGATAGGGCAAATAACCCTTTTTCAAGGTAGACTTAAGTCATCTCCTTGACAAACATCACCCCACAAAGATTTCTTGGATGTAACCCATGTATGTTTGATGAGGATCTTACGTCAAATTACTTCCTACTACTAGGGACCGCAATAGGGATGACGGAACCATGAGATCTAGATCAAGCACGTCATCATTCCCCCAACCATCCAGTTTAAGCTTAAATGATGAAGTTCATATCTTAAAGTCAAAACTCCATAGCTCTATATGCTATACTTCAACCATCTAACGACTAAATTTTAATCAAAAGTCTCACTTATTGAGGGTAATTAACTATAGGCGCTATAGGAAACCCAGAACGATCTAAAATTCTTGCAAAATGAGAGAAATCTCGGTTAATGTCTTATCTACTATTCCATCTACCTTCACGAAAATTACACACTTCAAATCACTCTCTCAATATTCAATTCAATTAAAATTGTTGAGAGGTTGTTGGAGAAATTTGAGCCCGCGATCACAAACTTCATTATCGAAATAACATACACTACTTACCCACGGATAACGACATGTTACTAATTGTGTGATGCTCAATCACGCAGGATCTCAATTCTTTATTTCAAATCCAATAAGGTGCTGTGCCGCAGAACCTTAATTGGATGATTTCAACCACCCACATAACCTGGAATGAACTGGTCATCGACACTTAGTTCGCATTCGTAGAATAAGATAAACGAAACCAACTCCTACTCATTCTTGACAGGATGAGTTGAGGTGAATTAAATATCTAAAATATAATCAATCACATTAGGATTACATAAATCTAGAAATAACTTGCACAAACAAATTTATATGCAGTACATACTACATAAACCAAATGATAATTAACTCAATCGACATATAATGTGAACAAATCATCTAAGGCGATTGGCTCTAATCTTATCCACCATTGTAGCTACTCAAACATTTTCACAAATATATTCATTTTGCATTTTATCTGTAGGACTTAAGCTAATCATCCACCAAAACATCCCCATCTCCATCCAACTACAATAGGACAAATGCTACTCTCCTGGTATTTTTTTAATGCAATAGGCCAAATGCAATCTTTCACTTCAACCATCCAACTTGAATCCTACTAATATCATCCCAAACTATTTCACAATCATTTTGAACAATACGACATATCTTAAGCGTTCACACTTTTGAATGATGTGATCATCCAAAATTACAACTCAAATCTCTAAACCACAACTCTAATCCCTAAACTAAAACCCTAAACCAAATTCTAACAATACATACAGCATAATCAACTACAAATGAAAAAAAATAAAGATTCTGTGTGTTTAATGAAGATTGGCGTTAATGTGCCTTGAACCATAGAAATATCCGCCAGAAACTTCCTAAAAGCAACGGAGCCGCTGAAAGCATTGCCGAAAACTTCCCTAAAAGCAACGGAGCAGTCGGAAGCCAATGTTGGGTTGCTCGGGTTGTAGGAGGTGGGGGATGCAGCTGTCGGCCAAGGAAATAGGCTTTGGATGGTTGTCGTGTCGGGAGCATGGTTGTCCGAATGGCCGGCGATCGACCGCTTTGAGCGGCGGTGGGAAGGCCGTTCGGAGAGCTACGGATGTTTGGTTGCTCGACGGACGAATGAAATCGAGGGAGCGAATGGCGATTGGCCCCATTTTGATAACCTAAGCTAGTCACACGTTTAACAGGCGACTAGCTCTCGACGTTACAGAGCTAGTCGCCCATTAAATGGGGACTAGATCTCGGTTATTTGTTGCCCGTTTAGCGATTAGCTTCAATTTCAACTGCGTAGCCGCCACGCCGATCGCCCCACCAATGGAGCCTACGTGGCAAGCTAGTCGCCCCATTAAGGGGCGACTATACCTATATCTAATTTATTTTAAGATGCTTAAATAGCTAATTATATTTTAAACTATACTTAAATTAAAAATTTTGCCAATAAATTATAGCACTCAATATCTTCACTCTTGGTTGCCACTATTGCTAGCCATCACTTCTTGTTGGCACCAACGGCCTCCTGCTACAATCAGCCATTGTAATCATCAGCAGTGATTAAAATCTCTTCTGATTTTACTAAATAAAAAAAACTCTATTTATAATATAATCAACAAAACACCAAAAAAAAAAAAAAAAAAATTCAAACTCATTGTAACCATTAAAATTAATAATAAAAAAACAAAGATATCATAAGGTATAAGATGGCTGTGAATGATAATGCACAACATTAGAGCTCACTAGTCTATAATATTGACTAGCTCAATGATGTCTGCGGGATACCAATCAGAGCTCTTTGGAGACATACATGAATGTATTTGATAACACAAAATAGAGGGAGTATGATGGAAGATTGCTCATTAGTGACACATGAAATGGGTGATCACAATAAAAGGGTTGCTTGGGGCTATTATCAATAAGTTAATAAACACAGACTCGAGAAAAGAGAGATTGGGACAAAAAGCTCACCAAGAATATGAATTGATGGGTTTAGAAGAGACTCTTGAGAAGATAAAATTGGGAATAATTGTTAGTGGCATATCAAAAAGGAAAATAGACAGCAAAGTTTACAAGTACTCAACAATATCTTAGATTCTAAAATTAGTAGATTTTAAATACATAAAAAATAACTGATCATAAATTTGACCTGTCTAAAAAAAAATCTGAAATTTAATTTCTTAAGCAAAGTAAACATAATTTTTTAAAGCCATATATTATAAATACAATATACTAAAAAATTCATCATATTAAAACACTTCTAATGTATTCTTCTAATTGATATATTTTTAAAAGCTATTATACATTATTTAACATAAAAATTTAAAATTATTTGTAATAATCTGTTTTATTAATTTTCTATACATGGTGTTTCACATTAATTATAAATATATTATTTAAAAATGGAAGAAGCATTTCTAATTTATTCAAGAACGAGAAAAAAGGGAAAAAAAAAGCAGCAGCAGAAGTGGAGAGCAAATGCGGTTGTTCTGACCTCATTTTCCCTTTTTTTCTGCTCAAATTCCTACTCCACCATTCAGATAGCCCCATCGGCTCGATCGACCAAAAAGAGGAGTAGAACCTGGCAGAAGTCACTTCTCTGAGTTCTCTCTCAACCAAAAGCAGGCCAGGATCCCTATATGGCCAAATCCACCTCACCTTTCCTAATTGTTGCTTGGCCCCTTTAATATAGATTTCTGTAGACTTCATTTGTGAAAGTTTTTGCAAACAAGAAAACTACATAAATACATGCATTTATGATGTTCTGCTTATTAACATTTATCATATGCTTTTAAATTTAAGGATTCTGCTATAACCATAGTAAATAAACCTCTAGAATTTCCGTGAAGGTTGGTTTTACACATGGGCTTGGCTTAACCCTCGTACTAGTCCATTCTGAAATTGTTTTGGTCTTCTAGCTCTTTCGTTTCATTTTATTGGGGCTGTTCATAACAGCATGGATGTACTAACTGCAACTGTTTTTCATATGGGAGTGAAGGTCCTAAATTGGTATGTGCAGTGTTATCTTGTGAGCTGTTAACTGATGTAATTATCTATGATTCAACAACTGAGAATAGTTTTTTTAACGGTTTCTTTCTTGTATGTTATATATTTTTATAATTATAGATGTATCTAATAAAGAATTTATATTTTAGTGATCTATATAATAGATTGAATATCAAAGAATGTGAAAGATATATGTATAAATTAGCTAAAAAAAAATTAGAAGTAATAATTTAATTCAAGTGAGGTCATTAAAAGAGTAACCGTTTTAGATATCTCAAGTTTATTGTTCAAAATGATGGTGAAATAGATGGGGATATTATTAGCGAATTCAAGTTAGATGGTTCAAGTGGAGGAATACATCTAACCTATTGTGTTATAGAAAAGTACGCTTAGACTTAAAGGAAAAATTTATAAGATGATGGTAAGACCGCAAAGATAATGTTGTTGCAATAAAAGAAAAGCATAAAATTAAGTGCTATGAAGACGAGGTGGATGAGTAGTTTTACTGTTAGAGATAAAATGCAAAATGAATGTATATGTGAAAAGATTGGAGTAGCTCTAGTGTTAGATAAGATTTTAGAGAGTCACCTTAGATGGGTTGGTCACATAAAGCATCGACCATCCATGTTAGGAGTGTAAATATATTAGATTTTCCTTATGTTAAGAAAGATAGAGGTAGACCCAAAAAGACTTGGTTAGAATGTACAAAAAATGATCTTTGTTTATTAGAATTAAATGATAAATTTATACTTAATAGGACACAATAGATAAGAAGATTCATAATGACCCCACATAGTGGGTTAAAGGCTTGTTGTTGAGGTGTATTAAAGATGAAAAGTATAAAGTATTTTTCTTAGAAGGGGATATTGAATATAGGTTTTAATAAACTTTTTAATAAAAATTGTGAGAATATGATTGACTTTAGAAACCTTAATATCCTAAATAAAAATAATTTTATTTTATCAACGATTAATAAAATTAAAGTGAGACTTTAAAAGAAAATGAAGTGTAAAAATGCTAGAGATAAAAGAATTTCTTAGTTTATTAATCTTTTAATATTATTTCAAAGATAACAAGATGATGAATGATAAAAAAGTTTGGTTCTTATTTTTTAAGAATAAATGTGATGAACAAGAGTAAATTATAGAGAATTAAGTATATCAAAATTATGAGAGAGTAATTGAACATAGATTACATGATATAAAGATAAAAATTTGGTTTCATTTTGGTCTATTATGGATGGCATACATTTGTGAGAGATAAAGATATGAGAAAGTAAGAGGATCTACATATGATATTTGTTGATTTAGAAAGCATATGATAAAGTTTCAATGCTACTTGTGTTCAAACACAAGGAGGATTGACTATATATATATATATATATATATATATATATATATATATATATATATATATATATATATATATATTATGGATCAAGGATCAACTTTAAGCTCTATCTTTGCTTTGGTATATTACTAGGCATTTATAGGAGGATGTACTTGGTATTTTTATGATATTCTTTTGTTGATAAGACTAGAGAGGAGTTCAAGAGAAACTTGAATTATGGAAGTCAACCTTAGAGTCTAAAATATTAGGAGATCTAGTGATATTGTGATATTGGGTGATTAAGTCATTGAAAAACGCTTTAAGATAGGGTCATTGTTCAAATGGTGAAATGTATATATATATAGAATTAAAGTTGGAGGTCTAAAGTCGAGGACTGCATTTGTCCCATTGTGTGATAGAAAAGTACCGTAGACTTGAGGGGAGATTTTATAAGATGGTAGTAAAACCTACAATGATTTATGGCACAAAATGTTGGCTAGTAAAAAAGAAGCATAAAATTAAGTGTTGTAGAGATGAGGGTGCTTGGGTGGATAAGTGGCTTACTCTTAGAGATAAAATGCAAAATGAATATTTACATAAAAAGTTTGGTGTAGCTCTAATGCCAGATAAGATTAGATAGAGTCACCTTAGATGATTTTTTCACATAAAGTGTTAATTATCTAACTATTCAATTAAGAGAGTAGATGTATTGGATTCGTCCTTTATTAAAAACACTTGGTTAGGATTTATAAAAAAATGATCTTAGTTTATTAGAATTAAATGAAATTGACACTTAATGGAGACTACTGGAGACTATGATTTCACAGAGTGGGATAAAGGCTTGTTGATATTGTTGCTGTAATTATAAATGCATCTAAATTTGTTGTTCATATTAGGTGAATCGGCTTGACAAAGAGAGTTGCAGGTTTCTTTCAATGGGTAGGAAAAAGAAAGCCTTGCAAAACTTCATTGGTTGTTTACTGAGACATCTTCTCAGCTACAATATTTTCTTTGTTATTATTATCCACATGTAAAAATATTTCCAATCAATATGTGGCTAGACACAGACCACAATTTTGAGAAATATAAAATGATATTTTTTATGTGGCCGTTAATTTATTTATTGTGAAAGTATCTATGATTCTAGTTAATGACAAATAACTCACAATAATGCTAACATATTGTGGGCATTATTTAAATATAGTACAAAACATTAAAATAGTATGAATGAAAACACGATTGAACATACATAAATATTGATGAAAGACAATTAGATTGAAAAATAAACTATCATATATGAAAACCAATTAAATTATAACTATATTTTTCAGCATCCATTTTGTTTTAATTTAAGTCTTAAGTGCCATTACCTTTTCTTAATTTTAATTAAAGTGCTTAATATGCTCCCATGATCATCTAAACACAACTAATAATAGAAGTTTATATGCTTAGCAATTGTAATTCAAATTTTCTTTTGGAAATTAATAAATAATAAATAAAATTTTAAATATAATAATATTATAATATTATATAAATTTGCATCTTTATCATGTTCTTATTTATTGTTGGCAGCTAAAAAAAAGAGAGAGAGGCTTAATTGACACTTAGTAATCATTCTCCATGAGCGGTAACAGTTAAGGGTTGGTCGGTTATAAGAAGAGAGATAGAGAGAGTGGAGTTCAGTCGAAGAAACACACTAACACTGACAAACCCAAGCCAAGCAAGAGGTGAAGGAATGAGTGAGTGAAGAGTGAGAGGAAGAAATCGAGCAGCCCCCTTGCCTTGCACGAATGAGTGTCGAAGCCGCCAACTTCAAGTGAAGATGAGAGGAAGATTGATTCTTGTGCCACTTTCTGCCCTAGTAGAACTCCCCTCTCGCATGCCAAGCCCTAGCTCCTCCCCTCTCTTGTAAAGCCCTAGTCGAAGCCCCTTGTCTATTTCAAGCGAAATAAAACCCCTCTTTCCATTTTCCCCTCTTCTTTAAGTATTAAGGAAGGGTCAATTAATGGCTTTTTTTATCTAATAATGGAGAAAAGGTTTTTAAAGTGCCGATTTTAGGTAATTTCAAAATGAATTTTTTTTTATAATTAATTTCTTACTCTATATGTCGAATTGAATGCATCCATCCATCCATTTTGAGTCAGTGTGAGTTGAGATGACCTCTCAACATTGATTTTAAATTTAGAGTAAGGCAGAAGTGGTGAACACACTACTTTTGCAAAATACAATATCATGAAGACTTCATTCTACCAAATTAAAATTAATTAGCACAAAATTTAAATTTATTTGAAATTAATTAAATCACAAGTTTAAAATTTGAAAACCCACATTCATTAATCCAAGACCCGATGGATTTTATGAAGACCTCCTTCTTGGATCCATTGCAAGATGAATATAAAAAAAGAGTATATTACAATAAATTTCAAGAAACACCACAACTAAACCATTATGTTGTCAAAAAATTGTTGAAATTAGTGAACTTAAATTTTGATCAAAATTAAAGTAGATCTAATTTTAAAATTGGGCTAAATTACTAAAAATCACTCAATTTAATCCTTTCTCATATTAAAATAATGTAATTTAATCAAAATTATAAATTAAGGATTTAAATCGAAATCACTCCATCCAATTTTAAATAGATAAATAAATTTAAAAATCAATTTTATAAGCATGACTATAAATGATTATTGATTATTCACTTATAAAAAAATACCCAAATATCTTGCAACATAAAAAGATTAAACCAAAGATTTATCTCAAACAAAATGCAAATTGAATCAAAGATTCATTTCAAATATAAAAATGATATTGAATTAAATATTTGTTTAGGCAAATTATAGGAATGAAATAAGAAGAAAATAATGATGAGAATAACTTAAATTATGCATGTAGATCACGTTCGACACTTGTTGGGCATTTGTTGGGTGCACAAGATTAACATGACCTGCTTCATCATTATGAAATGTTGGTGCATTATATGCCTTGATCTTATAACAAAAGTTTGTTTATTACTTCTCCAATAAATAAGATTTTTACTCTAAATGCTATACTATCTTGTAGTAGACTTCATTCTAATAAACCATGCCTTTTCCTAAAGATGACATATCTTAAAGTTCTTAGGATAACATCCTAGTGTTTCTTCTTTAATCATTTGCATATATTGACTAGGGGATATAAATTAGCCGAGCTTGACCAAACTGAACTTGTTGTGCCAACTCATTTGGAAATTATTATGTTTTATTCTAAGTGTTTGAAATGTCAAGTTTCTGTTCATGATTATTCAAAATGATTTATATAAGCTTAAAATGACTCAAAAGTAATCATCTAAAAAATATGGAGGCTAGAGGATTTGAACCTAAATTAATTTTTTATATGATAAAAGCTCCAACTACTGTTTACACATATTACATACATACACAATACACATATATATATATATATATATATATATATATATATATATATATATATATATATATATATATATATATATATATATATATATATATATATATATATATATATATATATATATATATATTAATATATTGTATGTTGTTCATTTATATAAATCAAGCTTAAAATATTTGTTCATGTTTTACCACTTATTTAATGAATGAGAACAGCTTTTTTTTTGACAACCTTTATATTAACTAATCACATCTACAACAATGAATTTATTAAGTTAGGTTTCAATTAGATATGTTTACTAACTAGGCATCGATGGGTAAAAGTATTGTCTTATATCATTATTAAATGCTTGTAGATTATTAATGGGAGAGTTAACAATATTGCATCTAAGAAGCTTAATTATTTTTAAGGATGTTTATATCATATTTTCTTTGAGAGAAGGCATCACTTTCTTTTACCTTAAGAAAACTCCATACCAAAGTATTTTGGATATCATAGATTTTTTTAACATATATATTTTTGAAGAAATTATTTTATTTCAATATCATTGTTATCATTTTAATGAGAAAAATATTATCAACATATATGATATGGATCATTACTCTAGAGGTTGAGTATTTGATAAATATAAGGTTATTGATAGAGTTACTACGAAGACCAATTAGCAAGGACCCAGAGTTTGTAAAATTAAGTATTTAAACTTAGCTTTCCAAATAAAACATGGACAAGAGACTAGATGAGAGTAGTGAAAAGTTAATGATAAGAACTCCTAATCTCTATTACTTTTAGAAGAATTTTTTATGGAGATCAGTAAAATAGCAACAATTAGAGATGTACATGAATTTGTCATCTTTCTTGTCAACGCAGCTATTATAACTGATGTAAACTTAAAGTTATAATATGATTTATCAACTAAAGGTTTGGATGCAAGATGAATTGAAGGATGAATGGACTTGAAAATTTGAAGTGGAACTATGATACAAGATAGTGATATTAGTACTAGTGTAGAACAAGGGCTTTTGGTCAACTTAAACACTATGGTTTTTGTTCAAAAAGGGCAGGTGAGGAACTTGAGTAATAATGTTAGGATATGGGTGAAGATTTATGTGGTTGTTATCTTGTTTTACTTTCATTTCTTAACTAACCTTTTTGATTCCCATGGAAGATGAACATGTAGTAGGGAGAAGACTTCTATCTTAAGAGTCATAGATTGAGGATGGTAGTGAAGGTTTTGAGATCCATATGTATCTTATTTATGATTGCGTCAATGATCCAATCCTTACAAAGGCTCATGAGGATTCTTATTTGTAAATATAGAAGCAAAACAACTTCTAATTTAGATATAAAGAGTTAGCAATCCATTAATTAAGGAAAGATAATAAATTCTATCTACACATTAAAGGAAGGCATATAGGAAAAATTGAGGTCACCCTTCATTTGATAAGGAGTTGAGTAGTCACCTCATTTCCAATGAGGCTTTGATGATGTGATGATATTTTGGTGGCATACTTTGATGTATCATGATGTATCATTTGATTGTACTATGTCACTTTTTTATACTTGAATATAGATTAATATGGCCTTTGTTGAACATCCTATATGGTTAACATTATTTGCGACCAAGATTAACTTGATATGGACATGCCTAACCTCAGATTCTATATGATGTGTTGATATTGAACCATGCATGTTCAATTTACTAGATCTTGTTGTATATTTAGTCACTTATATAAAAAAAGATGAATCCCCAAGTGTAATGACAATATAGAAACATAACAAGATTGTTACAAATGGATTTTGATCATTTCTCTATCAAATTTGAAGAATTCATTCAATAGTGAGTGCAAAATAACTTGCATTTTTGTTATCATTGCCATCATTATAAGATTTACCATATGGAATTGGCTAATTTGGTTTTAAATTTGCTTGCCAATAATTCTTGTGAAAAATTGCATCAATTGTAATCTAGTTGAATTTTCTTAGTTTTATGGTAGTATTAATTAACTGCTTATGATCAAAAATTTTGAAATTAATCTCATTATACAATCATCTAAAACTAAACATATTTTTGAGTATTTATTGGGGAGGATCATGCATATATGGAAAAGACTCAAGTTTAGGAGATTTAAAAACATTATTTTATTAAAAAGAAAGTTTACATTACATATCACACAATTTTTATGATTTTACATATCTAACGTCTAAATTTTGATATTTACAAATATAACACCTTTTCTACCTCTAAAAAGGCGCATTTTACTTTAAAAAAATTAATGATGGTATGATTTTTGATGTAATATTAAAGATTGATTACTATTTATGTAAATATTAAAGATTGAGTGTTATTTATATAAATCTGAAAGTTTAGATGTTAGATATATAATTATATAAGAATTGTATTCTATTTATAGAAATGTCTCTTTTTAAGAAAAATCCTGCATTAGAAGTGGGCCATAGCTTGTTTCTTTGTTTGGAATTCCATCATGTTGGTCATGAATGGTAAGATGACAATCCCAATAATTAAATTTATTTTATTACAAGTGATCATTTTAGTGATGCTCTCATTAAATTAATAAGGATAATAAACATTACTTTTTGTAGTTGATATATTAGTCCTAAAATAATGCATGCCTTTTTTTTCATTTGATTGGTTCATGTTGCCACTTGGGAAATTGCTTATTCTATATTCTTCTACTCCCATTTTACATCTCTACTCTTTTATTTTATTTATTCAATTTCCCATTTTAGTTCCCAGGAATTCTTTTAGAGTATAAAATGTGCACAAATTTGTCATTTTTAGTTTGAAAGATTGCATTCGATTCATTTGTATTTATGTGTTGTGAATTGAGTTGTAATTATTACGACTTAAAATCTTCATTATGTCTTCTACAAATAAGTATGTTTTTTCATCACATGATTTGTATTTTAGCTGTGTGGGCCATATATATTTTTTTCAGCCTTAAAAAGAGAAGGCCATCCTTAATTTACTCTTTTTTGAGTTTGATTTTTCTTAGGAGTGCATGGTTATGATGATTCTAGAGGTGTAGTAAAGAAATATTATTTGTACTCAAAGGCAATATGCCAAGTTTCTTATAAGTCTTGTTCTTATTCAAATCTTATTCTATTTGGTTCTTTTAATGTATGATATTCTTACTATATGTTTTATACAATGATTAATGAAAAGTGTTGTCACTTCCGGCTGCTAGCCAACATCGCTTTCCATTCATCGACAACCATCGTTGCCACCTCCACCCATCGCAGCTAGTCAATGCACGTGGCTGCCAAACACCATCGCTAACCGCCACCTATTGTCGCCGCTGCCAGCCACCCACCACTCCCATAATTTCTTACCACCAACCACCCTCATTACCTATCACCCAAAGCCAAAGAACCATCCCAAGATTATCTCCAAAGCAACAACAAACCAAAACCCAAATAAAGAGGACAACCAACACCAATAGCAGCCACCAATCCAATCCAGGTAGAGGATAACCCAACCAAATAAGTAAGAGATAAAAGGGCAGCTGCACCTCCACCAAGACAAATAAACAACAAGATCAAAGGAGCATCCATCAAAGCTACCACCAAGAATATCTAGAGCAACAACAAAACCACCACCACAAACTAGGAGGCAGATATTAGAAAATAAGGACAATAAAATACACCAGAAAGAGGTAATACCCATAGCCAAAATAAATTCCAAGACACCAAAACAAGTCACCAAGACCAAGAAAATATAACACTAAAACCTTCAACCAACCCAAAATGACAAACCAAAAAAAAAAAAAAAAACAACAAGAGCTCACCACCAACAAAAAAAACAACAAATAAAGACTCACCAAAACCAATGAGAACTAGAGAAAATAGAAGCTAAGCTGCCACCCAAATAGGAAAAAAAAAAGCAAAAGATAAGCAGCTGTAGCCAAGAGAGGAAGACCATTACACAAGGAGGCTGAAACCATAACCAAAAGAACCAAACCAAAACCAGCAAAACCGACCACCAAGCTCCAATCAACAAAGCAAAAAAAAAAAGAAAAAAGAAAAAAAGAGCCAACAAATAGCCTCCACCAGGCCAAATTCAAACAAAAGATAAACCACCAACAACCCCCCAGTTCTGCCACCACCAGAAGAGGAAAAATCAGCCAACACAGCCACCAAGTCAACCAACACAGCCAGCCAACACAGCCAACCAGCTCAGCCAGAACAAGGCCACCCAACCAACCACCACAATAGCAGAAGATCCAACTCAGATAAGGAAGAAACCATCATAGATATGAGGCAAACCTTATTCAGAGGGAAAGACTAACAGCAGGAGTAGCCACAACCCAATAGGAGGCCACCAAAAATAACTAAGAATTAATTATGGTAATCACCTAGCTAGGCAAACAACCAAGGAAAGACAAGCCTAGGAGGACCACCAACCCACGAGTAGCAAACCGAAGAGGAAAGGAACCTGACCAAAGCAAAATAAGGTCCCTTCCAAACCATAGAGAACAAATAGCCACCACCAAAGAGAAAATAGGAAGGTAACCACAAAACAACAACCTTCAAGCCATAAGTCAGAGGGAACAACCAACAATCAAGAGCCACCGAGCCAAAATTGGAATGGAAAGTAGCAACCACCAAAAAGCCCAACATTAAGACAAATATGAAAAGCCTAACAACAGCCTTGACAAAATCACCCGGAAAAACCAGTGAGGGTAAAACAAATAAAAGATCCACCAAACAAGGTGACTCATAGAAAATGAGGTTAGTCGAGACCCTAAAGAATAACAACAAGGAGCAATCCCAATAAGGGAAAGAAAAAAAGCAACAATCAATAAAAAAGCTCAAAGAAAACACCATAGCCAGAGACCAACAAAACAAAGCCACAAGTTAAAGTCTGAGGTAAGGCAGTCCGGAGTTATCCAGATTAACCAAGCCTCTCATTAGCTTAGGTAAGTTTTAATTATCTAATATTGTGAGCTCATTTAATTCAGCACCTAAATTGGCTCGGAAATCTGCACAAGCATTACCTTCAAGAACAATATGAGTAATTTTGTAGCAAACCTGAGAGAGGAGATTTTTAGTGTGATGAAGGAGATAAAATAAGTCAGCATTCCCCATTTTATTAAAAGTGAGTATATCAAGTAAAAGAAAAGCATCAACTTCAATCCAAATATTAAAGAGGCCTTTGTTCAAACAAATATCAATCATTTTATTAATAGCCAAAAGCTCAGCATAATTAACAGAACAGGCATTAAGGGGATTGACAAAAGCACAAATGATAGTACCTTTGGAATCCATAAGAATACAACCACAACCATATTTATTAGGGGAAACTGAACCATTAGTATTGATTATAATAAAGTTCTCATTAGGTTTAATCCAATGTATAATCCTAACAGCCTTATTAAAAGAAACATCAGGCAGAATGAGGCCTAATTTTTTAGCCACAAATCTGTAACATTTAAAATGGATGTTACTGATTAAATTAGCATTAAACAAAGCATGGAGTTTTTCTTTAGTTCTAGTTAGGATCCTTTTATGATTCATAGGAATACCATGATGTTTAGCATCATTTATATCCATCCAAATGAACCAAATAAGGGTAGTAGCAATTAAGATTTTGATACAACATTTCACAATTATTTGGAAACAAGCTTCAAGAAGTTGATATAAAGAAAGGGAACCATGAGAATAGTTAGTGTTAAATAAATCATCATACCATATCCATAATTTTGAAGCAATGGCACCATTGACAAAAAACATGATTAATATTTTCAATATGAAAGCAACAATAGCACATAGAAGGTAAATAAAATCCTTTATTCCAGAGCAAGGAATCTACAGAAGTAAAGTTATTCAAAATCCTCCAAGCTAAAATTGAATAAGAAATGAGAATGATATTGTTCCAAAGTTTAATGAAAACATTAGAAGTTTTGCTTATCTCCAATAAACCTCTTTAAGAACGAAAAAGAGAGCTTAAAAAGAATTTGATCATGTTTGTTTGAAAAAATAGGGATGTTTTTAAAGTTATCAAAATAATAAATAGGGATATAATTCTCAAGTTTGTTTTCATTCTAATTATTACTAAGCCAAAAAGAGTTAACTTTCATAGCAGTAGTAGAGTGTTTAGATAAAAGGTAGTCAATAGAGCCATCACCAATCCAATTGTCTTGCAAAAAGAAAGATGAACCTGAATGATTACCCTAAGATATTAAGGATTCAACAACCCATTTATTGGAGCAAAGCATTTTCCAAACCGGAGAGTCACCAACTTTATAAGCACTGATCAGAGGGTGTCTACCTTGGCAGTATTTTTTCATCATAAAATTAGCCCAAAGGCTATCATTCATTCTAAAATTCCACTAGAGCTTATGAGAGAAGGCAATAATAGCTTCACGAATAAGTTTACAACCAAGACCACCTTCACCCAAAGAACCACAACATTTATGCCAGGAAGTCTAATGCATTCTTTTAATAGAATTATTAGAACCTCAAAGAAATTTATTAAGCAACATGAAGAGTAGAATTAGTGGGAATAATAGTTTGAATCAAATATAGCGGCATTGAATTGAGAGTGCTTTAAAGAATAGTGAGCATGGCACCAAAGGAGAGTAAATGAAATTTCCAAACATAAATTTTATTTAAAATTTTTTGAATTAACTCATCATAAAGATGGAATCATTTTGGATCTTTAAAAAGAGGAGCACCCAAGTACTTAAGAGGTAAATGTTGATGTTTAAAATTAGTGATATGCAAGATGTGATTGATTTTATTATTCGAATACTAGAAGAAGTAATAAAATTGATTTTGTTATCATTGATAGCAAGACCACTTTCTCTATAAAATGTATTTAAAAAATTCTTGAGATTCTTGATATGATGAATAGAAGCATTGCAAAAAATAATGAAATCATCCATAAAGCTTAAATGGGACACATGAAGACCACCAAGAGTTCTGTAATACATACTAGGATTATTTAATAATAAATCATTGATTCTCCTAGATAAGTATTCAATACAATAAATAAAGTAGAGATATAGGATCCACTTGTCTTAAGCCATGGGAGGAAAGAAACCCAAAGCTTCTATTAAGCAAAATAGAAAACCAGGAATTATTAAAATAATTTTTAATAAGAAAAATAAATATATCAGAAAACCTAAATAAATTCAGAATATTAAAAAGGAAATCCCAAGAGATATTATAAAAAGCTTTGGTAATATCTAATTTGAATAGAATGTTTCCACCTCTAATCTTAGCATCTAAATTATGAATTAGTTCTTGGGCAAGTAAAATATTATCAAAAATAGATCTACTTCTAACAATATCGGTTTGGTTGAGAGAGATAATTTTATGAAGTAGAGGACTAAGCCTGTTGGCAAGAATTTTGGAAATCAACTTATTGAAGAAGGTGCAAAGACTAATAGGTCTAAAATCACTCCAACAGTCTAAGTTATCTTTCTTAGGTATGATAATAATAGAAGTGCTAGAAAAATATCTAGGAAAAGGTTTACCATTAAAGAAATCAACCATAGCATCTATCAAATCATTTTTAATAATAAACCAACATTTTTTAAAAAAAAATTGAGTAGTGAAACCCTCTGGTCTAGCAACATAATCTATGTTCATGCTATTAAGAACTTTAAAAATTTCATCTTCATTAGGCAAAAAAAGTAAGCAAAGCATTTCCATCATTGGTAATAATAGAAGGAATCAAGTGTGATTTATAAATAGCTTCATAAGAGCAACTCTTATTAAGCAAATTTCTAAAGCAATTAATAACTGAATCCTTAATATCATTATTCTCCATAATCCATTCTCCATTTTCATTTTTAATTTTTTTAATATTATTTAAAGCTGTCTTTTTATTAACTAAAGCATGGAAATACCTAGTATTTCTGTCACCATCCATAATATGTTTACTAGCAGCTTTTTGATGCTAATAAGTTTCTTCCATATTTTGAAAATTAACAAGTTTATCCTTCACCTCTTTCAAGTCCATAATCTTTGAAGGTTCCATCATAATAGAAACTTCAAGACCACAAACCAATTTTTTCATATCCTTGATATTAGCAAAAAGGTTTTTAAAAGAATGCTTGTTCCACTAAACCAAATTTTGTTTAAGTCATTTTAGTTTAAACCAGAGTCTATTCATCCCCTTAGTCGAATTATCAGGATGTGAAGGAGCTTTCCAATTGTTAGCCACAACATTAAAAAAATTAATATGTTGAATCCACATGTTCTCAAATCTAAAAGGAGAGAAATTCTTTAATCTATTAGAATTATCTTTAATAGAAACCAAAAGAGGAGCATGATCAGACAAAGTTTTGCTTAAATGATCTACAAAAGTAATAGGCCATTGAGTAATCCAATGAGTATTAACAAGAATTAGGTCTAACATTTTCCAAAGTCTAGAGTTTTGCCAAGTATAATTAGAACCCATAAAACCAATATCAACCAAATTACAATCAAGGATCATATTGGAAAATTCTTCCATGGAATGAATATTAGGAGAGCAACCACACTTCATTCAAAAGAGAATAAAATAGCATTGAAATGCCCACCAACAAACCAAGGTTAGTTGATAGAGGTAGTAAAATTCCTCAAATTATACAAAAAAAGATTTCTACCAGATCTATTACAAGATGCATAAACAAAAGAGCCTAAAACACAATAATCACCATAAGAGATTTGAGCGTTGACAGCTTGTTGAAAATCATCAGGAATAGAAACATTAACAAAATTATTCCAAAAATACCAAATCTTATTACTAACATTAGAGAAAAATTTATTGAAACCAATCATTCTAGCAACATGGTTAGTTTTTTTAGCAATAATAAGAGGCTCCAGAACAATAAGTAAATAAATATTATAAATTCGACAAAGATTTCTAATATGGTTATGAATAGAGAGGGTACCGATCCCTTTAACATTCTAAACAAGAAAATTAAACATAAAGAAATAAAATGGGGTTAATAAAAGGTTAATTAAGAGAGGAGAGGGAGGCCATAGTAGATCTAATATTTTTTTGGCAATTTGGGAGGGAAATTTTTAACATTTTTTCTCTTAGCAATGAGGAGAAACCTCATGTATAGAAGTGAGTTCTCCTCTTCCAAGACATTAGAATTTATTAAAGGCAAATGAGCAATATAGAAAGAAAGGGAGAAGAAACAAATTTATTAAGCAAGTGTGAACACACCCTTCCTCATCAATACCCAAATTATTAGACAAACCAAATCTTTTGAGAATTTAAATCATCATGAACTTGAAAGAATCGAATTCAACCGATTATCATGAGGAACTAAAACCATATTCTACATTGAATTCAAATGATGCATAACATTAATTTCCTCATTAATATTTTTAATTAAAGATTCATTTTCGTTAATCAAAGCTGGCAAGGATGCAAGGATTGAATTAGAGGAAACATTATCATCATCGAAAAGTTTAGAAGAACTATTATTGTGCACATTAAAAGCCTTCAATTGCACAAAAGAAGTAAGAGGTGAAACAACCTTATTAGGAACATTAAAAAAATCCTTTTTTTTTCTAAAGTAGCTTTTTGATATTTAACAGTGGTCGGCCTAGGTTAGGAACAAAGTTTCTTTAACGAGGATTTTCTTTTTTGGGTGAGGATGAAGAATTAAGCATTCATAATTATCGTGCCCATGGGTTTTGCAGTGAGAAAAAAGACAGAAAATTTTTCAAATTCAATCCTTTGCATATAACCATAATTTTCAGATCCTAACCAGATTTTTTTTGGGGTGTTTCTTGGTAATGTCCAATTCAACAAGGATTGTAGCCACTGAAAGAAGAGATTTCATAGCCATCGCTTGATCAATTTGCAACGATCGACCATATAAAGCACCCACAACAAAAGGGAATTGATGGTTAATGAAATGAATTCACATATTGGGGAGAGAAATCCAAACTAGAATGATTAGGGATTCTTCCTTAATATCAAATAGTGGAGTCCATTTCAACAACCTCATACGACAATTGAAAACAAAATATGAATGACGAGAGAAAACATGAGAGTAATCCAAATCATTCGTGAACTTAATCAAAATGTGGCGGGGATCAATTAAACCAATCATAAAAGCACCAGCAAGTTTCAAACTATGAAAGAAAGAGCATATGTTTTCTAGATTAGGCCTACGAAGAGTAAATTTTCCAGCCAAAGGGAATTCAAACGACTTAGCAAGCTTTTCCACAATTCGATCAGAGCACATAACTGCAGGCATGCCACAAAAAGAAGTCAAAACAAGTTCTAGGGACTCACCTAAATAACCATCCTTACTAGTGAGGACGTCTTTGAAAGATTTCAAGCAAAATAAACCAAAAGGCCATAAGTCTAGCAGATCATCCAAAATGGGGTTTACCCAAGGCAAAGAAGAAATCAGAGCTGATCAAGGGAGGATCATATAAAAGGCCGAGGCAGCAAGCCTTTGATTTGGGAAGAGAACAATGCAAATGGTGTTAAAAAATCCTAGAAGACAAAGAGAGAAAAAGAGCCAGCAGTGCCAGGGGTGGGTTAGGTTTTAGTATTATTTTTTATTTATTTTATTTAGTTTAGGTTTAGGTTTATTTTATTTAGTTTTAGTTATTTAGTTTTAGCTTTATTTTATTTTTATTTATTTAGTTTATAGTTTTATTATTTATAATATTTTATTTTAGTTTAGGTTTATTTAGGTTTAGGTTTTAGAGAAGTCTAGTTTAGGTTTTATTTATTATAGCATGTAAGTTTGGCTCATAGGTAAGTTTTGGAGGTAGGTTAGGTTGGCTCAGGTTTATTTTTTTAGTTATTTAGGCTCAGGTTTAGGTTTTATTTTAGGTTTATTTTATTTTAGTTTAGTTTAGATTTAGATTTATTTTTTTTTTAGTTTAGTTAGTTATTTATTTATTTATTTTAGGTCAAAGGTTTAGGTTTTATTTTATTTATTTTTTTTAAGTTTATGTTTAGGTTTTATTTTAGTTTATTTATTTTATTTAGTTTATTTTACCTAGATTTAGGTTTTATTTTATTTAGTTTAGCTTTGGTTTAGGTTTCATTTTTTTAAATTTATTTTATTTATATTTTAGTATTTTAATTTTAGTTAGGTTTAGTTTAGATTTATTTATTTATTTATTTTATTTTATTAGTTTTAGCTTTATTTATTTTATCTTAGCTGGGTTTATTTTTATTTAATTTAGTTTATTTATTTAGGTTTAGGTTTAGGTTTTTATTTATTTAGTTTAGGTTTTATTTATTTATTTATTTTAGGTTTCAATTTAGGTTTAGGTTTTATTTTTATTTTATTTTTTTAAGTTTATGTTTAGGTTTTATTTTAGTTTATTTATTTTACATAGTTTATTTAGTTTAGATTTAGGTTTTATTTATTTAGTTTAGGCTTAGGTTTTAGGTCATTAGTAAATTTATTTATATTTAGTTTATTTTTTAGTTTAGGATTAGTTTAGATTTTATATTTATTTTATTTTATTTAGTTTATTTAATTTGGGTAGTGTTTATTTTACTAGTTTATTTATTTTTTCATATTAGGTTTTATTTATTTATTTATTTTAGCATTTTATAGGTTTAGGTTATTTAGTTTAGATTTAGGTTTTCTTTTTAGTTCATTATTTTATTATTTATTTTTTATTTTATCTATTTAGTTAGGTTTTAGTAGTTTTTAGGTTTTAGTTTAGGTATTTTAGGTTTTAGTTTATTTATTTATTATTTTTATTTTAGTCATGTAGGTTTAGTATTTATTTAGGTTTTAGATTTAGGTTTATGTATTTTATTTAGGTAAGTTTTTTTTTTTAATTTTATTTTGGGTTTATTTTTATTTTTTTATTTTTATTTTAGTTTAGGTTTAGGTTTTAGGTTTTAGTTTTAGTTTATTTATTTAGTTTAGGTTTTATTTTAGTTTAGGTTTTATTTTAGGGTTTAGTTTAGTTTCTAGTTTTATTTAGGTTTATTTATTTATATTTTATTTATTTCAGTTTATTTTAGTTTATTTAGTTTAGGTTTTGTGGTTATTTTATTTTTAGTTTTATTTTATATACTTATTTTAGTTTTATTAGTTAGTTATTTATTTTTTAGTATTATTTTTTATTTAGTCAGCTTTGTGATTTATTTTATTTTGTTTTAGATTTTATTTATTTATTTTATTTATTTAGGTTTATTTTAGTTATTTTATTTTATTTAGTAGGTTTAGTTTATTTTTTTGTGTCTGTTTATTTAAATTATTTTTTATAGTTTATTTCCTTTTATTTTAGTTATTTTTATTTAGTAGGTTTATTTAGGCTCATTTATTTAGTTTATTTATTTAGTTTTTTTAGTTTTATTTATTTTTAGTTAGTTTAGTTTTATGTCAGCTCTTGGCTCAGCTCTTTTATTTTAGTAGTTTAGTCTTATTTAGCTTTATTTATTTAGGGTTTACTCATGATCTTTGGTTTAGTTTATCCTTTATATTTATTTATTTTATTTATTTATTTTATTTATTTTTTATTTGTTTAGTTTTTTTAGGTTTAGTTTTAGGTTTTAGCTTTATTTTATTTTTATTTTATTTATTTATTTCTAGGTTTTATTTACTTAGTATGCTTAGGATAAAGTTTTAGTTTATTTTATTTTACGCCCATTAGTAGATTTAAATTTTATTATTTATTTTTTTTTTGTTTTTGATTTGTTATTAGGTTTATGGTTATTTATTAATTTTTTAGGTTTTTATTTTATTTAGTTTAGGTTCATTTATTTTAGGCTTAGGTTTATTTTAGTTTTTTTATTTATAGTTTTTGTTTAGGCTCAGTTTCCTAAGTTTATTTTAGTTGCTTTAGGATTATAGTAGTTTAAGTTTTAAAGTTTAGTTTAGTTTGGGTTTAGGTTTAATTTATTTTATTTTATTTTATTTTATTTAGTTTATTTTAGTTTAGGTTTATTTTATTTTATTTATGTTTTTTTATTAGGTTAGTAGTTTATTTAGGCTTTTTTATTTTTTTATTTTATTTAGTTTTATTTTTTAGCCTAGTTTATTTTAGGTTTTATTTATTTGTTTAGTATTATATATATTAGATCTTTTAGTTTTATTTAGTTTATTTTATCTTTTATTTTAGTTTTTTTTATTTAGTTTTAGAGTTAGGTTTTCTATTTAATTAGTTTAGGTTAGTTTTTTTTATTTATTTTATTTTTAGTCAGTTTAGGTTTTTATTTATTTATTTTAGTTTATGTTTTTTATTAGTTTTTTATTTTTTATTTATTTTTATTTTATTTTTTATTTTTTTTTAGGTTTCTTTGTATTTTACATTTAGTTTAGGTTTATTTTAAATTAATAGTGTTTAATTTATTTATTTAGGTTTAGTTTATTATTTATTATTTATTTAGTTTTTTATTTAGTTTTAGTTTATAGGTTCATTTATTTAAGTTTAGGTTTTAGTTTTTTTTTTTATTTTATTTATCATTTAGTAGTTTTAGTTTTATTTATTTATTTTTAGGTTTAACTTTTATTTTAGTTTATTTTATTTTAGTTTAGTGGATTTAATTTAGTTTTTGTTTATTTAATTTAGGTTTAGGTTTTAGGTTTAGGCTCATTTTATTTTTAGATTTTAGGGTTTAGTTTATTTATTTAGTTTTTTATTTGTGCTAGGTTTATTTATATTTTATTATTTTTTAGTTTATTTTAGGTTTTTAGTAGGGCTAGTTTAAGCCTTTTTTTTATTTTAGGTGTGGTAAGGTATGTAGATTTAGGTTTTTTTTTTTAAATAAGTCGAAGATTTAGTTTATTTAGTTTATTTTTAATTTTTTAGTTTATTTTATTTTTTATTTTATTTAGGTTTATTTTATTTTTATTTAGTTTAGTTTATTGATTTTACGCTTATTTATTTTAGTATATTTTTTAGGTTTAGGTTTATTTTTTTTAGTTTAGTTTTATTTTTAATTTATTTTTTAGGTTTAGGTTTTATTTTTTTATTTTTCAGTATAAGTTCAAGTTTTTATTTTATTTTATTTAGATTTATTTTATTTTTATTTTATTTAGGTTTTTAATAGGTTTACTTTATTTTTTAGTTTATTTTAGGTTTTATTTATTTTATTTTATTTTATTTTGGTTTAGTTTAGGTTTTAGTTTAGATTTTATTTTAGTCATGTTTAGTTTTTATTTATTTTATTTTAAGGTTTACATCATATCGATTCTAAACCACCATGATTGTAACCTCCTTAGCTTCCTCGGCCTCCATAACCACCTGCTCTAACCAAGCTCCATATCCAGACCTCCAGATCTCCACCACCACTGTGATAACCGCTTTCAGCCTTTATATCTAAACCAAGCTTGATGGTGATGTCTCACCTCAAGGTTCCCACCATTCTTATGGTTTAGGTTTTAGGTTTATTTAAGATTTTAGGTTTATATTTTGTTTATTTTGTTACTTGGGTTTTATTTTTAGTTTTGGGTTTTGGCTAGTTTTTTAGTTAAAGGTGTGGTTTAGGTTAAGTTTTGGGTTTAGATTTTCAGGTTTTAGTGCAGCTAGGATCAGATTTAGCAGTTTATGGTTTTGTTTTATTTAGGTTTAATATGATCAGTTTAGAGTTTATTTTTTTTAAAGTTTAGGGTTTAGTTTTAGTTTAGGATTTGGTTTTTATTTAGGACCATTTTTCTTTAAATTAAGCAAATTTTAGTTTATTTAATTTAGGTTTGTTAGGATTTAGATTTATTAGTTTTTTCAGGTTTATGGTTGGTTTATTTGTGGTTTAGGTTTAAGGTTTAGATTTTAGAGTTTTAGGTTTAGATTTAGTTTAGGTTTAGTTTATTTAAGGTTTTAAGGATTTGTGGGTTTTATTTTAAGTTTAGAGTTTAGATTTAGGTTTATAATTTTTATGAGAATAAATTTAGATTCTTCTTCTTTTGATTTCATCAACCAAGTAGCACACCAAGTTTTAAAAGACATAAGCGTCGACATAGATAAAAAATGAGCACGTATAGAGCAAATCAGAAACCTTAGATAACTAGAACCATCTCTACTATAAAGCCATAATTCCATAAGTAGTTCAATCATCTTAATTCCTAGCTCCCATGTAACCCCTCCTCTCTCGAGTAGTGTGATCCTGCCATCATATTATCTCCCATCGCCACCACCATGGTCAGAACCTCCTGCTTCCGCCTCCATAACCACCACTGCTTCGACCACCAGTTTCATATCCATCATCACCTCCATATCCCCCATTTCTATTACGATAACCGCCACCTCCTCCTTTATCTCCAGCCGATCTAATCGAGGGATGATGGATCTTATCATCAAGGTTTTGCCCATTCTGTGTTTTTTAGTGGGTTTTTTTTAGTTTATTTTTTATTTATTTAGTTACTTTAGGTTTGTTTGTGGTTTTAGGTTTAATTAGGATTTAGGGTTTATGGTTTAGGGTTTAGGGTTTAGTTTTTAGGGTTTAGGATTTTTTAGGGTTTAGGGTTTAGGTTTTAAGTTTAGGGTTTATGGTTTAGGGTTTAAGGATTTTTTTAATAGTGAATAAATTCAAATTTAACATTTCTTCTTTTCGATTTCATTAACCAAGTAACACATGAAGTTTTTTAAGACACAAGCGACAACATTGATAAAAAATGAACATAGATAGAGAAAATAAAAAACCTAGATAACTAAAACCATCTCTACTATAAAGACATAGTTCCATAAGCAGATTGATAGAAATTCTTCGCTTCACTCTAACCAACCTTCGAGTAGCAGGATCCGCATCATATCCCGATCTTCTCTCCACCACCACCAGGACCTTCGCCGCTCCTCCCCGCCTCCATAACCACCCATTGCTCACCACTTTCTACATCCACCAAGACTCTAGATCCCACCACCACTTAATCACCGCTACACTTCACTGCTAGATCTAGATTGAGCCTGGTTGACAATGATGTTCCTGCCATCAAGG
The DNA here is from genome assembly GCA_021442155.1 of Cymbidium sinense. Taxonomy (NCBI): domain Eukaryota; kingdom Viridiplantae; phylum Streptophyta; class Magnoliopsida; order Asparagales; family Orchidaceae; genus Cymbidium; species Cymbidium sinense. The sequence continues at coordinate 19,945,816 of CM038227.1, forward strand.
TTCTGCCCATTCTTAGAGCTTTGGTTTAGATTTATTAGGTTTTAGGGTTTAGTTTTATTTTTTTATTTATTTAGTTACTTTAAGTTTAGGTAGGTTTGTGGTTTAGGGTTTAGTTTTAGGTTTGGGTTTAGGTTTTAGGTTGGGATTTAGGTAGGTTTTGGTTTAGGTTTTGGGTTTAAAGTTTAGGATTTAGTAGGTTTATTATGAGGTTTAGTGGGTTTAGGGTTTGTGGTTTAGGGTTTAGGGTTTTATTTAATTATTATTTATTTATTTATTTTAAAGTAAAACCAAGTTTTTATTTATTTATTTATATTTTATTTATTATTTTTTTATTTAGGTTTTATTTTATTTTATTTTAGTTTTTATTTATTTATTTATTTTATTTTAGTTTATGCTTTATATTTTAGTTTATTTTAGTTTAGTTTTATTTTATTTTATTTTTTTAGGTTTAAGTTTATTTTTATTTGTTCTTTTAGCTTTATTTTATTTTAGGTTTATATTTTTTATTTTGGCTCATTTTAGTTTAGGTTTTTTATTTTTAGTTTATTTTATTTGATTAGTTTAGGTTTAGAAGTTTTATTTATTTTTAGATATTAGTTTATTTTATTTTATTTATTTTAGGTTTATGTTTATTTTTTTTATTTGATTTTATTTTAGGTTTATTTTATTTTATTTAGTTTATTTTTTATTTTAGGTATATTTTATTTCTTTAGATTAGTTTAGGTTTTTATTTATTTTATTTTATTTTTATTTTTATTTTTATTTTATTTTATTTTTAGGTTTAGGTTTTAGTTTAAGGTTTTATTTTATTTTATTTTATTTATTTTACTTTAGTTTTCTTTTATTTATTTTATTTTTTTAGGTTTTATTTAGTTTAGGTTATTTTATATTTTGTTTAGGGTTTAGGTTGGGTTTAGGGTTGTGGTTTTTTTAATAGAGAACAAATTCATATTCAATATTTTCTTTATTTCATCAACCAAGTAGACACCAAGTTTTCAAAGACAAAGTGATGATATTTATTTCAAAAACCCTAAATAACTAGAACCATCTTTACTATAAAACACAGCCCATTAGTAGTGATTGGCCATTCTTTAGTTTCTTAATTATCAACCACTTTAGTAGGATCTTCCATCATATCCTCGATCTTTACCACTGCTATAACCTCCATCGGCCTCAATAACCACCATTACTACCACCGCCCATATCCAGACCTTAGATCTCCCACCACCACTATGATAATCATCGCCATTTGCCTCCTCCGCCAGATCTAGAGCTTGGTATTGATGTTCTATTTATGCCTTCTTTTTGATTTTTAAATTTATTTTACTTAGTTTAGTTTAGGTTTTAGAGTTTTGTTTTAGGTTTATTTAGGTTTGGGTTTTTTTTAATTTTTATTATTTTATTATTTATTTTTTAGGTTTGGTTTAGGTTTGTATTTTAGGTTTAGTTTTATTTGTTTAGGTTTTTTGTTTAGGTTTGGGGTTTAGGTTTGGGTTGGTTTTATGTTTATTTAGTTTAGATTTTATTTAGTTTTTTTAAATTAAGTAAAGCATTTTAGGTTTTATTTTTTGTTTTATTTATTATTTATTTATTTATTTATTTATTTTTTTATTTATATTTTATTTATTTTAAGTTATTTTATTTTAGTTTAGTTTATTATTTATTTAGGTTTAGGTTTGTTTTTATAGTTTTTATTTTATTTTTTTTTTTTAGGTTTTATTTTTTATTTTTTTTTTTTTAGGTTTATTTTATTTTTTTTTAGTTTAGTTTTTAGGTTTATTTTTATTTATTTTAGTTTATTTTATTTTATTTATTTAGCTTATTTATTTTATATTGAAGTTTTTTATTTTAGTTTATTTTATTTTGTTTATTTTAATTTTATTTTATTTAGGTTTTTTATTTAGTTTTAATTTAATTTATTTTAGGTTTATTATATTTTTATTTTTTATTTTAGTTTTTTATTCATTTAGTTTTTTATTTTTATATTTATTATTTTTTAGTTTTAGGTTTTAATTTATTTTATTTTAATTTAGTTTTTTATTTTTTAAATTATTTTATTTTTAGGTTTAGGTTTTGGTTTAGATTTTAGTTTAAGTTTTTATTTTATTTTATTTATTTTATTTTATTTAGGTTTAGGTTTTTTATTTATTTTATTTTTAGGTTTTATTTAGTTTAGATTTAAGTTTTTAGGTTTTTAGGGTTTAGGGTTTTGGGTTTGGGATAGGGTTTAAGATTTTTTTTTTGGAAAGTTAGAATTTTATTACCATAAAGGAAAAAGTATAATGTGCTTGATAAGAGAAATCTATTGTTTGTAGAGCTATATCTCAAAGAGCTAAGTCCCATCTACAATAAGAATAAAAGAATACAATGAAAAAAAACAACTAAAACACATGAGAGAGAGTAAAACTGAAATAAAACATGAAAATAGTAAAAGGTTGAGTCAGCAACAGATCATGATTCCTTTGAGAATGCAAGATAAGCAAGATCCACAACAACAACACTAGAGATGATTAAGAGATGACCAGTCCTTTTGTAAAGTTCCAACCTGTAAAAGAAATCTACAAAAACACTACCAAGGCAAAAGTCATAGCTAAAAAGGAAAAAAGAAAGAGAGCAAAAAGAGAAAGTTGAGAAAGAGAAGGCTCACCGCTAAGATCATCTCAAATATATGAGCATCCAAACTTCATAAAGAAGAGTTACAATCATATGTAAAGCTACCAACCAAAAAAGAGGAGGAGTAACATCAAAGCCATCATAGCCGTGGATACCCATACTAGCATCAATCCAAAGAGCATACAATCCAACACCAAAATAGAGAAAATAACCAAAGTTGGCCACCAAACCACCAACCAAAACCCACAACAGGCCAATCACCTGATACAAGCCAACATCCAAGGCCAGCACATTCAAAAGGAGGCCAAAGGCATCCATCAACCATCATAAACCAAAAAACTAAAGGATCATCAAAGGTTAAAGACACCAAAAGGCTCCAAATTGGCAAGAAGAAAAATCAACAAAGAGAATAAACAAGTAAGATTCCAAGGACAACTAAAAGTCCTCCAACCAAAGTAAATAAAACATCATAAAAGAAGAGAACAACCCATCATTAGTAAACAAATGAAGGATTCTACCAAGAAAAAGCAAAAAACTAAAAACCCACAATATAGAAACAACCAACCAAACAAATAACATACCTAACCAATAAAGCAATAGAAAACCCAAGTCAATACAAGAACAACCATCAAGCCAAAATCACCCAAGATAGCCAGGAAAATAACTGCCACCAAAAAGCCCACAACCAACCAACCTAGAATAATAGCCAAACCCAAAGCCACTGCAGCCAAGAGAGGAAGGCCAAAATAGGAGGAGATCAAAACCATAACCAAAAGAACAAAAACAAAATCAGCAAAACCAACCACCAAGCCCTAGTCAACAAGACAGAGAAAATAACAACTAACCAAAAGTCTCCACCATGCCAAAATCAAGGCAGAGCTAAACCACCAACAACCCTCTAGATATGTCACCAACAAAAAAAGAAAAAAATAGCCAAAATAGCTAGCTAGCCAACCAAACCCACCATCCAACTCTGCTAATCAATCCAGCTAGCCAACAAAGCCACCCAGTCAACCACCACAACTTCAGATCCAAATCAGGTAAGTTTGCAACCAACCCTGAAATTACATCATGTAAAGCCATAACCCAATAGGAGGTTACAAAAAATAGCCAAGCAAATAATGTGATAAACACCGAGCCAGAAGATAAAGAAAACCAACCAAAAAAACAACCTGTGTCGCATTGACAATAACATCTAGGGAGTAAACACCAGGACAACCCAAAAATAAAAGGTCAAAAACAACAACAAGCTTAGGCCAAAGAGTGAAAATAAGCAAATAACCACAACCCAAAGAGGGTTTAACAAAGGGCAACTAAAAGCAAAGGATCATCAAAAAACCAACAGAAAGAACCAAGCCAAAAAATTATAATCTAAGATAAGGCAATCCAACATTTTCTAGATTAAACAAACCTGTTAATAGTTTAGGAAAAGTTTGGTTGTTAAATAAAGTGAACTTAGTTAAGTTGGCATCTAAATTAGCCAAGAAATCAGCACAAGCATTACCTTCACGAAGGATGTGGGAAATTTTAAAACAAACTTGAGAAAGAATATTTTTTGTATGATTAAGAAGATAAAATAATTCAGCATTTCCATTTCTATTTGAATTAAGCATGTTATGAAGCAAGAGAGCATCAACTTCAATCTAGATGTTGAGAAAACCTCTATTCAAACAAATTTCAATAGCTTTATTAACAACCATAAGCTCAATAGAACAACAGAGGATAGTAAGCACAAATGACAAGATCCTTTAGAATCCCTAAGGATACCACCATAGCTATATTTATTGGAAGCCACAAAACCATCAATATTTACTTTAATCAAGTTATCTTTAGGTTTGATCTAATGGATAATCCTAGCAACTTTATAAGGGTTAAAGTCAAGCAGAATGATACCCAATTTTTTAGCCACGAATTTATAACCTCTAAAATAAATGTTGCTAATAAGATTGGCATTAAACACAGCATGAACTTTTTCTTTAGCTATAGCCAGGATTCTTTTATGATTCATAAGAGTACCATGATATTTAGCATCATTTCTATCCATCCAGATGAACCTGATAAGGGTAATAGTAATTAAAACTTTGATATGGCCTTTCACAATTTTTTTGAAACAAACTTCAAGAAGTTGATATAAAGAAAGAGAACCATGAAAATAGTTGGTGTTAAATAAATCATCATACCAAAGCCATAATTTAGAAGCAATAACATTATTGACAAAAACATGATTTACATTTTCATTATGAAAGCAACAATAGCATTTTACTGGTAAATAAAACCCTTTAGTCCAGAGCAAAGAGTCCACAGAAATAAAGTTATTCAAAATTCTCCAAGCTAAAACTGAATTGGAAATGGAAATGATATTGTTCCAAAGCTTAATAAATACATTAGAGGGGTTTTGTTTATCTCTAATAAAATTCCAAGCCTCTTTAAGAACAAAATTACCATTATAAGAAAACTTAAAAAGAATTTGGTTAGGTTTGTTAGAAGAAATGGGGATATTTCTAAAGTTGTCAAAAAGAGAAATATGGATATAATTCTCAAGTTTACTTTCATTCCAATTATTATTAAGCCAAAAAGACTTAACTTTGATAGTAGCAGTAGAGTGGGTAGATAAAAGGGTGTTAATAGAGTCTTTACCAGTCCAATTATCTTGCAAAAAGAAAGAAGAACCCGAATGAATATCCCAAGAGATTAAGGGTTCAACAACCCATTTAATGGAGCAAAGCCTTTTCCAAATTGGAGAGTCACCAACTTTATAAGCAGATAAGATGGTGTTTACCTTGGCAATATTTTTCCATCATAAAATTAGCCCAAAGGCTATCAATCTTTCTAAGATTCCACAAAAGCTTATGAGAGAAAGCAGTGATAGCTTCACTAATAGGTTTGCAACCAAGAGCACCTTCACCCGAAGGACCATAACATTTATACCAAGATGTCCAATGCATTCTTTTGGTAGAATTATTCGAGCCCCAAAAAAAATTATTAAGCAAACAATCAATTCGATAAGAGTAGCATTAGTGGGGATAATAGTTTGAATCAAATAAAGAGGCATTGAATTGAGAGTGCTTTTAAGAATAGTGAGCTTGCCACCAAAGGAAAGTAAATGGAATTCCCAAACAAAATTTTTTTTTTAAAATTTTTTGAATTAACTCATCAAAGAGATGGGATTATTTCGGGCCTCTAAAGAGAGGAGAACCAAAGTACTTAAGAGGTAAGTGTTGATGTTAAAATTAGTGATGCAAGATTTGATTGAATTTTATTATTGGAGATATGTGAGAAAGTGATAAAATAGCTTTTGTTATTATTGATAGAAAGGCCACTTTCTCAACCAAATTTATTTAAAAAATACTTGAGATTCTTGATATGATGAATAGAAGCCTTGCAAAAAATAATAAAATCATCTACAAAACTTAAATGGGAAACAAGAAGACTACCAAGAGTTCTATAGTACATACTAGGATTGTTTAAGAATAAATCATTGATGCTCCTAGGTAAGTACTCAACAACGATAATAAATAAAGCAGGAGATAAAGGATCCCCTTGTCTTAAGCCATGGAAAGATGGAAAGAAATTGAAGGCTTCCTCATTAAGAAATATCAAAAACCATGCATTATTAATACAATTTTACATAAGAAAAATAAATTTATTAGGAAACCCAAATAAATTCAGAATATGGACAAGAAAATCCCAAGAGATGTTATCAAAGGCTTTGGTAATATCAAATTTGAAAAGAATGTTACCTCTCTAGTCTTGGCATCAAGATCATGAATTAATTCTTGGAAAGTAAAATATTATCGATAGATCTAGATTTCTAACAAAACTAGTTTGGTTGAGAGATAATTTTATTAAGTAAAGGACTAAGCCTATTGGTAAGAATTTGGAAATCAACTTATTGAAGAAGGTGCAATGACTAATAGATCTAAAATCACTCCAATAGTTTGGATTATCTTTCTTAGGTACGAGAATAATATAAGTACTAAAAAATATCTAGGAAAAGGATAACCATTAAAAAAATCAATCACAGCCTCAATCAAATCATTTTTAATGATAACCCAACTTTTTTGAAAAAATTGAGTGGTGAAACCCTCCAGACCAGCAACATAATCTATGTTCTTGCTATTTAGGACTTTAAAAATTTCATTTTTATTAGGCACGATGGTAAGCAAATCATTTTCATCATTTGTAATAATAGAAGGAATCAAATGTGATTTAGAAATAGCTTCATAAGAGCAACTCTTATTAAGCATATTATAAAGTAATTAATAACTGATTGTTTAATATCATTGTTCTTTGTCATCCAAACACCTTTGCCATATTTAATTTTTTGAATATTATTTAAAGCTCTTTTATTAATTACAAGCATGAAAATACCTAGTATTCTCCACCATCCACAATATGTTTACTAGTAGCTTTTGGTGCCAATGTCTCTTCCATATTTTGAAGTTAACAAGTTTATCTTTCCCTACCAAGTCCTTAATCTTAGAAGGATCACATAATAAGAGACTTCAAGATCACAAACCAATTTTTTTCCATATCTTTAATATTAGCAAAAAAGGTTTTAAAATAATGCTTGTTCCAAGCCCAAATTTTGTTTAAGTCTTTAAGTTTAAACCAAAGTCTATTCATCCCCATAATTGAATTATCGGATGTAAAGGAGCTTTAAAATTATTAGCCACAACATCAAAAAAATTCAATCCATGTTCTAAATCTAAAAGGAGAGGATTTTTAATCTATTAATTATCTTTAATAGAAACCTAGAAGAGAGCATGATCGACAAGGTTCGCTTAAATGATCAATAGAAGTAATAGTCATTGAGTAATCCAATGAGTATTAAAAGAATCGATCCAACCTTTGCCAAAGTCTAGAGTATAAGTAGAACCCTTAAAGCCAATATCAATCAAATTATACAATCAAGGATCATATTGAAAAATCTTCCATGGAATGAATAGAGAAACCACCACTTCATTCGTAAGAGAATAAAATAGTGTTGAAATCACCACCACAAAACCAAGGTTTGTTAACCGAGCAAAATTCCTCAAATTATCCCAAAGAAGATTTCTACTAGATCTATAACAAGATGCATAAACAAAAGAGCCCAAAATACAAATAGTCACCATAAGAGATTTGAGCATTGACAACTTGTTGAAAATCATCAAGAAACCTCAAAAATTATTCCAAAACACCAAATCTTTACTAACATGAGAAAAATTTATTGAAGCCGATCATTCTAGCAACATGGTTAATTTTATTAGCATGAATAAGAGGCTCCAACAAGTAAACAAATATTATGAATGTGACAAAGATTTCTAATATTACAAATAGAGAGGTACCATCCTCTAACATTCCAAATAAGAAAATTAAACATAAGGAAAATAAAAGGGTTAAGCAAAGGTTAATTAAGAGAGGAGAGGCCAATAGATCTAGTGTTTTGGACAATTTGGGAGGTAATTTTAACATTTTTTAGCATGATAAGTTTGAAAACCATTTTCTTTTCCCTAAGTTATCATCATCCCAGTAAGATTTAGTAACATTGGTCTCAAATTTAGAGAAATTCTCCAAGTGTTTGAGGGGAGTTCCCTCTTCCAAATCCATATTAAGTTGAAAAGTAGGATTAACATGAATATCAAGATTAAAATGAGAGACGGTGATGATTTAGAACCATTTAAAGCAAGTAGTAAACTGATCAAAATTTTTTTTGCTCAACATCATTTAAATCCTCATTAAAAGCTTCATTTTCATCAATTAAAGCCTGCATATATGCATAAATAAAAGCAGAGGAAACATAATCATCTTCCAATAACTTAAAAAAATTATTATTCTCTGCATTAGAAATATTCAAATTCAAAGAAGTAATAAAAGGTAAATCATCCTTCCCGTTTTGAAAATCAACCAATCTACCAATAGAAATCAAACTTGTTCAACAGATTAACCTGATATCCAAGGAATCAACTCAATAATAGCCTTCATACCATCCTTGGATCCGAGGTCGATTTCTAAACATAAGTAGGAATCGCTTATGGATAGACAACATTCTTTTAGGAGGATTTCATTTTTTTAAGTGGGATGGAGAATAAACATTCAAATTACTGTATTTGGGAAAAAAACCAAAAGGTTCTCAATTCAACCTTTATGAATACCCATATTTTTGAGCTAATCCAAACTTCCTTAGGTATTTTTTTAGTTATGTCTAATTCCATCAAGGATCCGGAAGATGATTGCTCACGGCTACTTGGTCGAAGCAAAAGCACCAAATAAATCCCCAACAATAAAAAGCACATGGTGGGTAATAAAATGAATGTGCATATTAGGAAGAGATAACCACACAGGGACAATAGAAGATTCCTCTTTAATGTCAAAAAGGGGGTGACCACTTCAGCAAACACATTTGACAATTAAAGATGAAATAAGAATGACGTGAAAAAACATGTGAATAATCCAGATCGTTAGAAAGTTGAATCAGAATATGCCAAGGGTCAATAAGTCCAATCAAGAAGGCACCCATAAGCTTAGGTTTTATTTATTTATTTATTTTGGTTTATTTCTTTTAGGTTTAGGTTTAGGTTTAGGATTATTTATTTTTTATTTTATGTTTATTTATTTTTAATTTTTTTAGTTTTTTATTTTTTAATTTTAGTTTAGTTTAGGTTTAATTTTTTTTTAATTTAGAGTTTAGGGTTTCATGTTTAGGGTTTAGGGTTGTTGGGTTTAGGATTTAGGGTTTAGGGTTTAGGGTTATAGGGTTTAGAGTTTAGGGTTTATGGTTTAAGGTTTTAGGATATAAGATTTAGGGTTTAGCATTTAGGGTTTTCTATTTAGTGTTTAGGATTTAAGGTTTTTAGGGTTTAGGTATTAGGTTTAGGGATTAGGTTTTAGTTTAGGGTTTAAGGAGTTTTTTTTAACAGAGATCAAATTTAGATTCAACATTTCTTCTTTTTGATTTCATCAACCAAGTAGCACACCAAGTTTTTAAGACACAAGCGATGACATAGATAAAAAAAATGAGCATGCATAAATAATCAAAAAGATAACTACATATTTATTAATAATTTATTATAGGGTTGGTCAGCTCTTAAGTTTATCTTTAGAGAGGATCCACTGTCATTTTATTTTTATTTAAGTTTCTTTTTATTTAACTTAGGTATTTTATTTATTTTGTATTATTAGATTATAGTTTTATCTTTTTTAGTTTAGGTTTAAAGTTTATTTTAGGTTTTAGGGTTAGGTTTTATTATTTATTTTAGGTTTAGGCTAGGTTTACCAGTTTATTTGGTTTAGTTTTTGTTTGGGGTTTGTGGGTTTAGATTTATTTTTATTTATTTAGTTACTTTAGGTTTAGGTTTAGGTTTAGGTTTAAGGTTTAGGGTTTAGGGTTTTATTTATAATTTAGGTTTAGGTTTAGGTTTTAGGGTTTAGGGTTTAAGGTTTAGATTTAGTTTTAGGATTTAGGGTTTAGGTTTATTTTATTTTGGTTTAGAGTTTTGGGGAACCCATGTTGGAATTTTATTTAGTTACAAGGTTTAGGATAAACTCAAGATCTATTTTAGAGCTACAATAAGCCTAGAGAGTGAATCCCCTATCTAAGTACAATCATAAAGAAGAAAGAAAAAAATAAAGATAAAAGAAAAATAGTAAGAGAAATAAAAGTAGCAAAAGGGAGATGATAGCCTTAGTTGTGAAGATGAGAGAAGCATATGCCACCTAGGTTTGAAAGAACACGCAATGAAATAGTTTACTAGAGGAAGGAATTAGCACAGGTAGAGAAGTACATGGAAAATTAGAAGAAACAAAGGAGAGTGAGAGAGTGTTGAGGGAAGGCTAGTTTATGAATGGAGGTTTTATCCAAACTAGGGTTACATCATTGCTACTACCTTTAGTTTAAATCATCCCAACCATCATAGTTATACTAGGGGAAGGCTAGGATGAAAATCATTTGATCTTTAATATTAATAAGAGAAAATACACAATGAAGAAAACACTATTCAACATGGCCAAGGGATGCCACCAATTTGAAAGAAAAACCACTTATGTATTCCAACATAGCATGTGAATGAACAACCAACACAATTAATTACTCATTGGCAGGAAAACAATAGTGATGAAAGCAAATCAGAGCAATAGTTATTTCACATATTAATAGCTAGATCACAATAATAATTATACAAGTCTAATAGAGCCAGAGTAAGTTATAGACCCAAACAACAAAGTTAGGTAATGAGCAAATTAGTTTAGGGTTAGAAAAAAATTCCTAAACATAATAATAAACCATTAGGTTTGATACAACAAACCAAATAGTGTAACCAAGGGAGGAGAATGTGGGCAATGTCATTTTAGCCATGCTAGGAATCTAAGCAACCCAAAATCTATTGTGAAGGAAACAACCCAACTACTCAACTACCAAAATAGAAGGAAAAGGAGACGAAAAGAAAACCCAACCGTGCAGGGAAATAGCAAAAATCATAAAAGTAAGAAGATAAAGGGAAATAGTGAACATAAACAACATAATAACTAATTGATCCATGAAGGTTGAGAGAAAGAGTAGCATAAACTAAGGTTTTTAGGTTTGTAAGAAGGTTCAACAAATTTAGCATGTTAGGACATTTAGTAGATGAGGCAAAAGAGTTTAGGGAAAGGGAAAATTTATAGATTTTAAGGGGATAGTGATCAAAGAAAAAAAGAGGAAAATATAGACAAAGCAACATTAGGTAACATAATGTAAATTAATTTTTTAGGTATGGTAAAGAGTTATCCAAATTAACTAATCCATACAAATGTTTAGTTTAGAATGATCATAGGTGAGCACATTTAATAGCACTTAGATTTAGTCATTTATTTTTTATGTGAGTGATTTTAGCACTTAGAGCTTATGATTGTTAGTACAAATAGTTTATTTAAGTCAATATCAATAGCAAGGGCATCCACTTTAGATATTATTTTTTGCAAACAAATTTATAGCTTTGTTTAGCCAATAATTCAACAGATAATTTATTAAAGCACAAATGACACTACCTTTAGTTTTGAAAATGTTTTTTAGAGATTAGTATTAATTTTGATTTATTATTATGAGGTTTCTATGCTTATCTTCTTTCTAGGTAGGTTTAGGCTAAGACCCATTTTTATTTTTTAAAGTGGTTTATTTATTTTATTTGAATAAAGCATGAATTTTTTCTTTTGGTTTAGTAATAATTTTAGGTTCATGGGATATAGATGTTTGGCATCATTTTAGTTTATGAACCATATTATGGCGATTGACTTTAATGTGTTATTTTATGAAAATAAACATAGGTATTATAGGAAAATGGTTAATATTAGATCATCTTAGAGTTTAGGTTTTGATAAATGATTACATTTATGTGTATTTGGTAGCCTTTATTAGAGTCAACATGAATGAAATTTTTTTGAATTTAGGGTTAGAAAATATGGATAATGTTATTCCAAATTTTAAAAAACACATTAGAGAAGCCATGGGTTTATGGTTTAAGGTTTAGTGTTTAAGGTTTAGGGTTTAGAGCTTCAAGTTTTGGATTTAGGGTTTAGTATTTAGGGTTTAAGGTTTAGGGTTTTTATTTATTTATTTTTAAATTAAGTAAACTGGTAGGTTTAAGTTAATTTAATTTATTTATTTTAGTTTATTTTATTTTTTTATTTTTATTAAGGTTTATTTTAATTTTTATTTAGTTTAGTTTATTTATTTTAGGTTTAATTATTTTAGTTTAGGTTTTTTTATTTTTGTTTAATTTTTAGGTTTATTTTTTTGTTTAGTTTTAGTTTTATTTTATTTTTTAGGTTTAGGTTTTATTTTTTATTTTTATGTTTAGGTTTAGGTTTTTATTTTATTTTTTTAGGTTTAGCTTTTAGGTTTCTATTTTAGGTTTATTTTTAGGTTCCATTTTTATTTTAGGTTTATTTTAGTTTAGTTTATTTTTTTTTTAATTTAGGTTTAGGTTTAGGATTAATTTATTTTAGGTTTAGGTTTAAGTTTTATTTATTTTAGTTTAGTTTATTTTAGTTTAGGTTTATTGTATTTTATTTATTTTCTTTTTATTTTAAGTTTAGGTTTTTATTTAGTTTTTATTTTATTTTACTTTAGGTTTATTTTATTTTTATTTCATTTAGTTTTTTTATTTTTTGATTTATTTTATTTTTTAATTTAGTTTATGTTTTTATTTATTTTATTTTGGTTTAGTTTTTATTTTTTATTTTAGTTTATTTTTAGGTTTAGGTTTAGGTTTTTGTTTAGGGTTTTATTTTATTTTAATTTTTTATTTTATTTAGGTTTAAGTTTTTTTATTTTTTATTTTTTAGGTTTTAGGTTTAGGTTACTTTAGGGTTTAGGTTTAGGGTTTAGTTTAGGGTTTAAGGTTTAGGGTTTAGTTTGGGGTTTAGGATTATTGGGTTTAGGATTTAGGTTTGTTTATGTTTAGGTTTTAGGTTTTGGGTTTAGGTTTAGGTTTAGGTTTATTTTTGGGTTTGGGTTTAGTTTATTTTGGGTTTAATGTTTATGGTTTATAGTTTTTTAGTTTAGTTTAGGTTTTAGTTTTATTTAGGTTTTAGTTTAGGTTTAGGGTTTAGAGTTTAGGTTTAGGGTTTAGGTTTTTTTAACAAGAATAAATTGATTCAAAATTTCTTCTTTTTTTTCAAACCAAGAAGCACACCAAGTTTTTTAGACACAAGTGTAAATATCAAACATTTAGAGCAAATCAAAACCCTAGTTATAACCATCTTTTTTTAGCGTAGTTTATATTCTTTAGTTTCTCCAGTTCCCATTTTTGGTAGCGATTCATATTTTGATCTCTCCTTTTGCCACCAGTTTTACCTCCATGTATTACCACCATTTTATCTTATAGATCCCCACCACCATGATAATTATTTTTAGTTTAGATCTAGACTAATTAGTTAATGGTGATGTTCTTTCAGGTTCTACCATTCTTAGGTTTAGATTTAGGTTTATTAGGTTTTAGTTTAGGTTTCTTTTTTATTTATTACTTTAGTTTAGGGTTTAGGGTTTATGGTTATGGTTTAGGGTTTAGGGTTTAGGGTTTAAGGTTTAGGTCTTAGGGTTAGTTGTAGGGTGTAGGCTTTAGGATTTGAGGGTAAGGGTTTAGAGTTTATTTATTTATTATTTATTTATTATTTATTTTTTTAAATTAAGTAAACCGATAGGTTTAGGTTTATTTAGTTTGTTTTTTATATCTTCTTAATCATACTAAAATGTTCTTTCTCAAGTTTATTATAAAATTTTATCCTTATTAGTAATCTTTAATTTCTTAGCTAATTTAGGGTTAACTTAGTTTTTTTGACAACCAAACTTTTTAAACTTTTAAGAGGTTTGGTTAATCTAGATAACATTTGGATTTTATCTCAGTTATAATTTTCTTAGTTCCATTTTTTTGGTTTTTTTTTTATGAGACATTGCTTTTGGTTTTTATTTTGGGTTGTTATTTGCTTATTTTACTCTTTATTATGTTTTTGACCTCTTGCTTTTAGGTTTTGGTTTTTTTATAACCTTGGTTGGTTTTGTTTTTTTTATGGTTTAGGTCTTCTTTGGTGGATGAGATGGTTTATGCTAGGTTTATTCTATTTTACATTGGTTGGTTTTATTTCTTACTTGGATTACTTTTTTTGCTAGTTTTATGGTTTATGGGTGGCCTTCTTAATTTTATGGGTTGTTTTTTTTCTTAGAGAATTTTATGGTTGCTTTTTGTTGGTTTAGTTATGTTGTATATTAGATCCTTATTTTTATTTATGTTTGGTTTTATTTTAGGTGCTTTGTTTTTTAGTATGTTATGTGTTGTTATTATGTTTTAGGTTAGTCTTTGTTGTTGGGAAGTTTGGTTTTTTGGTTGGTTTAGTATTTTATTTTATGGTGGTTTCTTTTGGACCTCTTGTAGGTTTGTTGATTTTTACTTTTCATTTTTTTGGGGATGCTTTTTGTTGGTTACTTATGATGGGATGTTAGGTGGTTTTATTTTATTTTACTTAGTTGGTTTGGTTAAGACTTTATTATTTGAATTTTGGTTTATTTTTTATGGTTTTTTTCTTCTTAGTCAAATTTTTTTAGTTTGTCTTTTATTTTTTAGCTTAGCTTTTTTTGTTATGGTTTTTTTTCTTTTGAACCTTTGTTGATCCTTTTATTGGACTTTTTAGTTTTGGTAGTTTTTATTTATTTGTCTTATGATTTTATTTATTATGTTTTTAGTTGATGGTTTTGTTTTTTATTTTTTTGGTCATTTGTAGTTTTAACGGTTTAGCTTATTTTTGCTACTTGTTGGGACTTTGGGTTAGGTTACTTTGGTTTTTTTGTTGGTATTTTTTGTTAATTGACATGGGTGGTTAGGATTTTAGTTTTCCATGGTTTGGAGCTTATGGGTATTTATGGTGGCTATTGGTGTTTTGACTTTGTTTTAGTTCTAGGTTATTGTGATTACTTTTGTGGTTTTGTTTAGTTGTTTTTTATTAATTTTTTTTGGTTTAATTTAGGATCTAGAACTTTATTTGATGTTGCTTGTGTATCTATGATGGCTTTGATGTTACTCACATCTTCTCTCTGGTTGGTAGCATTACATATGATTGTAACCCTTCTTTATGAAGTTGGATGCTCATATGTATTCTTGCCCCTTGAGATGATTTTAATTGAGCTTGAGCCATCTCTTTCTTAGCTCTCTCCTTTTGCTCTCTTTATCCTTATCCTTTTAGATATGACTATTTCCTTTGTAGTATTTTATTCTTTCAGGTTACTTTATAAGGAATGATCGTTACTCTCAACAAGTGATGTTTTGTGGATCTTGCTTATTTTCTCAAAGGAATCATGAACTTTACTAATCCTTTTATTATTTTTGATTTATTTTAGTCTTACTCATGTCTTTCTCTTATGCTTTTTTAGTTGTATTGCTCTTTTGTTTCTTTGCTTTTTAATGTACTTAGATGGGGTTTAGCTCTTTAGGTTTCTTGTAGCTAGGTGATTTTTTATGCTTTACCCCTATTAAGGACTTTGTATCTTTTCCTTTTATGGTAATAAAATTCTAACTTTCTCTAAGAAAAACCCTTGAACCCTAAACTAACCATAAACTCTAAATCCTAAACCCTAAACCATAAACCCTAAAAAACCAAACTAACAAACTAAATAAAACCAAAACCTAAATAAAATAAAATAAAATAAAATAAAACCTAAACTAAAACCTAAACCTAAACCTAAACCTAAATAGAAATAAAATAAAATAAAATAAACTAAAATAAAATAAATAAAATAAATTAAAACTAAAAAAAATAGAATAAACCTAAAATAAAAGCTAAATAAAATAAAACTAAATGTAAAATATAAATACAATAAACTAAAATAAAATAAAATAAAATAAAATAAAATTAAATAAAACCTAAACCTAAAAAAAATAAACCTAAAATAAATAAAAAATAAAACCTAATATAAAAACCTAAACCAATTAAAATAAACAAACAAAAAAATAAACTCAAACCTAAACTAAAATAAACTAAGCTAAAATAAATAAACCTAAACATAAACCAAAATAAACTAAACAAACTAAATAAAATAAAATAAACTAAAAATAAAGCTAAACTTAAACAAAAAAAAATAAAACTTAAAAATAAACCTAAAATAAAAACCAAAAACCTAAACGTAAACCTAAAAATAAAAAATAGAACCTAAACCTAAAAAATAAAATAAATAAAAAACTAAAAAAATAAACCTAAACCTAAATCTAAACCTAAAAATTAAACTAAAAAAAACCTAAACTAAAATAAATAAATAAAAATAAATAAACTAAACTAAATGAAAATAAAAAATAAACCTAACTAAAAATAAAATAATAAAATAAACTAAAATAAATACAGCATTCCCTATTGTATTAGAATTTAGCATGTCAATAAGCAAGAGCACATCAACTTCAATCCAGATATTAGGGAAACATTTATTCAAACAAATTTCAATAGCTTTATTAACAACCATAAGCTCAGCATAGATAATAGAATAGGCTTTGAGAGGATTGACAAAAACACAAATGACAATACCTTTAGAATCCCTAAGAATACCACCAAACCATATTTATTGGAAGCAAGACCATCTATTCACTTTAATCAAATTTTCTTTAGGTTTGATCCAATGGATAATAAGCACCTTTATAAGAGTCAACATCAGGTAAAATGATACCCAATTTTTTAGCCACAAATTTGTACCTCTAAAATGAATGTTACTAATAAGATTGGCATTAAACAGAGCATGGATTTTTTCTTTGGTTCTGGCCAAGATCCTTTTATGGTTCATAGGAATACCATGATATTTAGCATCATTTCTATTCATCCATAAGAATGAGATAAGGGTAATAGCAATTAAAACTTTGATATGACCTTTCATAATTTTTTGGAAACAGACTTCAAGAGGTTGATATAAAGAAAGAAAGCCATGAAAATAATTAGTATTAAATAAATCATCATACCAAAACCACAATTTAGAAACAATAACACCGTTGACAAAAACATGATTACAATTTCAATATGAAAGCAACAATAGCACTTTGAAGGTAAATAAAACCCTTTATTCCAGAGCAAAGAGTCCACAAGAATAAAGTTATTCAAAATCATCCAAGCTAAAATTGAATAAGAAATTGGGAATGATATTGTTCCAAAGTTTAATGAAAACATAAGAGGAGTTCTGCTTATCTCTAATAAAATTTTGAACCTCTTTAAGAACAAAATCACCATTGTAAGAAAGCTTAAAAAGAATTTGACCAGGTTTAATAGAAAAAATAGGGATATTTTCAAAGTCTCAAGTTTGTTTTCATCCCAATGTTATTAAGCCAAAAGAGTTAACTTTGATAGCAAGTAAGTGTAGATAAAAGGAGTCAATATAGCCATTGCCAATCCAATTGTCTTGCCAAAAGAAAGAACCCAAATGATACCCCAAGATATTAAGGATTCAACTTAATGGAGCAAGGCCTTTTCCAACCAGAGAGTCACCAACTTTATAAGCACAGATAAGAGGGTGTTTACCTTGACAATATTTTTTGCATCATAAAATTAGCCCAAAGGATATCATTCTTACTGAAATTCCACCAGAGCTTATGAGAGAAGACAATAATAGCTTCACGAATAGGTTTGCAACCAAGACCACCTTTAACCAAAGGACCACAACATTTATGCTAGGATGTCAAATGTATTCTTTTAATAGAATTATTGGATCTTGAAAAAAATTTATTAAGCAAGTGATCAATTCTGATAAGGGTAGCATTAGCGGGGATAATAGTTTGAATCAAATAAAGAGGCATTTAATTGAGAGTGCTTTAAAGAATAGTGAGCCTTCCACCAAAGGAAAGTAAATGAAATTCCCAAATAGAAATTTTATTTAAAATTTTTTGAATTAACTCATCAAAAAGATGGGATCGTTTCGGACCTTTAAATAGAGGAGCACCCAAGTACTTAAGAGGTAAGTGTTGATGTTTAAAATTAGTGATATGCAGGATTTGATTGATTTTATTATTGAAGTTACTTAATAAAGTAATAAAATAACTTTTGTTATCATTGATAGAAAGACCACTTTCTCTACCACATTTATTTAAATAAATCTTGAGGTTCTTGATATGATGAATAGAAGCATTGCAAAAAATAATGAAATTATTTACAAAGCTTAAATGGGAAATAGGAAGGCTGCCAAGAGTTTTATAATACATACTAGGATTGTTTTAGAATAAATCATTGATGCTCCTAGATAAGTACTCAACAATATTTATAAATAAAGTAGGAGATAAAGGATCCCCTTGTCTTAAGCCATGGGAAAAGGAAAGAAGCCCAAATCTTCCCCATTAAGCAAAATAGAAAACAAGGCATTATTAATAAAATTTTTAATAAGAAAAATAAATTTATCAGAAAACTCAAATAAATTTAGAATATGGAAAAGGAAATCCCAAGAGATATTATCAAAAGCTTTGGTAATATTTAATTTGAAAAGAATGTTGCCATCCCTAGTCTTAGCATCTAAGTCATGAATTAATTCCTGAGCAAGTAAAATATTATCATAAATAGATCTACCTCTAACAAAACTAGTTTGGTTGAGAGAGATAATCCTGTGATGTAAAGGACTAAGCCCGTTGGCAAGTTTTTTGAAAATCAACTTATTGAAGAAGGTGCAAAGACTAATAAGTCTAAAATCACTCCAGTAGTCCAGATTATGTTTCTTAGGTATAAGAACAATAAAAGTGCTAGAAAAATATCTAGGAAAAGGATTACCATTAAAAAAAAATCAAACCATGGCCTCAATCAAATCATTTTTTAATAATAAACCAATATTTTTGAAAAAATTGAGTAGTGAAACCCTCCGGACCAGCAACATAATCTATGTTCATACTATTAAGAACTTTAAAATTTTCATCTTCATTTGGCACAATAGTAAGCAAATAATTGTGATCATTGGTAATAATAGAAGGGATCAAGTGTGATTTAGAAATAGCTTCATAAGAGTAACTCTTATTAAGCATATTTATAAAGTAATTAATAACCTAATATAATATCATTATTCTCATAATCCATTCTCCATTATCATCTTTAATTTTTGAATATTATTTAAAGCTCTCTTTTATTAACTAAAGCATGGAAATACCTAGTATTCTCCACCATCCAATATGTTTACTAGTAGCTTTTGATGCCAATAAGTCTCTTCCATATTTTAAAAATTAACAAGTTTATCTTTCACCTCCCAAGTCCTTAATCTTAGAAGGATCGACATAACAGACTTCAAGATCATAAACCAATTTTTCCATATCTTTGATATTAGCAAAAGGTTTTTAAAATAATGCTTCCACCAACCTGATTTTGTTTAAGTCTTTTAAGCTTAAACCAAAGTCTATTCATCCCCATAATCGAATTATCAGGATGTAAAGGAGCTTTCCAATTATTAGCCACAACATTAAAAAAATCAATATGTTGAATCCACATGTTCTAAAATCTAAAAGGAGAGAAATTTTTTAATTTATTAGAATTATCTTTAATAGAAAACAAAAAATGAGCATGATCAGACAAGGTTCTGCATAAATGATCGATAGAAGTAATAGGCTATTGAGTAATCCAATGAGTATTAAAAAGAATCCAGTCCAACCTTTGCCAAAGTTTAGAGTTTTGCCAAGTATAATTAGAACCCTTAAAATTAATATCAATCAAATTACAATCAATGATCATATTAGAAAATTCTTCCATGGAATGAATATTCGGAGAGCAACCACTACTTCATTCAGAAGAGAAATAAATAGTGTTGAATACCCCACCGACAAACCAAGGTATATTGATAGAGGTAGCAAAATTCCTCAAATTATCCCAAAGAAGATTTCTAGATCTATTACAAGATGCATAAACAAGAGCCCAAAACACAATAATCACCATAAGAGATTTGAGCAAAACTTGTTGAAAATCATCAAGAATAGAAACATCAACAAAATTATTCCAAAACACCAAATCTTATTACAAACATTAGAAAAAAATTTATTGAAAGATCATTCTAGCAACATGGTTAATTTTATTAGCATGAATAAGAGGCTAATAATATGTAAAGAAATATTATGAATTTGACAAAGATTTCTAATATGGTTATGAATAGAGAGGGTATCCTCTAACATTCTAAACAAGAAATTAAACATAAGGAAATAAAATGGGGTTAACAAAAGGTTAATTAAGAGAGGAGAGGGACACAGATCTAGTATTTTTTTTTGACAATTTGGGAGGGAAATTTTAACATTTTTTTTTCTTTTTAGCATAATAAGTTTGAAAACCATTTATTTTTCCCATATAATCATCATCGAGAAGGATTTAGCAACTTTTAGTAATAGATTTAGAGAAGTGTCTTGTATAGAAGTGAGTTCTCCTTCTTCCAAGATATTAGAATTTATTAAAGGCAAATGAGCATCGGGTATACTAAGAGAGGGAACAAAAATAGATTTATTAAGAAGGAAAGTGTGAATACCCAGCCATTCCTCTTCAATACCCAAATTATTACACAAAACCAATTCTTTTTGAGAATTTAAATCATCCTGAACTTGAAAATTAGAATCAAGTTTTGCAACTTGATTATCATGAGGAACCAAAACCATATTCTCCATTGAATTCAAATAATGCATAATATTAATATCCCCATTAATATTTTCAATTAAAGCTTCATTTTCATCAATCAAAGCTGGCAAGGATGCATGGATTGAATAAGAGGAAATAGAATCATCATCCAAAAATTTAGAAAAACTATTATTGTCTACACTAGAATCCTTCAATTGCATATAAGAAGTAAGAGGTAAGATAACCTTATTTGGAACATTCAAAAAATCCTTTTTTTTGAAGTAACTTTTTGATATTTAATAGTGGTCAGCATAGGGTTAGTAACATAAGTTTCTTTAACATGGATTTTGTTTTTAAGGTGAGGATGAAGAATGAAACATTCAGAAATATCATGTTTGTGGATTTTACAGTGAGAACAAAAGACAAGGAAATTTTCAAATTCTATTTGTTTTGCATATAATCGTAATTTTTAGATCTCAACTAGATTTCTTTGGGGTCTTTCTTGGTAATTTCCAATTCAATAACATGAGATTTTGTAGCCGTTGTCTGATAAATTTGCAATGGTTGACCAAATAATGCATCCATAGCAAAAAGGAATTGATGGTTAATGTGGTGTTTATTTTCGAATGTATATGGGGGATACCATGCAGATCTGAGGGGGTGCTTATTGAAGTGATCAGGTATGACATTGAGGTATGTTGTACTATATTGAAAGATAAAGTAGGTGAGTTCCTTTGAAATACTCTTGACTAAAGTAGGCAATTATTGTCTCTAAAGATTTGAAGGTTAAGACTATCAATAAATTAGCTATGTTGGAAAATCAAATGAGAAGGATCAAGGAGAAGACTTATTTTGGAAGCCAAAGGAAATGAGTAGGAAATGCTCATGATATTAAGAAGCCTAGTGAGTGTTCCAATCTATCCTATGGTTGGGCTTTATATATTTAAAATTGAAGAAATTTATATATTTTGAGTTGAAATTTTATTAGATTACTAGGGCTTATAGTCCACCAACATAAGGTTAAGGAAATGTCTAAGATGTCAGGATTTATGCTTGTAGCAAAGGAAATACCTGGATCCTAAATCTAGGGATCTTTTGCATAAGCCACAGTACAACCTAAATCTAAGTGAAAGTGAGTATATAGTTTACCTCCACAAGAGAGAGTAAATCACCTGACTACTGGACTTAAAACCACCTGGAGTGGTAGTCAGCTAACTCCTCCTACGCTTCAAATCCATGTGATTAAGTCATATGATTTTGTAAGATAGTTGAGCTGTTGTTTATTAAAAAGAAAATAGAGCCCTTAAATATACTCCTTAAGAGACTAGAGCATGAGTGGTATGAATAATGACAGTCTAATGAAAAATATTTTCAAATTTTAATTAATTTTTAACTCTTCATTTTGGCAAAGGCCATAGGATTTTTGTATGTCTAAATGCATATTAAAAATGAATTATGGGCTAAATCAGTGGGAAAGAGGTATTTTCCACCACAAAGGAGACCCTCAAAGGTCAAGTCTTCCCCTATCGTGCAAGGATGGAAACCCCCTCTTAGCAAGAGTGAAGCAATATGCATGCATGATGTGAGACATACAACATTCAACTAAGGGGTTGCTAAATCTTTTAATTATTTTGATTTAGTGCCTAGGCTTTATATGAGGTAATGAATTATTAAAACTTTAGTTATGAGTTATAGTTGAGGTAGAAAATTTAATTTTTCCCTAAGATTCTAATAATATCTAGGACATATAATAAGCACCAATCATAAAGAAATTATGAAGAGGCATGCCATTTTTATTGCGCAAGCTAAACATAACATCAAACATTTTATAACTAGCAAAAAGAATAAGAGGCTGGTGCGGTCGGGTACCGCAATACAACTCAAAAAGAGAAAATAGGTAGCCGAGCTATACCCTTATACAACCCAGGATATGAAATAATAATTAAAATTTATAAATGAATAAGTGCTATGGGGGATCTTTAAGTCTTCATTATTCATGTCCCTTCCTTTTTTATTTTGGTAGGCTTCAAGGCATCACATTGCACCCCAACACTAAGCCTTTTAGCCAAAGTTCATCCTTATCCTCCCATAACACTAATCTAATTCTTAATGTAAAATTATATTAATATTAGGAAATGTAAATCTAACTACACCTACAAAATAAGTGTTAGTTAAACATACCATACAACCTAAGTAGTTATATGTATAATTTGGACTTAGCACCCTACACATGGGTAACCAAGCCCACCTGTCCTAACTTGGATTATGCTTAGGGGTTTAATCAACCTGCAAAAAAGAGCATTTATATTTATTTTAAGCACCCCTGAAGCACAATCCCATGCAAAAATATGATTAGGATAATCACAACTTAACATCCAGTCTATGAAGCATACACCCTAACATCTAGTCGAAAATAATACATCATAACATGCATCGCCCTAACATAAATCTAGAAGTGGCGGCTTAGTCCTAATATGTGTGTTAAGGCTTGTGTGGTATATTTTAACTAAGTATTGTTATGATTTTCTAAGTGTGAAAGAATGTTTAATCATAAGAGGTTGATTTCACTTTAAGTGGTTTAATTGATTTGAGAACTTTACTTAGTATTTTCTTTTATTTCATTTGACTTACACTTAACAACTAAGTGTTATAAAGAGAAGAAGAAGAAAGGATTACTCTCTTTCATCCCTACTTTAAATAATCCTATTCAACATGAAAGACATATTAAGACTAATTTAATTGAATTACTATCACATAACACATGTTCGACCATTCCTTTCCATCATATGTGACATGCATATGATTAAGTCCTAAGTATACCTACACATACAATAAGTCCTAGCACACTTGAATGATGGATGTGAGTATGTACATTTAAAGTTTATATATTTCATTTGATTGAATTTTTTCATCATATTAATTCAAAGATCTATCTAAATTATTATACAAAAATACATAGGGAGGAAATTAATTAGGTATGTTTCATTGTTAACTAGGGAAGTGAGATAATCAAATGACCTCCTTGGGGCTAACTAAAGCCTCATATTCTTGGGATGTCCAGACTATATACCATTACATTCAACCATATGTAAATTTGCATACTTGAACATAAGAAAGAGAGCTCCACATCACATGATCAATTAATCATTTTGGACAATTTTCAATGCATGTATTTTTAATAAAAGAAAAGGGGTTCTAATTCCATAATTAAATACACATACATGTATAAGAGACATAAGCATGTCATTGTTAAGTAAAAAGTGAGGTAATTAAATGACCTCCTTGGGGTTACTTAAAACATTGTATTCCCAGGATGTCCAGACTAAATATTTGCTTTTCTCAAATATATATGGATGTATATATAAGTAAAGAAAGTAAAACCATGTAAAGATTATATTTGTACTTGATTGAAATATTTCACATGTGGATGTTGACCTCACTTTTGGAGTGAGTTCTTAATCTCCTCATCATAGATCTAGGACTCTTATAGAAACTAAGAGTTCCTTAGACTTAAGACACTTTTAGTGATTTGGTTAACACTTAACCTAAGCTAGAACTTAGTCCATGGAGTAGGTTATGCCTTAGGGACTTAGGGAGACTTGCCTACCCTATAGCCTAAACTTAATCTATGATTTCCTTCTCAAATCAAACCCCAAATTCAAATTTCAAATTCAAAATCAAATTTTCAAAATTCACAATCAATCCTAAGATCAAATCCAAGCTCAAAATCCTTCCTAAGCCCTACAATTTTATCTTATGGACTTAGCCTTAACCAAATCCAAATCAATCCAAATTCAATTGATTTTCCAAGATCAATTCAATCCTCAATCATTTATCAAATTCAAGTCCAAACTCAATTCCAAATGATTGAAACCCAAATCAAATTTAAACTCAAATCCTCCTTAAAGCTTATGATTGAATTCCATGGACTTAGCCAAATCTCCACCCAATTCAATCCAAGTTTGATTCTTCATGAATCATTTATATCTTCATTTATATACACAAATAAGTATAAATAAATGACCAAAATTAAACCAAACTAAGTCCAAATTATCAAATCCAACCCATATGGACCACCATGAGCTTAGCCAAACTCCATTTAAAATCAACCTAAACTCAATTGATTTTATTATAAATCAATTGTATATTCATTTATATTCATAAATATAAATGAAACCACATTCCAATGATCAAAACCAAATCTTTTCTAAGCCCTTTTGACTTACCTCCATGAGCTTAGTTAAATTTGCTTCCAAATTACTCCAAATTCAAGTGATTTTCTCATAAACCATTTATATCTTTATTTATATTCACAAATATAAATGAAATATATAATCAAATAGCCAAAACCAAAATCAAATCAAAACCCAATTTAAAGCCTTTAAGCCAATTCCTTGGACTTAGCCAAACCAACCTAAATCAAGCCAAAATCAATAGATTTTCACATGAATCAATCACTCATTCAATCATCTATCCAAATATAAATAAAAAATCTACAATCATCTAGCCAAATTGAAATCAACCCAAGTCAAGCCCAAATTAGCCCTTTTGACTTGAAATTTGAAATGAACCAAATTCCATCATAGCCTAAATTGATTGAATTTGGATTTATATTTCAATTAAACTGATATATAAATCCAACTAAACCTTAATCAAAGCAAACCAAAATAATTGACAATTTAGGCCACTTGACTAAAGAACCATATGACCAAGTTCTAATCCAACCCAAATTGGATTAAACCAAGCCTATCCAAACCTCATACCATGATCATTAATTACCATAGGATGATCAATTGCTTTGAATTAGGGTCAAACCAAGTCAACCCTTAGCCCATATGAAACCCAAAATTAGCCAAAACTCACCATAAACTAAATAAATTAAAACCATTGATTCACACCAACCCGTAATCAATGTTTGAACATTACTTGACCATCAACTGAGCCAAACCAAACCCAATTGACCATTTGACAGAAGTTGACCTAAATTGGCTGAAAATGCCAAAATGGGTCAAATCATGATCCAACCAAAATTGATTGCAACCAATGGCTCATGCTCATTCCAAATTGATTATTGAACTTGAGCAAAGCCATAATTGAGCCCAATTTGACCAATTGGTCAACCTAACCCAACTTAGGGTCAAATTGGCCAAAATCCAAATTAAATCCAAATTGATTCAAACCAAAGCCTACAATAAATTTTAATTAACCAATTGAGCTAAACCAATACCTAACCCAATCCAATTTGGTCAATTTATTCAAATTGGTGAACTTGACACGTTTGACCCATTTGATTCCAAATGAGCCAAAATCAAACCTAAGCCATATTGATTGAAACCACTTGAACCAAAACTCTTCAAAGCATCATTTGAACATAATCTAAGCTTTGGTTTGACCCAATTTGACCAATTGGTCAACCCCAACATGACCCAAATTGACCCATTTGACCAAATTGAGCCAAAACTCATGAAACCAACCCATGAGACCTTTGGAGTTGACCTAACCCAACCCAAACCCATCTATTAGTCAAAATCAAATTGAGCCAAACCCAAGAAAATCTCTTTGGATATGCCTCCCCCATGTGGGATTTTGCCAAAATTGAAAAGTCCACTCCTCTTTCGACCATGCTCCTAAATGGTATCACTAGCCACCTAGCCACCAAATGGCTTGCCATGGACCAAAGGGAGGTGAGTTAACTCACCTCCCTCCCAAATCGCCCATGGATAAGGGAAGAAACCACCAGCCATGTTAAGCCTTGAACCCCAAGCCCTCCCACTCAAATTGCATGGACTTGATGGGGATAACTTGTTTGACCTAGCTAAAAATGGGAGGCAATCCCGTCCATCTACCTTAGCCAATTGAGGGGTATACCCCTTCAATTCAAATAAAAAAGTAGACATTTTGCTTCGTTTGAGTGCCCAAGAGAGAAATAGAACTCCCTAGCAAGCTCTTGAATGATTTCAAGCCCTTCCCACTTAAAATTTTCTCTTCCCGTGCAAAGCCAAAATAGGGGAGCTCATCCTTGATTCCAACTTTCCTATTTCTCAATCAAAACCTAATTGCTCTTGCACACACCTTCCACGCACATCACCAAAGCCAAGCGAGCCTTCTCTCGGGCTCTAAGCCCACCGGAGGACGATCTTCAATCAAAGCCGAGCATCCTAGGCACTATTCTTGGCTAACTAAGTAATCCACTTGGACCTAACCCAATTGCTACTCAACAGGGCTTCGTCTCAACTAGAGGAAGCTTCCTCAAGCATGCAAACCCCGACTTATCTGGGGTATTTCCATGAGACCAGCTTTAGCTTAAAATGGGTTGAGTTTTGAAGAAAATTTGCATGTGAGATCTTAGCTATGGATCATCGTGATCCCTCACGCAAGGTGTGGGTTGTTTGGAGTGAATTTGAGGTTTGGTGAGCTCAATCGATCCATGGTGGATGAGCGTTCACGCCATGAGTCGATAGATCATATGCCATCCATTCTATGTGATCAAAACATATGGCTGTGATTAGATCAGGCTAGATCTATTGATTGCTATTAAATCTTTGATCTACATGTGATCCAAGATTGGAGATCAGATCATGATCTCACCGCCATCTAAGTCACCTGATGTGACTACTTAAATAGCCAATCTCACCAAATGTGGAAAATGTGCCATGCCATATGGTGATGAAGGGATTGCTTAATTAAGGCTAATTAATTAGTTTTAAGGCTAAAACTTCCAAAATTTATAACAAATCATATCCAAAAAAATACAAACAAAGGCACATTTTAAAGGTATTTCAAGAAATCCAAAAATTATTCTTAATGATTTTGAATAACTGGGCTTAATTAACAAATTAATTACTAATTATTCTCTAATTAATTATAATCTCAAATTTTTTTAGATTATTTGGGGATGACCTACCTCCCCTTTTTTTCTTGGGATTTAGTTGATTAATTAGGAAAATTGATTGATTAAGCTTAATTATCTTATTATATGATAATTATATGAATAGTAACTTGCTTAATTAATTGGGTCATTTATCACTATTTAATGAAGAGGCTTAGATTGCTTCTCTCTTTTCTAAATTTCCTTCACTTTTCAAAGAGAAATTATTAAAGATTGATGGATTAATTAATTAATTAGTTTAATTAAATCAAAATACATCACCTAATTAATTCATGGGTAGATCTTTAGTTTTCAATAACTTAAAGAGATTTAATGAAATTACATATGTCTATATGTGAAAATCATAAAAAATACTTAAGTTCCTTAAGCTTAACTAAATTAAGCATAAAGCTCTTTCATTAACTATTGCTAATTTACTTTTCAATTCATTTGCATATCACATTGGCTCATAATTATTTAGTTAATTACCTTAAGGTAACATAGGTAAGGGTTAATTAATCGAGTTAATTCATATCTTAACTTAATTAATCTATAAAATAAACCTAATTACCTTCTCATTAAATCAAATTAACCTACAAATATGGGATGTAATTAGGAATAACACACCTCTATCTCTCTTTCCTTAAATCAAGTTAAACATTAAAAGATACATTAAAAAGCTTTGGTTTATTTTAATTGGTTTTATTTAATATGATTGTCCTTAGGAATTACTTTGATTGAATGAAATCATATGCTTATGTTTATTTATTCCTCTCCAATTATATTAAATGTTGTATTTCAATTGACTCATGCATTCATCTTTTGCAAAATTAATTAAATTAAATGGTTTCCTTTATGTCAAGCTTGAATGTGTTGATTTAATTTGATATATGTGTGGCTATTATCACTATTAAATCCAAATATATTTTTTCTAAAGCTTATAAATGAATGATTACATTTTCTATGAATGTTTATAAATACATAGGAGATGTATGTGATTATACCCTAAGTGTGTGGATTGAAGCTTTCTTTTCTTTGATTCATGTGTAGCTTTACATGCATTTGAATGTTAATAGGTATATAGTCTAGACATCCAGGAATAAGAGGCTTTAGTTAGCCCCAAGGAGGTCATTTGATTACCTCACTTCCCTAGTTAATAGTGATAAGTACTTATTTGATTTCATTTACATGTATTTCTACATTAGAATTTGAATAAGAACTTTAATCCATATGCATAAATGTTTCAATCAAGTATATAATCTTTGCATGGTTTTACTTTCTTTACTTATATATACATCCATATGTATTTGAGAAAAGCAAATATTTAGTCTGGACATCCCGAGAATGGGGCTTTTAAGTAAAGGAGGTCATTTGATTACCTCACTTCCCTGGTTAATAATGACATGTACTAATTTATGTCTCTTATACATGTGTAAGTGTATTTAATTATGGAATTAGAACCCCTTTTCTTTTATTAAAAATACATGCATTTGCAATTGTTTAAATGATTGAATTAATTGATCATTTGATGTGGACCTCTCTTTATTATGTTCATGTATGCAAATTTACATATGGTTGAATGTAATGATATATAGTCTAGACATCCTGGGAATATGGGGCTTTAGTTAGCCCCAATGAGGTCATTTGATTACCTCACTTCCCTGGTTAACAATGACATGTACCTATTTAATTTTCTCCCTATGTATTTTTGTATAAGAATTTAGATAGAGCTTTAAATTAATATGATGAAATAATTCAATCAAATGAAAAATATAAAATTTAAATGTACATACTCACATCCATCATTCAAGTAGTGCTAAAACATACTATATGTAGGTATACTTAGGACTTAATCATATGCATGTCACATACAATGGAAAGGAATGGTTGAACATGTGTTATGTGATAGTAATTCAATCAAATTAGTCTTAAGATGCCTTTCATGTTGAATAGGATTATTTAAAGTAGACTTAAGATTAGGATTAATTTAAAATATTTATTAAGCCATTCACTAAAGAGAATTGAGCTAATTAACATGCTTTAGAAATGACTTAAGGTAAGGATGAAAGAGAGTAATCCTCTCTTCTTCTTCTCTTTATAACACTTAGTTGCTAAGTGTAAGCCAAAAGAAACAAAAGAAAATACTAAGTAAAATTCTCAATCAATTAAACCACTTAAAGTGAATTTAACCTCTTATGATTAAGTGGCTTTTTACATTTAGAAAATCATAACCTTAATGCCTAGTTAGGATATACCATACAAGCCTTGATTCACACACATTAGAACTAAGTCACCACTTCTAGCTTTATGTTAGGATGGTGCATGGTATGATGTATATTTTATTTTGTAATGTATTATTTTAGACTGGATGTTAGGTTGTATGTTTCATAGATTAGATGTTAGGCTGATATTAGCCTAATCATATTTTCTGTAGGGGATTATGCTTAAGGGGTGCTTAAAATAAATATAAATGCTCTCATTATAGGTTGCTTAAACCCTAAGCATAATCCAAGTTAGGATAGGTGGGTTTGGTTACCCATGTGTAGGGTTTTAAGTCTAAATTATATATATAACTGATTAGGATTGTATGTATGTTTAGATAACACTTATTTTGTGGGTGTAGTTAGATTTACTTTTCTTATTTTTAATGTAATTTTGCATTAGGAATTAGGATTAATGTTATGGGGGTTTAGGATGAGCAATGGCTAGAAGGCTTTGTCCTAGAAGGCCTGTGATGCCTTTGAAGCAAGCACATCTAAATCAAGAGAAGAAAGAAAGAAGATATGAAGACCCCCTATAACATTTATTCATTTATAAATTGTAATTATTCTTTCATATCAAAGGTTGTATAAGGGTAGAGCTTGGCTACCCATTTTCTCTTTTTGAGTTATACGACAGTGCCTGACCGCACTGTCATCTTATTCTTTTATGCTAGTTATAAAATATTTAATGTTATGTTTAGCTTGTGCATTAGAAATGGCATGCCTCTTCATAGTTTCTTTATGATTGGTGTTTATTGTATGGCCTGGATACGATTAGCCTCTTAGGGAAAAATTAAATTTTCTACTCCAACTACAACTCATAACTAAAGTTTTAAATATTTCATAAGCCTAAGCATTAAATCAAGATAATTAAAAGATTTAGCAAGCCCCCTAAGCTGAATGTTGTATGTCTCACATCACACATACATATTTCTTCACTCTTGCTAAGAGAGGGTTTCCATCCTTGTATGATAGGGGAAGACTTGACCTTTGAGGGTCTTCTTTGTGGTGGAAAATACCTCTTTCCCACTGATTTAGCCCATAATCCATTTTCATCATGCATTTAGACATAAAAAAATCCTATGGCCTTCTTCAAAATGAAGTGTCAAAAATCAAATAAAAATTGAAAATATTTGCATTTGTAGATTAAGTCATTATCATACCACTCATGCTCTAGCCTCTTAGGGAGTGAGTTTTAGGACTTTAGTCTCTTTCTAAATAATGACAACTTAACTATCTTGTAAAATCATATGACTTACATGGTTTTAAAGCATAGAAGATAGTTAGTTGCCACTCGCTTATAAGTCCAGTGGGTGGTTTATCCTCTCTTGGAGGTAAATCATATACCCATCTTCAATTAGATTTAGACCATGCTTTAACTCTTACTAACCCTAGATTTAGAATCTGAGGTGTTTGTTTCCTTGAGAATAAATCCTCACCTCTTAGGCATTTTCATAATATTGTATTATTGGATTATAATCCTTAGCAATCTAATAAAAAATCAACTCAAATAAAATAACTCTCTTCAATTTTAAATATATAAAGCCCAACTATAGGATAGATTGGAATGCTCACTAGGTTTTTTAGTATCTTGGACATTTCCTACTTATTCCCTTTGGCTTCTAAAAAATAAGTCTTCTTCTTAATCCTTCCCACTTGATTTTTTAATATAGCCAATTCATTGATAGTCTTATCCTTGAAATCTTTGGAGACAATAATTCCTACTTTAATCGAGATTATTCCTAAGGAATTCACCTTCCTTAGGATGTAATTAACTATGGGGGCTTGCCTCATAGGAAACTTTAGAACCCAATTTAATATAAACCCTACTTTATTCTTCCATATAAAGCAAGGGAAAAAACTCTAGTATATTTAAAGACCCATTATGCCTTAGGAGTCTTTATTAGGTGATTAGGTCCATTGAAGGGTGATATCTTAAACTTTCGAGATAGTATATTATACCTCAATGCCATACCCGATCACTTCAATAAGTACCCCCCTCAGATCTGCATGGTGTCCCTCCATATACATCTATAAAATAAACACCATAGCGGATTAAAGTTCTTATTCAAATTCTAATGTAGAAATACATGTAAATGAAATCAAATAAGTACTTATCGCTGTTAACCAGAGAAGTGAGGTAATCAAATGAACTTCTTGGGGCTAACTAAAACCTCGTATTCCTAGGATGTTTGAACTATATACCTATTAACATTCAAATGCATGTAAAGCTACACATGAATCAAGGAAAAGAAAGCTTCAATCCACACACTTAGGGTATGATCACATACATTTCCTATGTATTTATAACTAGCATTCATAGCATATGTAATCATTCATCTATAAGCTTTGGAAAAATACATATGGATTTAATAGTGATAATAGCCACACATATATCAAATTAAATCAACACATGCAAGCTTGACATAAAGGAAACCATTTAATTTAATTAATTTTGCAAAATATGAATGCATGAGTCAAATGACATACAA
Organism: Cymbidium sinense; assembly: GCA_021442155.1. Classification (NCBI taxonomy): domain Eukaryota; kingdom Viridiplantae; phylum Streptophyta; class Magnoliopsida; order Asparagales; family Orchidaceae; genus Cymbidium; species Cymbidium sinense. The sequence goes on from CM038227.1 coordinate 19,978,092, forward strand.
CATTTAATATGATTGGAGAGGAATAAATAAACATAAGCATATGATTTCATTCAATCAAATTAATTCCTAAGGACAATCATATCAAATAAAACCATTTAAAATAAGCCAAAGCTTTTTAATGTCACTTTTAATGTTTAACTTGATTTAAGGAAAGAGATAAAGAGGTTTGCTAATTCTAATCCCATCCCATATTTGTAGGTTAATTTGATTTAATGGGAAGATAATTAGGTTGATTTTATGGATTAATTAAGTTAAGATATAAATTAACTTAATTAATTAACCATTACCTATGTTACCTTAAGGTAATTACCTAAATAATTATGAGCCAATGTGATATGCAAATGAATTAAAAAGTAAATTAGCAATGGTCCTATGAAATAAAAGGGCCTATTACAATTGGCTCACAATTAAAAGTTAATTAAGCTTGAGGAACTTAATTAATTATTTTTATGATTTTCTCACACATATGGATAAATCATAATTTCATTAAATATTTTTAGGCTATTGAACACCTAAAGATCTACCCATGAATTAATTAGGTTTAGATGTATTTTAAGATTTAATTAAAATAATTAAGTAATTAATTAATCCATTAATCCTTAATTAATTTCTCTTAAAAAAGTGAAGGAAATTTAGGGAAAAGATTAGGAGAGAAACCCCAATCCAATTCCCTAAGTCTCCTCACTATTAAATAATGATAAATGATCCAATTAATTAAGCAAGTTACTATTCATATGGTTAATTATCACTTAATTAAATTAAGAAGGTAATTAGGGCTTAATTAATCAATTTCCCCAATTAATCAATAAATAAATCCTAAGAAAAATAGGGGAGGCAGAGGTCATCCCCCTAAATTAGTTAATTAATTTAGGAATAGTTAAAGTAATTAACTTTCAATTAAACCTTAATTAAGCCCAAGTTATTGTTAAGAATAATTGTAATGGATTCATCCATAAAATATCTTTAAAATAAGCCTTTGTTTGTATTTTTAGATTTTCTATGATTTGTTATAATTTTTGAAAGTTTCAATTGATTTAAATGATTTTTCATCATTTTTTAAAATCTATTAATTTATTTCACTAAAATAGACTATTTGAACTTCAAAATTAAATATCTCCTTATCCAAAAATCCTTTTGACTTGAAACTTTTATGGTTGGTGTATTTTAAGTTCAATTTCAATCGCTAAAAAGTTTAGATCAATCTAATTTTTGATTTTTGGTTTAATTGGTGAAATTTGATTTTCATTAAAACATAAATTAAGCTCAAAATACTCAGTAAAAATTAGGGATTTTGGGTTTGTTGGATTCCTCTTGAAAAGATGAATCCAATGAGCCATCACTTGTAATTTTTTGTTAAGTATCTTATTTTCCATGAAATTTTGAAGTTCCAGGTTATTTTAATAATTTTTAAAAGCCAAAAATCCTTAATTTCTTGCTTAACCCAAATAACGCAGGGTAATGGACCATGATTCTAGCATCACCCCATGATTGGTATAGTTCCGCACACATGGGCATGGCATGATTGGGTGCGGGTGTTGATAAATGAGCGTGAAAAGCTATTTTGATTGACCGTTCACCCATGATCTAGATCAAACCCGATAATCTAAGGGCTAAAATTGAGTGCATCTATCATTTAATCATAGTCCATCCCTATTTAAGGGAGATCGATGACGTAGATTTCTCCTCCCAATAACAAAACCGATGCTTGAATGAAAACAAAGGGAGGGTCCGTTTGAGCTTGAATTTTTTTGGTGATTCTCGTTGAAATACTTCCCAAATGCGTATTAGGACCATGTGAAATGAGAAGTGCAGTGGTTATCTATGGAAATCTCTTAAAATTATGCAAACACCATCATAAATGGAAGCTCCTATGGTCGACTATGATTTTAAAAAATTACCTCACTGGGATGGTTTCTGGTGGCTATGTTGACTGAGCATGCTCTTATGTGTGAGATGAAGGCCTAGGATTAGTCTAGTCTCTTTCTTCCACTTGGGATATTGTATCCGCCAATAGCCTTCTTTCAAACTATTCAATTTTGGTGTTCTTCAGCCAAGGTGGGGGAAAGGGTGGTTGCTTAGAGGAGCTCTTGGAGTGTGGCTAGTGCAATAATGTGCTTTAGGGGCTTCCTCAAGTAGGTGGCTAAAAATCCCATTAAGATGATGGGATGTGGGCAATCCTAGCTCACTTAGAGTAGGCTAAGAGACTAGGTAGAACCCCATTTGGGGTGTTTGATGGCTACAAAAGTGATGGGAGAGTGGACTTTGCCATAAATGGGTAGAATCCTATGTGGAGTGTGGGGGGAAGATCCATGAGGGATTTGCCTTAGATTTGTTTACAAATGGGTTTGGGCTGATTTTGGGCTAATCCCAAGTGGGTTTGGGTTGGGTTTGATTAGCTTCCAAGATGCCATGGGTTGGTTCCAAAGGATTCGACTCAATTTGGTTCATTTGGGTCACGTTGGGTCATGTTGCGTTAGGTAGACCAATTAGTCAAATTAGGTCAAACTAAGGGGGTTAGGTTCAAATGATGATTTGAAGTATTTTGGTATGATCAATTTGATTTAATTTGGCCTAGAATTGATTTTGGCTCATTTGGAATCAAATGGGTCCAAATGGGTCAGTGACCAATTTGACCAAAATTGGCCAAATTGGCTTGTTATGGGTTGATTCGTTTCAATTGGCTAATTGAAGATGAATGTAGTCTTTCTTTGAATCAATTATGATTTAATTTAGATTTAGGCCAAATTGACCCTTTAGGTCAATTTGGGCTAAGTGGGTCAATCGGGCTAGGTTGGGTCCAATTGATCAAATTAGAGCTTTGGTCAAGTTCAATAATGAATTTGGAATGAGCTTGATTTAACCCAATTTGGCCCTTTAGGCCAATTTGGGTCAACTTGGGTTAAAGGGCCAATTGGGCTTGATTTGGCTCAATTGATGATCAAGTCATGTTCAAACATTGATCATGAGTTGACGTGAATCAAAGGTTTCAACCAATTTGGTGTAGGGTGAGTTTTGGCTAGTCTTGGTTCATTTGGGCTAAGGGTTGACCCAAATGACCAAGTTGACTTGGTTTGACCCAATCCATGGTAATTGATCACTCTAGGGTGATTGTCAGTCATGATATGAAGCTTGGATGGGCTTGGTTCAATCCAAATTGGGTTGGATTAGAACTTGGCTCAAAATGGTCTTTAGGTCACTTTGGGTCAAGTGAGCTTAAGTGGGTCAATTGGCTTGGTTTTGGCTTGATTTAAGTTTGGTTGGATTTATATATGAGCTTAGGATTGAAATATAAATCCAACTGCAATCAATTTGGAGTTCAATAGGTTTTGGTTCACTTGGAATTTTCAAGCCAAAAGGGCTAAGTTGGGCTTGACTTGGGTTGACCTTAGTTTGGTTTGATGATTGTAGGTTTCTTTTATATTTGGATAGGTGATTGAAGGAATGATTGACTTATAAGAAAATTCATTGGTCTTGACTTGATTTGGATAGGATTTAGCTAAGTCCAAAGAATTGGCACAAAGGGATTAGATTGGGTTTTGATTTGATTTTGATTTGGTTTTGGTCATTTAATGTAGATTTCATTTATATTTGAAATATAAATGAAGATATAAATGACTTATGAGAAAATCACTTAAGTTTGGAGTGATTTGGAAGCAAATTTGACTAAGCTCATGGAGGTAGGTCAAAAGGGCTTTGAAGGAAATTGATTTAGTTTGATTTAGTTTTGATCATTGGAATGTGGGTTTCATTTATATTTGTGAATATAAATGATGGAATAATTGATTTATAAAAATCAATTGATTTTAGGTTGACATGGGTTAAGAATTGGTTAAGCTCATGGAGGTGGGTCCATATGGCTTAAGAGGGGTCTTGGCTTGATTTGATTTAGGTTGATTTGGTCTTGATCATGGGGGTTTATATTCCATTTATATTTGTGAATATAAATAATGAATAATTGATTTATAAATCAATTGATTTTGATTTGATTTAAAGGGTGGCTTATGAGAGTGGATCATATGACTTAGGAAGGATTTTGGAGCTTGGATTTGATTTTGGGATTCAATCACTGGAGTCAAGTTTGGATTTGAATTTGATGAGTGATTGAGGGACTGAATTGATCTTGGAGAAAATCAATTGAATTTTTCTAAGGTTGAGGCTATGGAATTCAGTCATATGGCGTATGGAAGAATTTGAGAATTTGATTTGATTTTAGGATTGATTGTGAATCTTGGAAATTTGATTTTGAATTTAGAAGTTGAATTTGGGGTTTGATTTGAGAAGGAAAGCATGGATTGAGTTTAAGCTATAGGGTAGGCAAGTCTCCTCAAGTCCTTAAGGCATAACCCACTCCTATGACTAAACCTTCTAAGTCTCTAGGTTTGGGTTAAGTGTTGACCTAATCACTAGAAGTGTCTTAAGACTAAGGAGCTTAGTATCTATAAGAGTCCTATATCTATGATGATGAGGTTGAGAACTCACTCCAAAAGTGAGGTCAAAAGTTAACAAAATGAATTCACATATTGGGGAGAGAAATCCAAACCGTAATGATTGGGATTCTTCCTTAATATCAAATAGTGAGTCCATTTCAAGAAACTCATTTGGAAATTAAAACAGGGTTTAGGGTTTATGGTTTAGGGTTTTTAGGGTTTAGGATTTAGGGTTTAGGTTTTAGGTTTAGGTTTTAGTTTAGGATTTAGAGTTTAGGGTTTAAGGTTTAGGATTTAAAGTTTTTTTCAACAGAGAACAAATTCAGATTTGACATTTCTTCTTTTCAATTTTGTCAACCAACTAGCACACCGAGTTTTCTAAGACATAAGCGATGACATAGATAAAAATGAACATGCTTAGAGCAAATTAAAAACCCTAGATAGCTAGAACCATCTCTATTATAAAGACATAGTTCCATAAGCAACATATCAGATCAATTGTTCTTTAGTTTCTCTAGTTCCCATCAGAACCACCCCCACCTCTCGAGTAGCGGGATACACCATCATATCCCCAATCTCACTATCCGCCACCACCACGACTATAACCTCCGTCATTCCTCCCACATCCATAACCACCACGCCGACCTCCATATCCACCAGACCTCCAAATCCCCATCACTGCATTTTTCAGCCTCTCACTTTTTATACTTAGCCTTTACCTTGGCTCCACTGAGATCTAGACTTAGCTTAGTTGACAGTGATGTTCCTGACATCAAAGCTCTGCCCATTCTTAGGGTTTATGTTTAGGTTTATTAGGTTTTAGGGTTTAGGTTTATTTTTTTATTTATTTAGTTACTTTAAGTTTAGGTTTAAGTTAGGTATTAGGGTTAAAAGTTTAGGGTTAGGGTTTAGGGTTTAGGCATTAGGGTTTAGGATTTTGGGTTTAGGATTTAGTGTTTTAGATTTTAGTGTTTTAGGGTTTAGGAAAAGCTAAGATGTTAACCAATTAAGAACAATATAATAATAAATTAACAAATTAAGTTAAGATGTTAAGCAAGTAGATTGATATATCCACTAAAGCAGAGTTTCTAATAGAGAGAACTCACTATCAAGAATGAGAGAAACCAACAAGTACTCTAAAAAGTAAAAATATAATTTAAAAGATGAATATATTTAGCCTTCTTTTAATGAGAGGCATTAAATATTATGTAATAATCAATGAAAAATCAAGACTCCAGAAGATTTAATAAAAATAACATAAACTATAACATTTGGTTACATCCAATCTCTACAAATAAAATATAGTTTATAATAAAATAAATTAAAATAAAAAATACATGAAATTAGATATGATGAATAATAAAAAAAAGTATTACATAAAACTCAATTATGTGGCTCTCAGTTTGATCCTCTTAAGTTTGTAATTTTCTTTGCTTTAGCCTTCTCTAAATATTTACTCAAAATATTCATTGAGATTACAATTTGAAAACCTTAAGAGTGCTCCTAAAATTTTTGGTCAATAGTCTTAAAAATTGTGCTTAATGTTTTCTTAAATAACACATGATTTGACTCTTCAAAACAAGCAAGTTTTATCTCCAAACAAGTCCAAAATAAAGACTCGTATCTTGCTTGTGCCTAAATGATAAGGACATTGACCTCTTTATCTTTGGAATAAATCTGAATGCATCTAGCTCCTAAGTGTTTGGATTAGCCATTAAGTTGTAAATGCTTGATTTTGTATGTTTCACCATAAAACACCAAACTCTCTCCATCAATAAGAGTAAGACTAGTTTTTTTTTCATTATTTATATCACAATCATGTATCATTTTTTATAGAAGGAAAAAATCATTTAGAATTTGTAAGATCTATTTGATTAATATTTAAATGCATAAATGACACCTATATTCATATAACACAAAATCATAAAAAATATAAACTAAAAATTTGAAGAGCACACTTATATCGCCAGAGTATACAAGCTAGATGATCACCACTATTGGTAAATAAGAAAATGTTATATAATTTAAAAAACAAGTGTAAAGCTAAACTCCACTTGAATTCTTAAAATGTAAACTAAGAAAAAAAGACTGTCAATAAGAAACTACAAAGAATTCAAAGTTGCAATAAACAAAGAAAAAGTTATGTTGACCAGTACAACAAATGGGTCATTAGTTGCATGAACCTAATCATCGAGAATGGTCAAAATAAACTATACTAATGAAGATTGCACTGAGGGCTCCTCAAAGAACTGTTAAATTTTTTTTACTTTAATAGTCATCCGTTGTTGTTGTTGTTGTTGTAATAGTCATCCGTTGTCATTCAATTCAATTCTTGAACAAAATAAAATCATTAATTGTGTGCCCTAAATATTTATAGTAAGTGTAGTAAGAAGATCATTGGACTTCATTGATTCTTCAAATTTTCTTGCCTTTAGTAATTTCAAGCATGACTACATCAATATTTAAAAAAAAATTTCTACTATACTCTTTGATGCAGAGCAACTATAACTCTAATCAATGTAATTGATTTATAAACTTTGAAAAAAATTTAAATTTATTAGTAATAATAGCCACACATATTATAAATTAATCCAACACATGCAAGCTTACATGAAAGAAAACCATTTTATTTAATTAACTTTGAAAAGATGAATGTATGATTTCAAATGACATACAACATTTAACATGATTGGAAAGAAATAAATGAACATAAACACATGATTTCATTCAATCAAATTAATTCCTAAGGAGAATCAAACAAAATAAAATTGCTTAAAGTAAATCAAAGCTTTCTTAATATCATTTTTAATTTCATGTTTTTATGTGATTTGAGGATATGAGAAGAGGTTTGTTAGTCCTATCCATTCTCTTGTTTGTTAATTCATTTGGTTTAATGAAATATAATTAAGTTGATTTTATGAGTTAATTGAGTTATAAGATGCCTTAAATCCATTAATTAACCCTTTCCTATGTAACCTTAACATAATTACCCAAATAATCATGAACCAACATGATATGTACATGCATTAGAAATTAAATCAGTAATTATCCTAAGAAATGAAAGGGCCTAATATAATTGGCTCATTATTAATAGTTAATTAAGCTATGGAACTTAATTAAGTACTTATATAATTCTCTCACGCATGTGGGATAATTATAAGTTCCTTGGGATTTCCTTAAGTTCCTCGATTTGAGTGGCCAAGGCATGGGAGGTGGCTGTCAAGGGGGATTAGTGCGTGTCCTTGGTGTTTCAAATACACCAATGGTGAAAGTAAGGTAATTTTAGGGTTTAGGGTTCAGGGTTTAGGGTTTCAGGTTTAGGTTTTAAGATTTAGTGTTTAAGCTTTTGGGTTTAGGGTTTATAGGATTTATGGTTAGCTTAGGGTTTAGGGTTAGTTTAGTTTGTTTAGGTTTAATTTAGGTTTAAAGTTATTTAGTAGGGTTTAGAGTTTAGTTAGGTTAAAGTAGGGAGTAGTATTTGGAGTTTAGTTTAGTTGGAGTTTAAATTAAGTTAAGATTAGTTTAAATAAGATTAGTTAAGGTTAGTTTAGGTTAGTTTGATTTAGGTTGGGTTTAGGGTTGGGTTAGGGTTAGATTAGTTTGGGATTAAGTTAGTTAAATTTAAGTTTTAGATTTGGTTTAGGTTTAGGTTTAGGTGAGTTTTTTAGGCCGAATTTTATGTCATAAAATACAAAGTCCTTAAAGGGGATAAATTTTCAAACTAAAGCTATAAGAGCTACAATAAAATCTAAAGAGATAAATCTCCTAACTATTATAATAATAAATAAAGAAAAGCAAAAGAAAAACCAAATCATCAATAACAGAAGATCCATATGAGCAACATCTAAATCCACTTGTTTTCTTTGATTACAATAAAATCCATCTGCAAGACTCCTAACCCATACAAGAACATACTAAGGAAAGGATGAGTACTAAGTAGGCATAAACAACAAAGATAAAGAGCAAAGTAAAGAAAAGGCTCAGTCACGATCATCTCAGGGCAACACTATATGTAAGCATCCAAACTTGGAAGAAGGGTTTCAATTACATATAGTGCTAGAAACATCAAGGCCATCATAGCCAACATAGCTCATGTAGGCAATCATCCAGAGACCATCATCCAACAAGGCTGCAAAGTCATCCAACCAGCAAGCAGAACATCCAACCACAAAGCCAACAAAACAACCAAGCCTAGTACGACAAACTAATAGCCATCCATCAGGGATAGCAGCAATGCAACAAGAACACCACCAAAAAACACCAAAAGGGAGAAGAAATACCAAAAAAAGCAAGAATCATTAACAAGGATAACAACACAATCTAAAAAGATAGTCCCAAAGCCAAAGATCCATCCCACGGTTGTCTGCAAAGCAAAAGCAATCCAATACCAAAATAGAGGGTACAACTAATACTAACAGCAACCACCAATCCAATCCAGTCAAAGGATAACCCAAACAAATAAGCAAGAGATAAAATGGCAGCCACACCTCCACTAAGATAGATAAACAACAAGACCGAAAGAGCATCCAACAAAGCTACCACTAAGAATAGCCAGAGAAATAGCAAAACCACCATCACAAACCAAGAAGCAGGTATTAGAAAATAAGGAGAGCAAAAAACACTAGAAAGAGGTAATACCCACAACCAAAATAAACTCCAAGAAACCTAACCAAGTCACCAGCACCCAAGGAAAAACAACAATGATTAAATAGCCTTCAATCATCCAACCCAAACCAAGACCAAAAAAACCACAAGAGCTCACTAGCAAAAAATAGAAGCAAACAACCAATAAAGCCACCCAACCCACCAACAAACTAGAAGGGTAGCAGGAGAAATTAGACCCACAGCTAAGCTGCCTCCTAAATAGGCAAAAAAAAAGATAAGCAGCTGCAACCAAGAGAGAAAGACCATTATAGGAAGAGGCCAAAAGCACAACCAAAAGAACCAAACCAAACCTAGTAAAACTGACCACCAAGCCCCAATTAATAAAAAAAAAAAAAAATAGCAGCCAATAAACAGCCTCCACCAGGCCAAATCCAAACCAAAGATAAATCACCAATAGCTCCCCAATTCTGCCACAAACATAAGAGGAAAAATCTTCTAACACAACCACCCAGCCAACCAACCAGCCAACATAACCAACCAACCCAGCCAACAAAGCCACCCAACCATCCACCACAGCAGTAGAAGATCCAACCTAGATAAGGAAGCAACTAGCCCAGATATGAGGCAAACCCCATTCAGAGAGAAAGAACAACAACAGGCATAACCACAACCCAATAGGAGGCCACCAAAAATAACCAAAAAAAATTTTGTGGTATTCACCCAACTAGGCAAACTACAAAGGAAGGGCAAGCCTAGGAGGACCACCAACCCACCAGTAGTAAACCAAAGAGGAAAGGAACCTGACTAGAGCAAAATCAGGCCCCTTCTAACCTTAGAGAATAAATAGCCACCACCAAAGAAAAAATAGGAAGGCAACAACCACAAAATAGCTACCTTCAAGCCACAAGTCAAAGGGAACAACCAACAATTAGTAGCCACTAAGCCAAAATAAGAAAGGAAAGTAGCAACCACCAAAAATCCCAACATTAAGACAAAAATGAAAAGACTAACAACAACCTTCAAACAAAAACCACCTAAGACAACTAGGGAAAGGGTAGAAATAAACAACAACATCCACCAATCAAGGCAGCACTAATAAAAAATGAGGTTAGCCAAGACCCTAAAGAAGAACAGTAAGGACCAATCCCTATAGGGGATAGAACAAAAGCAACAATCAATAAACAAGCTCAAAGAGAACACCATAGAAAAAGACAAATAAAACAAAGCCACAAGTTAAAGTCTGAGGTAAGGCAATCCAGAGTTATCCAAAATAACCAAGTATCTTAGCAGCTTAGGTAGGTTTCGATTATCAAATATAGTGAGCTCATTTAATTCATCACCCAAATTGGCTAGGAAATCCGTACAAGCATTACCTTTAAGAAGAATATGAAAATTTTTGTAACAAACTTGAGAGAGGAGGTTTTTAGTGTGATTAAGAAGACAGAATAAGTCAGCATTCCCCATTTTATTAGAAGTGAGCATATCAAGTAAAAGAAGAGCGTCAACTTCAATCCAATTATTAAAGAGGCCTTTGTTCAAACAAATATCAATAGCTTTATTAACAGCCTTAAGCTCAGCATAAATAACATAACAGGCATTGAGGGGATAGATAAAAGCACAAATGACAGTACCTTTGTAATCCTTAAGAATACCACCACAACCATATTTATTAGGGGAAACTAAACCATCAGTATTGATTTTAATAAAGTTCTCGTTAGGTTTGATCTAATGGATAATCCTAGTAGCCTTATTGAAAGAAACATCTGGCAGATTGAGACCCAATTTTTTAGCCACAAATTTGTAACCTCTAAAATGGATATTACTAATTAAATTAACATTAAACAAAGAATTAATTTTTTTTAGTTCTAGCCAGGATCCTTTTATGATTCATAGGAATACCATGATATTTAGCATCATTTCTATCCATCCAAATGAACCAAATAAGGGTAATAGTAATTAAGATTTTGATATGGCCTTTCACAGTTTTGGGGAAACTAGCTTCAAGAAGTTGATATAAAGAAAGGGATCCATGAAAATAGTTAGTATTAAATAAATCATCATACCAAATCCATAATTTGGAAGCAATGGCACCATTGACAAAAACTTGATTAACATTTTCAATATGAAAGCAACAATAGCACTTAGAAGGTAAATAAAACCCTTTATTCTAGAGCAAGGAATTTGCAGGAATAAAGTTATTCAAAATCCTCCAAGTTAAAATTGAATAAGAAATGGGAATTATATTGCTCCAAACTTTAATGAAAACATTAGAGGAGTTCTGCTTATCTTTAATAAAATTCTAAACCTCTTTAAGAATGAAATCACCATTGTAAGAGATCTTAAGAAGAATTTGATCAGGTTTATTAGAAAAAATAGGGATGTTTTTAAAGTTATCAAAAAGAAAATAGGAATATAATTCATAAGTTTATTTTCATTCCAATTGTTATTAAGCTAAAAAGAGATAACTTTGATAGCAATAGTAGAGTGTGTAGATAAAAGGGAGTCAATAGAGCCATCGCCAATCCAATTGTGTTGCCAAAAGAAAGATGAACCCGAATGAATACCCTAATATATTAAGGATTTAACAACCCATTTAATGGAGCAAAGCCTTTTCCAAATCGGAGAGTCATCAACTTTATAAGAAAGGATAAGAGGGTGTTTACCTTGGCAATATTTTTCCATCATAAAATTAGCCCAAAGGTTATCATTCTTTCTAAAATTCCATTAGAGATTATGAGAGAAGGCAATAATAGCTTCACAAATGGGTTTGCAACCAAGACCACCTTCACCCAAAGGATGACAACATTTATGCTAGGATGTCCAATGCATTCTTTTAATAAAATTATTGGATCCCTAAAAAAATTTATTAAGCAAGCGGTCGATTATGATAAGAGTAGAATTAGTGGGAATAATAGTTTGAATCAAATATAGAGGCATTGAATTGAGAGTGCTTTAAGAATAGTGAGCTTGTCACCTAAAGTGAGTAAATGAAATTCCCAAACATAAATTTTATTTAAATTTTTTTGAATTAACTCATCAAAAAGATGGGATCATGTTGGACCTTTAAAAAGAGGAGCACCCAAGTACTAAAGAGGTAAATGTTGATGTTTAAAGTTAGTGATATGTGGGATTTGATTGATTTTATTATTTGAGATACATGAAGAAGTAATAAAACACCTTTTGTTATTGTTGATAGCAAGACCACTTTCTCTACCAAATTTATTTAAAAAATTCTTGAGATTTCTAATATGATGAATAGAAGCATTGCAAAAAAAAATAATGAAATCATCCACAATGCTTAAATGGAAAACATGAAGACCACCAAGAATTCTGTAATACATATTAAGATTATTTAAGAATAAATAATTGATGTTCCTAGATAAGTATTCAACAATAATAATAAATAAAGCAGGAGATAAACGATGCCCTTGTCTTAAGCCATGGGAATAAGGAAAGAAACCCAAAGCTTTACCATTAAACAAAATGGAAAACCAGGCATTATTAATACAAATTTTAATAAGAAAAATAAATTTATCAGAAAACTCAAATAAGTTCAAAATATGAAAAAGGAAATCCTAAGAGATATTATCAAAAGCTTTGGTAATATCTAATTTGAAAAGAATGTTTCCACCTCTAGTCTTAGCATCTAAATCATGAATTAATTCTTGGACAAGTAAAATGTTATCATAAATAGATATACCTTTAAGAAAACCAATTTTGATGAGAGAGATAATCTTATGAAGTAAAGGACTAAGCATGTTAGCAAGAATTGTGCAAATCAACTTATTGAAGAAGGTGCAAAGACTAATAGGTCTAAAATTATTCCAATAGTCAAGGTTATCTTTCTTAGGTATGAGAATAATAGAAGTGCTAGAAAAATATCTAGGAAAAGGATTTCCATTAAAGAAATCAACCATAACATCAATCAAATCATTTTTAATTATAAACCAACATTTTTGAAAAAATTGAGTAGTGAAACCCTCCGGACCAGCAACATAATCTATGTTCATGCTATTAAGAACTTTATAAATTTCATCTTCATTAGGAAAAATAGTAAGCAAAGCATTCTCATCATTGGTAATAATAGAAGGAATCAAGTGTGATTTAGAAATATCTTCATAAGAGCAACTTTATTAAGCATATTTCTAAAGTAATTAATAGCCAAATCCTTAATATCATTATTCTCCATAATCTATTCTCCATTGTCATTTTTAATTTTCTAAATATTATTTAAAGCTCTTATTTTATTAACAAAAGCATGGAAATATCTAGTTTTCTTGTCACTATCCATAATATATTTACCAGCAGCTTTTTGACGCCCATAAGTTTCTTTCATATTTTAAAAAATAACAAGTTTATCCTTCACCTCATTCAAGTCCATAATCTTGGAAGGTTCCATCATAACAGAAACTTCAAGATCACAAACCAATTTTTCCAAATCCTTGATATTAGGAAAAATATTTTTAAAATAATTCTTATTCCACCAAATCAGATTATGTTTAAGTCATTTTAGTTTAAACCAGAATCTATTTATCCCTGTGGTGAAAATTTATTAGATTTTCTAAGAGCATACTTCCATCTTCAATCTATGTAAAATAAAATGAAGATAAAAATATACTCTTATATGCATTTGGATACCATGTAGATGCACATATATTCTTATTAAGGTGATCAGGTATAACATTGAGGAGAAGTGTACTATCCTGAAAGATAGAAGTCATTCCCCTACAATAGACCTAATCACCTGAATAAGGAGTCCTAAGGACAATGGGTTTGCATGTGTACCAAAGATTCTTCCCCTACTTTAAATGAAAAAGTAAATGAGGGTTTTTTTTTAAAAATTAGGTTTGTTAAGTTCCCTACAGGGGCAAGCCCCCATAGTTAATTACATCCTAAGGAAGGAGATTCCTTAGGAATACTCTCGATTAAAGTAAATGATCATTGTATCCAAAGATTTCAATTGGTAGGACTATTAATTGGTTAATTTGTTTTAGAAGATCAAATGGGATTGATCAAAGAGAGAGAGTTATTATCAAAGTCAAAGAAAGATAAGTAGGAGATTCTCATGATGCTAGGAAACCTAGCAAGCATCTCAAACTATCCTATAGTTGGGCTTTACATTTTTGAAATTGATTTAATTTATTTGAGTTGAATTTATCATTAGAAATTTAGGGCTTATGATTTCACAACACAAGATTGTGAAAATTCTTAGGAGATGAGGAATTATACTTATGGCCCAAAGAGGGGAGAAGCAACCTTAAAATCTAAATCTAGGGAACTTTGGCGAGGGCCAAAAGCACAACCTAAATCTAAGGCAAAAATGGGTATATGGTTTACCTCGATAAGAGAGAGTAAACCACTCGACTGTTTAGACTTATAATCATCTGGGGGTGGCCACCAACTAACTCCTCCTACGATTTTAAATTCATGTAGGCAAGTCTTATGCTTTATGCAAGATAGCTAGGCTGTTATTTATTTTAGAAAGAGACTAAGTCCTTAAACTCACTCCCTAAGAGTCTAGATTATATAAGGAGATAAAAAATGATCTAGATCTAATGCAATTCATATTACCTTTTATTTTCATTTTTGGATAATCATTTTGACTCAGGATTATAGGATTCATATGCCTAATGAATGAGAAGTAAGATTATAGGTCAAAATCGGTGAGAAGGGGGAGGTGTGTTTCTTCCACGGCTCTCATAGGTCAAGCCAAGTTCTCTGGCAAAGGTGGAAGCCCTCTAATCAAGAGTGAAATAATATGCTTTTATAAATGATGTTATAAAAGAAATACTCATCCAGCTAAGGGTTGCTAATTCTTTTATCTTGATTTTTAACTTAGGCTTTAAGTGAGGTTATGAGTTCTTTATTTTTGATTTTGAGTTGATTAATTTGATAGAAGATTTATTTTCTCCTAAGAGCCTAATCGCCATCTAGGCAATACATCAAGCAAGGAAGAAAATAAGAAAAGGATGCCACCTTAATGCACAAACTAAACAAAACATCACACATTTTATAAAGCTAACGCAAAAGAATAAATTATCATTTTGGGCACCAGGACAAACCCAAAAAAATAAATTGGATACGAGCTCTACCTTATAGATTACAAATGAATTAATTTATAATCAAGCAAGGAAATTCATATTATAGGGGTCTTCATTCTTCTTTTCTTCTTTCTTCTTTGGTTCCTTCTTTTTGATGGTTGAAAGGTGGTTGCTCCAAAGACTTCACATGATACATAAGATGTAATCTTATGACCCATGCTCATCTTAATCCCCCATAATAATCATTCTAAAATCCTAATTGCAAAAATTACATGAAAAGGAAAAGTAAATCTAACATCTGCAAAACAGAAATTAGCTAAACAAACCATACAAATCCAAAGCATGTATATTATACTTAGAACCCCACACATGGGTAGCCAATTCCACTTGTCCTACTGGAATATGGTTAGGGGTATAAGCACCTACACAACAAAAGTAGTTATATTTTTTATTATAGCATCCCTTAAGCACAAACCCTCGCAACAAACAATGAGTAGACTAAATTATCCTACAATTCATTCTACGTACATTCACCCTAACATACAGACTAAAACAAAATATCATAAAATCAAAGCAAACAACAACCATGCACTGCCCTAACCTAAAGCTAGAATTGGTGACTTAGTCAAATGTGTGTGCTTTAGAAGGTTTGTGTGGTATGCTTAGATATGGCTTTAAGGTTTGGATTTTCTAAATGTGAAGATGTTCAACTTAGATGGGTGGTTTCATTTAAGTGTTTAGTTTATTTGGGTTGATTTTATTTTGTATTTTTATTTGGTTTAAGTGAATCCTATAATTAATTACTAAGTGTGAGGGGGAAAAGAGAAGAGAACTTCTCTTTCCTTCCCTACCTTAAGTAATTTCTAAAGTGGATTCATGTTTGATTTTGTTTAGTGAATGCTTTATTATGTGTTTTAATTAATCCTAAGTTTAGATTTTTCCTAAATAAACATATTCAAAAGAAAGGCATTTTAAGATTAAGTAAAGTGAATTAATATCACAAAACACACATCACTTCATTTCTTTCCCAACATGCATCCTAAGCATACCTATACATACATATGAGAATGTTTAGTACACTTTATGATGAATGCTAAGTGAGTTACTTAAGAAAATTTGAATGCTTTATAATGCATGATTTTCATTAAGTAGAAAAGAGGTTTTCTTATCCATTTTTCACATGCACAGATGTGTGTATGAAAGGCATAAGTTAGTACGACGCCATTGTTAGCACCAAGGGTGTAAGGTACAAGAGCTACTTAGGGCTACTTAAAGCCTCGCAACCTCAGAGTTGTCCAGACTGATATAACACTTTCATTAAATATAAGCACATGTACAAAAAAAAATGAATGGAAAAAGAAGGATGCAAAAAGTTTGTATTTCTTTGTTTGTTTTGTTTATGCAATTTATATGTACAAGTGTGGATACCCTTCTTAAGTAATAGCATAGGAATGAATAGGAATAGGATTAATCAAGTGTTGTGTTTTTTTTTCAAATGAACTATACACTTTGCCAAATCATATTCAAAACTATGCTAAAAGAAAGGGAAGGAATGCCACACTATGCACATCTTCATATTCATATTCACATGCAAGCGTATAAATAATTATAAGTAACACACTTTCAGTTTTTGATATTTGATTTATAGATTTGAAAATAAGTTTTGGATTTAGTAATGATAATAGCCATTCATATTTTTAATTTAGCCAAAACGTGCAATTTGACATAAAGAAAATATTTCATTTTCAATTTGATTTTAGAAAAGTATGCATGCTTGAAATTCATATGACATACGTATTTAGCATCTTAGGAAAGAACTAATGTGATGAAAACATGTAAACATATTCACCCTAATTAATTCTTAAAGATAATCTTATGAAATAAGAGAGCTTAAAGCAAATCAAGTTATTTGTAAAGATGGTTTGATTTTGTTTTGAGTTTGATTTAATTTGAGAAATGTGAGGTGAGTTTCCTGTTCCTAACTCATTCCCACATATGTTTGTTATTTTAATTTAATTTTTAGGTGATTAAATCAATTTTATGCTTTAGTTAGGGTAATGTGTACATTAAGTGTGTTAATTACCCCTTACCTATACCACCTTAGCATACTTAATCAAATAATTATGAGCCAACAAGATGACATAAAACCACACAAGAAATTTAAATCAGTAATGCACCTAGGAAAAAAAGGTACTTAATGCAATTGGCTCATGATTAATGATTAATTTAATAAAGGGATTTAATTTAAGTACATTCATAACTCCTATCACACATGTGAGTTGGATTTTAATTTTCTTAAATATACTTAGGCACTTGAACAACTAAGCATTTAACCAAGATAGATTGATTGAGTTCTGAAAATTTTTTGAATTTTATGAAATTAATTAAAGGGGTAATTAGTGAATTAACCCTTAATTAAGGTTAGATTAAGGAAGAAAGGGGGTTTAAGAAATATCTTAAGAAAAGTATCCCAAAGTTATTCCCTAAACCTCATATTCACTTAAGCAAAACTTAATTGATTTAATTAGAGGGTTAAATCATTAATTATACACTTAATTAAGCTTAACCACATTAAGGGAGTGACTAAGGAATGAACTAGGAATTCCTCTAATTAAGCCACCAATAAATCCCAAGAAAATTAGGGGAGGTAGGGGTCATCCTATTAATTAAGCACAAGAAGTTTGGGATTACTCAGTGGAGTAATTAGAGAGTAATTAGCAAAATAATATTTCTAATAAAACTTAAATCCAGAGAAAAGTACTATTCAAAATCCATTGAAATCATTTTTAGAATATTCTATGTTCAATTATCTATCTAATGTAATTTAATTCATATATATTTTAATTTTTCTAGGCTTAGATATAAATTTAGGGAGTTTCAATGGTTAATTAGTGATTTAATAGCCTTAATTAAATATTTAATCCCATTGGTGCCATGTGGACCGCTGACGTGTCATGAGGTTTCCACATGGCGTGATGGGATTTGATATTAAAGTAGTCACATTATAGCGCCGCATTAGCGGCGGCGCTATCTTTCTCCTCATCTGTGTGATCAATGATCAAACGACTGAGGTTAAAGCCACAGATCTAAGGGATTAAAATGTGGGTCTATGTGTCTTAAATCATGGCCGTCCATCCAAAATGCATGGATGGATGGCCCATGATCTATCCTATATTTTTCTGTGAAGATTGGACACCAACCATCTTCTAGGGGATGATCTGAGTTCGATTGAGCTCGAATTGATCCCAAAATTTACCCACACCATTTAAGCACAAAGGCAAACACATATAATGGCTACATTTGCATGGGATTAAACTTTACTTCATAAAGGACCAAACCACATTGAACTTAAGCTCAGTTTAATGTCTAACCTAGGCCTGAGGTGATCACCAATGCTCGATTCTCTTAGAAAAGCTTCATCTAGTAAAGATGAAGCTTTGTTGAAGTTTAGAGGTCTTGAATTGGGTGGATCCTCCTATGAGCCAACTTCTGCTTTACTTGAGCTCGGTCTTGATCAAGGTTGGTCTTCCCTTGCTTTTGGAACTTAGGAAAGAGCTTAGGCAAGTTCGATTGAGCTCATTGATGGAGCTTGCAAAGGGAATTGGGTTAATTTGATGTGTGGAGTAAGTTCAATTTTCAGTGGAGCTCCCCTGTTTGCAAGTTATGAAAACCGAGAAGATGGATTTGGGAAATGCTTGAGAGAGCTTAAGGAGGATGGGCAATGACTCCTCTGGCTCCCTATTACTCAATCGAATTGGGGACTGATGGAATCAATTCAAATTAGGGGGAGTATATCTCCCCCTTAAAGGATCGGATGACCATGCCTTCACTTTCCATTTTTATCTAATTAAGCTCATGCAATGGGTTAATAAGTTGTTTAGGGCTTGCACATGGGTTGTTTTGGCTAGAGGGGGGTAGTGGGAGAGTTGCCATGTGTTTAATTGAGTGGAGGAAGGTTTTCCATGTGCTCAATTTGAAGGAGGTGGTCAATTTTAGCCATAGGCTAGGTTGGGCTGATCCAAACCCATTGGGTTGGGTGCGCCACACTCCCAAATGTTCACTTGATCCTTAAGAGAGTGCCAAGTGGTTGTGGAGAAGATTTGACCAAATTCTAAGTGGATTTGGCCAAAATTTACCCTTTGACCTAGGGGTAAAGAGGTCATTTAGCTTAGATTCCAATTTGAATATGTTTGATATGTTTGAAAAATGGGTTAGGCCAAGTTTTATTGAATTTGGAGTTGGTTTGATGTGATTTGGCTCATGTTGACCCATTTACATCAAAATGGGTCAACTTGGGTCAAGTTGACCAATTGGTCAAATTAGGTCAAACCAAGGGTTAGGTCAAGTTCATATGACCATTTAAAATGTTTTGGTGGCTTTGGTTTGATTCAATTTGGTTTATATTTGATTTTGCTTCAATTGAGTTCATTTAGGTCAAATGGGTCAAGTTGACCAATTTGACCCATTTGACATATTTGGGTTAGATCATGGGTTGGTTCATGTTTGGTTGGTCATATGAAATGGATTGGTATCTTTTTTCCAATCAATTTTGGTTAAGTTTGAATTTAGCTCAATTTGACCCTTTTAGGTCAAGTTGGATTCATGGTCAATTGGGCTAGGTTAGGTCTAGTTGGTCAATTGAGGCTTTGGTCAAGTTCAACAAGTGATTTGGAATGAACTTGACCCATTGGTTTCAATCAATTTTACTTAGATCAAGTTTTGACACATTTTGACTTTTTAGGTCAAGTTGGGTCAACTTGGATCAAGTGGCCAATTGGGCTAGGTTAGGCTCAAATATTGACTTGGTTAAGGTTAGACATTGACCATGAATGAGTTTAGATCAATGGATTCAATCAAATTGGCCTATGGTGGGTTTTGGCTAGTTTAAGTTTTATTTTAGCTAAGTGTTTACTTGGTCAACCCTTAGGTTTGACTTGGTTTTACCCAATTTGAGTGATTGATCATCTCATGATGATTGTTGATCATGATGAGAGGCATAGATGGGCTTAGTTCAATCCAATTTGGTTAGGATTAGAATTTGGCTCATAAATGGTACTTTAGGTCACTTTGGGTGAAGTGAGCCTAAGTGGGTCAAATGGCTTGGTCAAAGCTTGATTTGAGTTTGATTGAACTCACATATGGACTTATGATTGAGATATAAATCCATTTTTAAGTGGTTTGAAATCAAATGGGTTTTGATTCATTTGATAATTTCAAGTTCAAAGGGTGAACATGGGTTTGACTTGGGATTGATTTTTGAATTGAGTTTTGGTTTGGTGATTGAAGTTTGTGTTTTATATTTGGATTCATGATTGAAGGATTGATTGAATCATGAAGAAAAATCAAGAGTTTGTCTTGAAATGCTTAGGTTGAATTTTGAATGAATTTGAGTTTGATCTTTGGATTTGGTTTTGGATATTTGGATTTATATTTCATTTATATATGTGATTATAAATGAGAATATAAATGGGTTATGAGAAAATTTCATGAATTTGAAGTGGTTTGAACTTGATCTAAGTTAAGTCCTTAAGAGGCAATTAAAGGATTTAGGGAAGATTTTGAGTATTTGGATTTGATTTTGGAATTTGGTTTGATTGATTTGAATTTATATTTCATTTATATATGTGAATATAAATGAGAATATAAATGGGTTGTGAGAAAATTTCATGAATTTGAAGTGATTTAGATTTGATTTAAGCTAAGTCCATGAAAAGGAATCAAATGAATCAAAAAATATTTTGAATTTGGAATTTCAATCATAAGCTTCAATCATGGGTTTCAATCATTTGGTATTGATTTTAGTTTGGACAAAATCAATTTGGTTGGAATTGATTTATGCTTTGATGTTGATTTGATTTGGAGTTTGACTTGAAGGAAGGAAGTGAGGAATGTGGTTCAAGCTATAGGGTAGGAAAATTTTCCTAACACCCCTAAGGCATGACCTATTCCTATGGCTAACTCTTCTAAGTATTTAGGGCTAGGTTGAGTGTCCACCTAATCACTAGATGTGTCTTAAGACTAAGGATCTCTTAAAGTCTAAGAGGAGTCCTATGTCTAGGATGGAGGGGTTGAGGGGTCATTCTAAAAATGAGGTTAACAAATGGTGCCCAATAGGTGTGTTGTGATTGACAAGGTACACCACACGTATTGGTGTTGACCAAAATGATCAACAACACTGAATGATCACAAGCACTAACAGAGGTGATCTACTCCTAACCCAAGGTGTAGAAGGAATCTAGAGCTCAGTGCAATGTGGCTCTACTTATGTCAAAGACATAAGAGAGGGAAGGAGAAATCCACTAGGGATAGAGTATGTGAACCTTCCACTAGGGAAGAAAGTTCAAGTCATCCACAAGGGGATGAGAGGTTTGATTTGATTTGAGTCTCACTGGGGAGAGAAATTTGATTTGTTTAATTAAGTTCTATCGGGGGAAGAGGGTTGAATTTGTTTGAATTTCTTGTTTATTTAATTGTGTTTGTTTTGATTCCATCAAGGATAGACAAGGGAACTCTCCACTGGGGAGGTAAGTTCAAGTCATTCATAAGGGAGGAAAGGTTGTGAAATCTGCTGAAGGATTAGAATTTTGAGTTTGCTAGGAAACTAGAAAGATTTGCATCTCACTGAGGAGAAGCAAAAGATTTGATTTGGATTGATTGATTATTTTGTTTGTTTGTTTCATTGGATTTATTTTGTTGAATTTGTTTCAGATTTTTTTAGATTTTGGATTTTGAGATGAACCGTTGGTTTCGATGGATCATAGAGCCAGGCTTGACCTAACTCAGTTACCAATCCAAAGGGGTAGTATACTAACAGATAGTAGGACTAATCAACCAAAGGGAAGCCTTTTGGTATGCAACAGCCGTACTAGGAAGAAAACATAATAGACTTACATCCTCCAAAGTAGGGACTAGTTGTTTGGTGATCTCAAGGCAAAGATTGAACCCAACAGGTATTGAGTGAATGCGATTGGGGACTTAGATCAACTCAAAGATAGTCAAGATTAATTTTATTTTTAGATTTATTTTGATTATGATGGATCCCATTGGTTTGTGATGGACTTCAGGTAGGCCATGGAGGCTGGCTTCAGTTACCAATCCAACAGGAGTAGTCTACCAACTACAAGATAGAACTATCCAACCAAAGGGGTGCCTTTCAATTTGCAATTGTCAAGTCTTAAGAAGAAAGCATGAGGACTCACATCTTCCAAACCACTAGGGTGATCAGTTTCTTTGGGCAACAAATCAAACCCGACCTAAGGCTGACTATTGAGTGTATGCTGTTGGGGGACTTAAATCAGCTCGAGGATAGTCAAAGATTAATTTCATTTTTAGATTTATTTTGATGGATTCTATTGGTTTATGATGGATCACATTGAGAAGGAGTTTATTTTAGCCTAGACCTATCTCAAATTCACTGAACCAAAAGGAGTAGCTTTCCGACTGATGGGAGAACTATCCAACCAAAGGAGTGCTTTTCAGTTTACAATGATCAATTCAATGGAAGAAAGTTTGGGGACTCACATCTTCCACTACAAAGGATCACTAGGATGATCATTTTCTTTAGGAAACAAATCAAACTACCTGGGGCGTGGTCAATTTGTACTCATGCTAGAATAAGAATGTCATGTCATCTTCCAAAGCAAAATGATTGCTTGGGTAATTTGCTTATGGAAAAATAGATTGAACCCGACCTAAGGGTGACTATAGAGTGAGTATCGACTTGAAGATTTATCTTAACTCAGGTAGTTAGATAATTCCAATAGGGAGTTTTGCTGACACTGCCCTAAAGATAGGATGCCTGTTTGGAGAAAGGGGCCTTTTAGGGGCTTGAATTCCTAATCAACAAGCGAATTAATTTATTTATTTTGTTTAGTTTGTTTATCGTGGACCCTGTTGATTTACGAGGCATCAAACTATGAAAGAGCTTATATCAGCCTAAACTTATCTCAGATTTACTGAACCAAGGAAGAATCTGTGCATCCTCTAAACAAATTCTCCAACCATAGGGGTGGCTACTAGGAAAGGGGGACTATCTAATCCAAAAGTACTAGTAGTGTAAATGGGGTAGGATGTGATCCAAATAGAATGCCAGGGGATGGGGTTCTAAAGGCTTAATCCAAAACCACGACAAGATGACATAAAGTCATATATAAAATAGGTTTTCATGGCCAACTCAAGGAGAAAGCAGACTCACATCGGCCAAGAGTGGTGTATCCACTGGGTGAGTCATTGTCAACATAGCGAACATCAACCAACCTAAGGTTCCCGTCAGTTTGCAACAATCAACTTAGGAAGAAAGCTTGGGGATTCACATCTCGTATGGACGATTCTGAAATAGTCTATCTTGACTTGATAACCATCCACACTAGGGGACTAGTGAATGCTGGAGGACTTATACCAACTCAAGAGTAGTCAAGAGGAAAGGAGCCTCAAGGAGACTTACCCTAAACCTCAAATATACTCGACCTAGTTAGATCATGATGATTAGTTCAAGAAGAAAGCTCAGGGACTCACATCCTCCTAAACAAAATCATCATGAGGTAGTTTACTGGCTGGGTAGTGAAATCTATCATACTAATAAAGCCCTCATTGATTTGCAATGGTCAAGTTAAGAAGAAAGTGCGAGTACTCACATTCTCCAAACAGGTGACCATAAGGGTGACATACTAGTGAGGTAGCATATAAACTTGACCTAGAGCAGCTAATGAGTGAGTGCCACAAGAGCTTGCTCCCACATCAAAATAGCTTAAGAAAGGATATGTGTTTATTTTTATGCATGGGTTAATAGGAAAAGGATTCCTCTTGGGTTCTCTCATAACTATCCTAAACACACTAGGGAGTTTGATGAAATGGTGCCACGGATGGAAATCGAGAATTTCCACTAAGAAAGGATGCCGCTAAGGTTTTATTAAACCTGACTTAGTTATGCTAGTCAAAATAGGGTGCCTCTTAGGTTCTCTCACACCTTTTCTAATAGCGCCAGGAGATTGTGTTTGTGTTGTGAAAGAGGGATAGGATGCCACTGGGTGACTCTTACACCTACCCTAAAACATGTTGTGGCAGATTCACAAGATAAACAAATAATGCTTCAAAAAGAAGAGAAGATTTTGATGAAATGGAATCAGATTTCTATTGATTGATAGAATTATTTTCAAACATGATTTTTATGGGTAATATTTATTCAAATAGACCCCATTAATTGGAAGCATCAGGTGTTCCCCTTTACAATCAATAAGCTGATAAGATCCTGCTTGGTAGGCCTTCGCTTTGGTATAGGGGCCTTCCCAAGTGGGTTCAAACTTGCCTCCCATCTTTCGATGGGAAATAATTAATATCCTCAGGATTAACACAAGTTCTCCTACTTGGAAAGATCTAGGGTGGACCAGCTTGTTGTGAGCTTGAATCATTTTGGCTTTGTACAACTTGAGGTTCTAGTATGCTCATAGGCGACTCTCCTACAAACCTTTGAGCTCTTCTAACCACAATTTTGCATTCTGCTCTTAGTGAACTTCCTACCTAATGCTATCCTTAGTGATGGGAGTTGAACTTCTAAAGGTAGAACGGCTTCAGACCCATACACTAAAGAAAATGGGGTAGATTGAGTTGTAGTTTGGTATGTGGTGTGGTAGGCCCACAAGGCTTCAACCAACTGCTCACTCCACTTCTGTTTGTTATCATCAAGTATCTTCTTTAGTGTTTGGATGAGAGTTTTGTTGAATGCTTCTGCTAAACCATTTGCTCTGGGTTAGTAGATGGTGTAGTATCTCCAATCTATACCGTGTCTTCTTGCAAAGCTGTTGATCTTTGTGCTTTTGAATGCAACACTATTATCAGATATAATTCATCGAGGCACCCCGAACCTATATACGATATGGTTCCTAAAAAATTGAAGCACATGCTGAGCTGTGACCTCTAAGTGGGATTGCCTCCGCCCACTTGGAAAAGTAGTTGGTGGCAGCTAAGGTGATTCTTCTTGAACTAATCATCATGATCTAACTTGGTTGAGTATATTTGAGGTTTAGGGTAAGTCCCCCAGACGCTCCCTTCCTCTTGACTATGTTTGAGTTGATATAAGTCCTCTAATGGCATTCACTCAATAGTCGCCCTAGGTCGGATGACACTGAAAGACTATCTAGTAATGTTCCATATGAGGATGTGAGTCCCCGATTTCTTCCCAGGCGATTATTTCAAAAAGCACCTTAGGTTGGTTGATGTTCGCTATGCTGATAGTGACTCACCCGATGAGTACACCACTCTTGGCAGATGTGAGTCCCCACGCTTTCTCCTTGAGTTGGACATCAAATACCTATTTGATATATGAGTAGCCATGTTATCTTCTCTAGGATTTTGGATTAAGCCTTTATCGCCTTCTCCTGGGGCATTATTTGGATCACGCCCTTTGTGACCCCATTAAGACACTACACAGGTTACTCTTGGATTGGGTGTCCCTTCCTAGTAGCCACCCCTGTGGTTGGAGAATTTGTTCATGCAGATTCTCTTGGTCACGAGATAGGTCTAAGGCATATAAGCTCCTTCTCAGTTTGATCCCTTACAAAACAAACTAAACAAACAAACAAAATTAATTCACTTGTGGATTAAGAATTCAAGCCCCCAAAGGACCCCTTTTCCCAAGCAAGCATCATATCTTTAGGGCAATGTCAGTAGAACTCCCAATAAGAATTGCGTCGAGTTGAGATAAATCCCAGGGTTGGTACTCACTCAGTAATTAATCTTAGAGTTCAATCTATTTTTCATAAGTAGGTTACCCAGTCATTCCATTTGAAAGATGTAAGATGCATTCTTTCTAGCATGATGCAAAACCACCCAGGTCGGGTTCTTTAAATAGTAATCATCACAGTGGTCTTTGTAGTGAAAGATGTGAGTCCCTGAGCTTTATTCCCTTGAATTGATCATTGCAAACTAAAAGACACTCTTTTGGTTGAATATTTCTCCAAATTGGCTGTGAAGCTACTCGCTTTTGGTTCAGTAAATCTGAGATAGGTCTAGGCTAATATAAGCTCATTCTCAGTGTGATCTATCACAAACCAATGAAACCCATCAAAACAAAACTAAAAAAAATGAAATTAACCTTTGACTATCCTTGAGCTGATTTAAGTCCCCCAGCGACATTCACTCAATAGTCAGCCTTAGGTCGGGTTTGATTTTTTCCCAAAGCTACTGATCACCCCAGTGCTTCCTTATTTTGGAAGATGTGAGTCCTCACGCTTTCTTCCTAACTTGACCATTGCACACCGAATGGCATCCCTTTGGTTGGATAGTCCTACCTTGTGGGTAGACTACTCCCTTTGGATTGGTAAGTTTGAGTTAAGTCTAGGCCACCATAGCCCCTACTCAGAGTAGTCCATCACGAACAAACGGAATCCATCAAAATAATCTAAAAATGAAATTAATCTTTGACTATCCCTGAGCTGATTTAAGTCCCCCAATGACATTCATTCAATAATCAGCCCTAGATCGGGTTTGATTTGTTGCCCAAAGTAGCCGATCACCTTAGTGGTTCTTTATTTTGGAAGATATGAGTCCCCGTGCTTTCTTCTTAAGACTTGACCATTGCAAAACGAAAGGCACCCCCTTGGTTAGATAATCCTACCTTGTGGTTGGTAGACTACTCTCTTTAGATTGGTAAGTCTGAGTTAGGTCGAGGCAGCCATGGCCCCTATTCAGTGTAGTCCATCGTAGACCAATGGGATCCATCATAATAAAAATAAATTAAAAAAAAATTAATGTTGACTATCTTTGAGTTGATCTAGGTCCCCTAGTGTCATTCACTCAATAGTTAGCCCTAGGTTGGATTCAATCTATTACCTTGCCAATAGATAACCCTTGTAACTGGTCCCTACTTTGAAGGATGTAAGTCTACTATGCTTGGGAAATAGTTTTTTTTGACTCGCCTTGGTCCCAGGATGGTGTGTGCAAGATTAATTTAAATTTGGTTGAGAATTGAGTGAGTTGAGCTTGGGATTGATCTCTCATATTTTGGCTTTGAGTAAAATTGAGAAATGGGAATTAAGAATGCTTAGGAATGGCTAGGGAAGCTCTGGGATGCTTGGCTTCAACTCTGAGCTCGAGGAATGAATGACTTATCATTTGAGTGAGAGGAGGGAGGGTATATCTCCTCCTTCTTAGATCAAATGGTGGAAAGCTGATTTGCCATTATAGCTCAATGGGTTGGATTTCTTGATCGGTTTAAGTTGCAAAACATCCCACATCGGTCGTTTTAGGTAGAGGAGTGAGGGAGAGTGGCTGCCCATGTGCTTGGTGAGTGGATTTGGTGAGCCAAGTATTCAAAGGTGATTGGGGAGGTTAGTTTGTCCTTGCCTTGGTTCATGGCCGACCCAAGCTCATTCGGTCATGTTCACCACCCTCCTTAGTGCCCATGTGGACCAATAGAAGGATGCCAAGTGGCCTTGGAAAAGAAAGAGCCAAATTCCAAGTGAATTTGGTCATGGGATACTATTTTACCTAAGAGCAAAGTAGTCATTTGGCTATGAGTTTGATTTGACCCGATTTGAAATGATTCAAAAATGAGTTGGGCTAAATTTCAAGTGATTTGAAGTTCATTTGATTTGATTTGGCTCAATTTGATAATTTAGGTCAAGTTGGATCAAATTGGGTTAGGTTGACCAATTGGTCAATTTGGGTCAAACCATGGGTTATGTTAAATTCAAATTATCATTTGGAGCCAATGGATATCATTGGTTTGGTTCAATTTGGTTTAGATTTGGCTTTGGTTCATTTAGGTTCATTTAGGTCAAATGGGTCAAGTTGACCAATTTGATCCATTTAAGCTAATTGGGTTAGGTCAAGGTTGGTTTAGGCTTAGTTGATCATTTGAAATATATTGCAAGCTTTGGTTTCCATCAATTTTGATTTGGTTTGATTTCAAGTTGGTTTGACCTTTTAGGTCAAGTTGGGTTCATGGTCAATTTGGCTAGGTTAGGTCTAATTGGTCAATTGAAGCTTTGGTCAAGTTCAACAAGTGATTTGGAATAAATTTGACCCATTGGTTGCAATCAATTTGGCTTAGATCAACATTTGACCCATTTTGGCTTTTTAGGTCAATTGGGTCAACTTAGGTCAAATGACCAATTGGGCTTGGTTTAGCTTAATTGGTGGTTTGGTCATGTTCAATCATTAATTATGGATTGGTTTAGATCAATGGTTTCAATCAATTTGGCTCATAGTAGATTTTAGCTTATTTATGTCTCATTTGGGTTAAGTGTTGACTTGGTCAAAGGCTTGGTTTGACTTGGTTTGACCCGATTTGAGTGATTAATCATTCTAGGATGATTGTTGATCATAATATGAGGTTAGGATGGGCTTAGTTCAATCCAATTTGGGTTGGATTAGAAGTTAGCTAAAAAAAATATTTTAGGCCACTTTGGGTCAAGTGAACTTAAATGGGCCAATTAACTTGATCAAGGCTTGATTCAAGTTTGGTTGAACTCACATATGGACTTATGATAGAAATATAAATCCATTGGAGTCAAATGGGTTTTGGTTCATTTGACAATTTTAAGTCAAAAGGAAGAACATGGGTTTGACTTGGGTTAGTTTTATTTTGGCTTGGTGATTGTAGTTTATTTTTATATTTGGGCATGTGATTGAAGGAGTGATTGTTTGAAGAGAAAATCCAAGCGTTTGGATTGATTTGAGAATGATTTGGCTAAGTCCAAGGAATTGGCTTAAAGGATGTAAATTGGGTTTGGATTTGAGTTTTAAATTTATATTTATTTGATTTTGGCCATTTGAATTTATATTTCATTTATATTTGTGAATATAAATGAGAATATAAATGATCCTTAAGAGAATCATGTGAATTAGGAGTGATTTGATTGTGAATTTGGCTAAAGTAGGTCAAAAAGTTTGGAAAAGGGGTTTTGATTTAGTTTGATTTATATTTGATTTGATTTGATTTGGATGATTTGGATGCCAATTTCATTTATAGTTAAGAATATAAATGATGAAATAAGTGATTTATAAAGAAATCACTTACCTTTGGGTTGATTTGAATGGTTTGTCTAAGCTTATGGATGTGATTCATAAGGCTTTAAGAAGGTTTTGAATTTTAGAATTGATCATGGATTTCAGTCTTCTAGCATTGAAGTTGGATTTAGAATTGATTTTGGATTTGGCTCATTTGGAATTATAATTGAATTTGGAGTTGATTTTGGATTTGAGAAATTCAATTGAGTTGGGATTGATTTGAGATTTGATTTGGATTAGTTTAAAGGAGTGTATATGGGGTTGGATTTGAACTATAGGGTAAAGGGGTTGCCTTAAATCCCTAATGCACAACCTATTCCTATGATAAACCCTTCTAAGTCTCTAGGTTTAGGTTAAGTATTCACTTAATCACTAGAAGTGTCTCAAGACTAAGGAACTCTTGATGTCTAGAGGAGTCCTATGTCTAAGATGGAGAAGTTGAGAGCTCACTCCAAAAGTGAGGTCAACAAGTCTAAATCAAAGAAATCCAACCAAACTCTTATCCCCAGTGGATACATCCCCAAACAAATCTATGAAATCAAACTCAAATCCTAATCCCCAGGGAATCCCAAACCTGCTTCCCTAGTGGAAGGTTCATATACTAGATCCCCAGCAGACTCGAGCCCATATCTCTACTAGATATGCCTCTACATCAATTAAAATAAAACAAATTAAAGTCAATTTGATCTTAATCCCAAATGGATTATAGATTCTTATTCCTAGTGGATCTTCTTTCCTTAAATCATATAATTAAATCAAATTCAAACCTTATATCCAGCAAATTTTCTTCTTCTATGCCCTAGGCATAGACCCCTCACATGTCATGTCCAATGCATGTGTGATCCCCTAGAGGATCTCCCACCATGTCTTTGACATGGAATTCTTATCAGATCCTCTTGGCTCTTTTATGCCCTTGGCATAAAGAGAGTTGCACTGAACTAATATTGTGATTCTATTTACTCTTTAGGTTTAGGTATAGATCATTTTCGTTAGTGTTTGCAGTCCTTTTGATGTTGTTGATCATCTCGGTCAACGCCAATATGTGTGATGTGCCCTATCAGTTACACCACACCTAGTAGGAGTCTTTTTGTTGACCTCACTTTTGGTATGAGGATTCAATCTTCTCATCTTAGACTTAGGATTCTTCTAGACACTAAGACTTCACCAGTCATAAGACACTTCTAGCAATTAGGTGAACACTTAGTCTAAACCTAGAGACTTAGAAGAGTTAACCATAGGATTATATTATGCCTTAGGGATTAAGATAATCTACCTACCCTATAGCTTGAACTCAACCCATGTTCACCTTCTTAAGCCAAATTCAATTCTTATCAAAACAACCAAATCATATATATATCATATATCAAATCAAACAAAATCCAAACTAAATATCACCTATCCCATGGACTTAGCCAAATCTTAATCCAAATCAATCCAAAATCAATTGATTTTCTCATAATCAATTTATATCTTCAATCATCTTCCTAAACATAAATCAAATCTACATTCAAATGATCAAAACTAAATCAAACTAAATCAAATCAAACCAAAAGCACTTAACCTAAGCCCTATGACCTACCTTCATGGACTTAGCCAAATTTCAATCCAAATTAACCCAAACACAATTAATTTTCTCATAATCAATTCATATCTTTAATCATATTCATAAATATAAATAAAATATGCATTTAAATCATCAAAACTAAATCAAACTAAATCAAGATCTTTCCTAAGCCACATAAACAATTTTCGTGGACTTAGCCAAAAATCCACACAATTCAAACCCAATTCAATTAATTTTCTCATGAATCAATTATTCCTTCAATTATCATCCCAAATATAAATGACAATACATCAAAAAAAAAATCAAACCCAAGTCAAACCCAACCTAGCCATCTTGACTTGGAATATCTAAATGAACCAAAACTCATCCAAACTCAAATTAATTTTAATTAAATTTATATATCAATCCCAAATTCATATATAAACTCAACTAAATCAAACTTAACCCAAAATCAAGCCAACTAAATCCAATTGGTCCACTTGACCCAAAGTGGCCAATTTGGCTTATTTGAGCTAAGTTCCAATCCAAAGCCTCCTATCAGGATTGTTGATCACCCTAAGTTGATCAAGTGCAAATCGGGACAAACCAAGTCAACTTGGTCATTTAACCAAGTCAACCCCTTAACCCATATGAACCTAAATTATCCAAATTATAACCTAGGCCAAATCCCTTGAAACCAATGATTCATACAAACTCAAAATCAATATTTGAATTTGACTTGACCTTCAATTGAGCCAAACCAAACCCAATTGGCCCTCTTGACCTAAAAGACCAAATTGGGCCAAATCAAAATATAAATTGATTTAACCAATGGCTCAAGTTTATTCCAAATTGATTGTTGAACTTGACCAAAGCCATGATTGGACCTAATTACTACTTAAATTGACCTAAAGTCAGCCTAAATTAAAACTAAATATAAATTAATTAAAACCAAAGCCTATAATCATCTTCAATTGGTCAACTAAACCAAACCAACACCTAACCCAAGCCAATTTGGCCAATTTGGTCAAATTGGTTAACTTAACCCATTTGACCCAAATGAACTCAAATGAGCCAAAATCAAAAATAAGACAAAATAAACTAAACTAATTAAACCAATACATCCCAAATGATTATATGAACTTGACCCAACCCTTGGTTGGGCCTAATTTGACAAATTGGTCAACTTGACCCAACCTAACTTAATTTGACCTAAATGAGTCAAATTGAGCCAAATCAAACCAAATCAACTCTATATGATTTGAAATTTGGGTTAACCCACTTTTGACTCATTTCAAATCTGTCCAAATCAAATCTAATGTTGAATGACCATTATACCCTTGGGTCAAGGGTATCACATGAGGCAAATCACCCATGTAAGTTGTATTTCCATTCTTTGGCCACTTGACACGCTCATAATGGTCCACCTAGGCACTAAGGACACTACCTAACCTGACCCAAGGGGTGGTTGGGTCGACCATGACCCATGGGAGGTGAACTAACCTCACCTTCCCTATTAGAGCTCTTGACTTACATAAGACAGCCACTATCCCCCTTGGCAGCCACCTCCACACCTTCACCAACTCAAACCGAGCTAGCTCATCCACTCCCTGCCACCCATGACCCTCTGCTAGAAGACAAATCCGATCCAATCAAGAAAAGGAGGGGGTATATCTTCCCCCCACACACACTTGACCTAATTCGTTTGAAATTGAGTCAAATTAAACCAAATAAACTCTAATTGATTTGAAATTTGGGCTAACAAACTTTTGACTCATTTCAAATCTGTCCAAATCAAATCCAATGTCGAATGACCATTATAAAGCAAATCACCCATGTAAGTTATCATTTCCATTCCTTGGTCACTTGGCACTCTCCCAATGGTCCACCTAGGCACTAAGGATACTATCCAACCTGACCCAAGGGGTGGTGGGGTCGGTCATGACCCATGGGAGGTGAACTAACCTCACCTCCACTATCCCCCTTGGCCATGGCCCTCTGAGGTGGCCGGATAGCCACTAGAAGCCAAACCTGATATGATCAAGAGAAGGAGGGGGTATACACCCCAACCCCTCCCCATCATGCCCCAAATGAGCACTAGACATTAATGAGAACCCTAGCACCCTAATGAGAGCATCCTAAAGCTTTTTCAAAGTTCCCTAAGCTCCCCATTGCCAGTTTCACCCAAGTTGAAATAAGGCATCCACCTCTTCGACCCAAATCACTCATTTCTCTACCAAACTCAAATTAACCTTGCACACACCATCCCTTGGCCTCATCAGGCAAGAACGAATCATCTCCCAATCTTCCCAAGCACCGGAGGTGGGACTTTAATCAACACTGGCCTCCCAAGCTTCGCATGTTGGTCTTTCGAGCAAATGGAAAGGTATCAAAGCTGTCGAGGGATTTGTCTCCACTACAGCTTCTTCAATCGTTTTGCCATGGTCTTGAGCTCCGATGCCATTAAAATTGCAAAATGGGTTCAGATTTTGAAGAAAATTTGCATCTTGTGTGATCTTCACCGTTGAATCCCCTCCGATCAATGTCATGAAGGTGTGGAATCCTTTTGGAGTTGATCCAATCTTGAGAAGCTCGAATCAAGCAAGCAATGGTGGGCACTCGTCTCTCTCATCAGCGGGCGGTAGATCCGCATCTGCATTAATGAATGGACGGTTGTGATTAGATCCATTAGTTTAATCCAATTTTATTCTAATGCATCATGAGATTAATCATAGCTATCCAATCTTAGATCAAATGACATACAAGAAAGCGCATCGACCGCCGCCACGTAAGGCAGAGTCGGATAAGTTTTAAACAGCCAACCCTGTGACTCCACGTGGCAAGCGTGCAACATGGCGCCGATGGGATTTGGCTTTAATTAGGGCTAATTAATTCATTTTAATGGTTAAAACTTCCAAAATTCATAACAAATTTAAAAAAAATCAAAAAATACAAATAAATACTCATTTTAAATGTATTTTAGAGGAGAATTAATTAAAAATGATCTTAATTAATTTTGAATAGTAATTAAGGCTTAATTGGGGTTTAATTACAAAATTAATTAGCTTCATTACTCCTTTATTACTTAAGAAATTAATCTCAAAATTTTTGGGTTAATTTAATAAAGTGACCTCTGCCTCCTATGATTTTCTTGAGATTTATTGCTCACTTAATTATGAAAATTGACTAATTGAACCTTAATTACTATTTCAAGTTAATTAATGATTAATTAATTCCATGAATAGTAATAAATTGGTTAATTAAGTTTATTACTCATTGTTCAGTAAATGAACAGGAATAGGTTGGGGATCTCTATTCCCTATTCATTTCTTTTCAAAATGAAATTAATTAAGGTTTAACTAATTAATTACATCACTTAATTAATTAATTTAAAATTATAATCATATTAAACCTTAATTAATCAATTCTTAGATAGAACTTTAGGTGTTCAACAACCTAAAGATATCTTATGGAAATTATGGTTAACCTACATGTATAGGGAGGCCTTAAGAGTACTTAATTAAGTTTCTTAACTTAATTAACCTTTAATTATGAGCCAATTGCATTAGGCCCCTATTATTTCTTAGGAACATTGCTAATTTAATTTCCAATTCATGTGCATATCATATTGGCTCATAATTATTTGGGTAATTATGTTAAGGTAACATAGGAAAGGATTAATTAATGTATTCAACTCATATTACAATCTAATTAACTCATAAAATCAACTTAATTACATTTCATTAAACCAAATTAATTAACAAACATGGTGATGGGTTAGGATCAACAAACTTTTTCTCACATCCTTAGATCAAATCAAAACATGAAATTAAAAATGATATTAAGAAAGATTTGGTTTACTTTAAATGGCTTTACCTAATATGATTGTCCTTAGGAATTAATTTGATTGAATGAAATCATGTGTTTATGTTTATTTGTTCTTTTCCAATCATGTTAAATGTTGTATGTCATTTGAAATCATACATTCATCTTTTAAAATTAATTAAATCAAATAATTTTCTTTTTATGTAAGCTTGCATGTGTTGAATTAATTTATAATATGTGTGACTATTATCACTAATAAATTCAAATTATTTTTATAAAGTTTATAAATCAATTACATTGATTAGTGTGATAATAGTTATGAATACATATAGGCTTTGCATGTATTTATAGCTTAGGTATATGAAGTAAAACTTTATTTTTCTTAATTCATATGTAGTTTTACATGTATTTGAATGTTAATAAGTATATATTCTGGACATCCCAAGAATATAAGGCTTTAAGTAGCCCCAAGGAGGTCATTTGATTACCTCACTTCCCTGGTTAACAATGACACATACTTATTTGAATTCATTTATATGTATTTCTATATTAGAATTTGGATATAACTTTAATTCACATGCATAAATAATTCAATCAGATAAAAATACAATCTTCATATGATTTTCATCTTTATAGTTGTGTATACATTCATATACATTTAAGACATTAAGTATTTAGTTTGAACATCCTGGGAATACGAGGCTTTAAGTAGTCCCAAGGAGGTGATTTGATTGCCTCACTTCCTTAATTTAATAACGACACATACTTGCTTACATCTTTTACACATGTGTAGGTATGCTTAATTAAAAGATGAAGATCCCATTTTATTACCAAAAATACATGCATTCATATCTGCCTAAGTCAGCAGCATGTGTGATATATAAATTGGTGCTCTCTTTTCCTTACCCTTGTATAGATTTACATAGGCTTGGAATGTTAATAAGTATATAGTCTAGACATCCTGAGAATATGAGGCTTTTGCTAGTTCCAAGGAGGTCATTTAATTTCCTCACTTCCCTGATTAATAATAACACATACTTATATGATTCTATCCTTATGTATTTTGGTATTAGAATTTGGATAGAGCTTTAATTTACATAATTCAACCATATATATATATATATATATATATATATATATATATATATATATATATATATATATATATATATATACATATTTCATCATTTAAGTGTGCTAAAATATGTTGTATGTGTAAATATATTTAGGATTAAATCATATGTATGTTACATGTGATGGAAGGAAATGGTTTGATATATGTCATGTGGTAGTAATTCAATTAGGTTGATCTTAAGATGCTTTTCATATTGAATAGAGTTATTTAAAGTGAACCTAAACATAGGGTTAATTTAAAATGTGTAATAAGCCATTCACTAAAGAGAACTAAATAAAATTAATGTTAATGTGTTTTAGAAGGTGGCTTAAGGTATGGATGAAAGTGGGTAATCCTCTTCCTTGTCTTTATAAAACTTAGTTACTAAGTGTAATCATATGAAATAAAAGAAAGCATAAATTAAAATTTTCAAATAAGTTAAATAACTTCAAGTGAAATTAACTCTTTATGTTAATATGAATCCTTCTACATAAATGCCTAGTAAATTATAACTCTAATGCCTAGTAAGACATACCACACCAAGACTTAGCACCCACATTAGATCTAAGTCAACACTTCTAGTCATAAGTTAGGATGGTGTATGCATGGTGCATGTTTTATTTTATGATGTAATAATTTAGACTAGATGTTAGGGTGTATATTTTGTAGATTGGATACTAAGCTGCTCTTAGCCTAATCATGTCTTCTATAGGGGATTGTGCTTAAGGGGATGCTTAAAGATAAATATAAATGCTCTCTTTGCAGGTTACTTGAACCCCTAAACATAATCTAAGTTAGGACAGGTGGGTTTGGTTACCCATGTGTAGGTTGCTAAGTCTAAATTATACATATAACTGCTTGGGATTGCATCTGTGTTTAGCTAACACTTGTTTTATAGGTGTAGCTAGATTTACTTTTTCTATTCTTAATGTAATTTTGCAATAGGAATTAAGCTTAATGCTATGGGGGATTAGGATGAGCAGTGGGTAGAAAGCTTTGTCTTGGGGTGCCCTGTGATGCCTTTGAAGTAAGCATATCCAAATCAAGAAAGAAGATATGAAGAAATGAAGGAAAGAAGACCCTCATAGCATTTAATACAATTGTAATTATTCTTTTATATTCTGAGTTGTATAAGGGTAGAGCTCAGCTACCCATCTTTTCTCTTTTGGGTTCTACGATAGTACTCGACTGCACCAACCTTTTATTCTTTTGTGGTAGTCATAAAATTGATTGATAATTTGTTTAAATTGCACATTAGAAATGTCATGATTTTTCATAGTTTCTTATGATTGATGCTTTAATATGTGGCCTAGATGAGATTAGGCTCTTAGGGTAAAAATAAACTTTCTATCCAACTAATCACTTATAACTAAATTTTAAACAACTCATAATCTCACCATAAAGCTTAGGCATTAAATAGGATAATTAAAAGATTTAACAATCCCTTAGCTGTATTGTTGTATGTTTCACATCATGCATGCATCTTGAATCACTCTTGTAAAATGAGGGTCTCATTCTTACATGTGGACCACTTGACCCATGAGAGCAACCCTGATGGAGCTTCACCCTCTTTCTCTTTCAACTTGGCCAATAATCTACTTTATCATGCATTTAGGCATATAAAAATCCCAAAGCCTTTGTGAAAATGATGTATCAAAATGAAATAAAATTTGAAAAGATTTTGTCTTTGTAGAGTAAGTCATGTGCTCATACCACTCATACTTTAGTCTCTTAAGGAGTGGGTTTAGGATTTTAGTCTCTTTCAAACTAAATAACTACCTAGCTATCTTGTAATTCATAAGACCATATTACATAGTTCTAAAATTATAGGAGTTAGCTGGCGGCCACTCTAGACAGTTATAAGTTCAGAAGTCGAACGAGTTTATTTTCTTGTGGAGGTAAACCATTATGTCCACCTGTCACTTAGATTTAGGTCGTGATTTAGCTCGTACTAAAGCTCCCTAGATTTAGGATCTAAGGTTGCTGTTTCCTTCGGGTACAAGCATAAATGTTCACTTTTTAGGCATTTCCATAATCTTGTGTTGATGAATTCTAAGCCCTAGCAATCTAATAAAATTCAACTCTAATAAATAAACCTCTTCACTTTCAAATATATAAAGCTCAATCGTAGGATAGATTGAAATGCTCACTAGGCTTTCTAGTATCATAAGCATTTCCTACTTCCTCCCTTTGGATTCTAAAAAAATAAGTCTTCTCCTTGAACTTTCCCATTAGATTTTTCAAACATAACCAATCCTTTGATAGTTTAACCTTGAAATCTTTGGAGATGATAATTGTCTAGTTTAATCAAGAGTATTCTTAGGGGATTTCATTCCTTAGGATGTAATTAACCATCGAAGCTTGCCTCCATAGGGAACTTAAGAACCTGGTTTAATATAAACCCTACTTTATTTGTCTATGTAAAGTAGGAGAAAAATCTCTAGTATATTCGAAGACCCATCATGCCTTATGAGTCCTTATTAGGTGATTAGGTCCATTAAAGGGTGACGTCTCTATCTTTTGAGATAGTGCATCATACCTCAATGTCATACTTGATCACTCCAATAAGTACCCCTATGATCAGCGTGGTGTCCCCCACATTCGAAAATAAACACCATAATTAATTAATTATTTTTATATTGATTTTTTTTTCAAAATAACTCAAAATATAAGAAAATTCATTTTGATCAAAGTTGGGTCAAAATAGCTTAAGTAGTTTTTAGGCAAAGGTTGGAAAACACATTTGGCTATTGTGGATGTGTGAATTTGTTAGTAGCCATGTTGTGGTCGAAGTGATTAGGAAAAATAATGCTTAGGATAACATCATGCAGAAAGGGAACTAACATCTCTAAGTTATTGCCTAAGCACGATACCATCCATATCCCCAATATTTTCTATAAAATGGATTTGAGAATCATTAAGAAAGGTTACTATAGCATGGCAATGAGTAGAGGCTCTAAGCCAATACACTCATTTATTTTAGAGTCAAAAGTCAAGATGTGAAAATTAATCTATAAGTCCCTAGCTAAGTTGTCACTCTTCTAGTCAACTTATGATATCATGCTAGAGTAGGGACTATGTATGTTCATGTCTAATTATATCACAAACATTAAGTGTTCAAATCATTGTTGCATTTGGTTTTCATAATTGAATTTAACATCAACATGAGAAGGGATTAGTTTACAAAGTTATGTCTTCATACCGAGAAAAGTGTTACATTTAGAAATAAATAAATGAGTTTTACTTGCAAGTTGTATCATTATCAAAGTGTTGAGACACATTAAGAAGGATTGTTGAACATTTTTAGAGCATCTTTAGGATCTTAGCTTTTTTTCAAACATTAACTTGAGCTTTATGCAACATTAGCTCAAGATAAAGCAAGTCAACAATATAGCCACCTTTCACCTTCATTACATGATGAATAAAGTGTTATAATAGTATATGGACTACTTTGTGATTGTTTTCATAGGCAATATTCTTATTTACACTCTTAGCCCGTCAAAATATTGACTCATTTAGTTTCATCTAAAAGACTCTCTGAGACCATTGATTATACACTAGGTTTTCTCAATATTTCTTTTTGGTTGATCAAATCTTTTTTTTTGGGCCATGTGGTCAATGTTAATGGCATTTCTATTGATTATCAAAAAAAAATTCTCATCATTGACAATCTAAAACTACACAATGTGGTTGAAATCCATTGGTTCCCTGGGCTTGCCAAATATTAATGGTTCATTACCGTCTCCTCGAAAAGGGTGATGAATTTGATGTGGGTTACATAAAAAGAGGTCAAATTTGAGTGGATCAAGACTTAACAAAGCTTCCAAGTGTGAAACACAATTTGATGATATCACTAGTGCTAACACTGCCAAAGGGGTGAGAAGAATTCCAAGTCTAAAGTGAGACCTCACTAATTAACTGAAGTGTGTACTCATCCAACTTGGTGAGGTACAAACCTATGCCTTCCATTAGCTCAAACCATAATAAAAGAATTACCCAATGGATGAACTAGAGTTGCATGTTGGATATATATTCTTTGCGATCAGTTACAACTATTTTAATTATTGTGTTGTAAGTTGAGCACATAGATAAGGAAATTAAAGTTATGTGGCATCTATTATTATGATTGCCTTTAGATCTTTTATTTAAGAAATTTAGTTTGTGATAGTTCATAAATTTTATAAGTGAGTTTCCTAATCTCTAATATTTACTTTACATATTCTGAATGATTTTCCCCTAAAAATGTTCCTTAGAGCATATCCAATTAATTTTCAATCCATCCTAATACAATTTGTATTATGATATTCTGATACAATTTTTTTTCTTTTATAAGTTAGAAGTTTTGAATTATATGGAAAATAAAAGAAAGAATTTTGATTTAAAAAAGTTGCTATTACTAAGAGAAAACTATACTAATCAATAAAAGGAAAGTTTAGAATAATGTGTTTGAAAGCATAAACTTAGCATCATTTGAAATACTAAAGTTACAGTCTACAAGTATTGCTCTAATAACCTGGCCTTATTCTCATCCCACCATACTCTTGCATTCACCTTACCAAACCTCTCTTGGCTGCAAATTTTAAGGAGTGACTGTTAAATATTACAATGATATAGATAAAGCGAAACACCATTTAACATAAATATAACACTTGTATCTTACCTAACTTCAACACAGACTATCTCCTTTATATCATCTGGCAAGGAGCGTATGGTCACATAAACACCTGGTTCATCTTCAACTATACAGCTCTATACTTTGACTTGTGTACTTGAATAGAATTAATCTCATCCTACAAGCGCAAAGCACAGGTTCTTAAAGCAAATTTCAAAGTTAAAGAAATATATTTATGAGTACAGTTATTTTTTGATTAGATTTTGTTCTAAAATTGTGAAGGAAAAGTAAACTTGACCTTGTTATTTAAGCAAAATAGATTTCTTACATGATTTAGTTCTTTTTTTATTACATGTCTACGTTTTATCCGTTTTTACTAATGCTTGATCAAATAAAGTGCAACTATTTTTTCAGCAAGATAGATCTTGTAATAGTGCTTTGCTTACCTCATCCTCATCAGACTGATATGTTGATGGTGGCAAACAAATGCTATACAGCTCTAGCAACTTTTCGTAGTTATCACTCCACCACTTTTGAGTTTTGAAGGTATTAAACCTATCCTCACTGTTAATCCATGTTCAGGTATCAAATATTTTTGTTAAAATTTTAATTTAGCCCATGCTTACAACAGAAAATTAGTAATGAAATGTTCTAATGCATAAAAAATGGAGATCGAAATGACATTAATAACATTTATAATACTTCATTCAACATCCTCATCATCATCATTAGCTTTCTCTTAACCATTTATGATTAGCTTTGTATCACATTTAAATAATAATTTGCTCCTGAATCGAATCTTCTTGATATAATTGCCTCCATCAGCCTGAGGAACTAATGTTATCAGTACTCCTTGTTCAGGCTCCACCACCCATCTCTCCTCTTCCCATCTCGATATCTGTTCGGATGTTCTATCCGCTGCTTCTTCTGCATCGACCTGCTTAGCCTTTCTCCGCCACCGCCCTTTGGAGGCCTTCGCCTTCATCGACAAGCTCTTTAATTGATGATTAAAAGTTAAGTTACAAAATATGAGATGATTCCTCTAAAACTGTATTGTTGAGGTGATCAGTACCTGGTTGGCTATCTCCTTCATTTGTTTTTTGGTGTTTGGATAGAAAGAACAAGCAAGCAAGTCTTCTACAATCTCGGTTCCTTCTTCTGTAAAGTAGGCAGAGATCTCTCCCTGCATTATCAGAGAACATAAAGAAAATCAAT
This sequence comes from Cymbidium sinense, assembly GCA_021442155.1. Classification (NCBI taxonomy): domain Eukaryota; kingdom Viridiplantae; phylum Streptophyta; class Magnoliopsida; order Asparagales; family Orchidaceae; genus Cymbidium; species Cymbidium sinense. The sequence goes on from CM038227.1 coordinate 20,019,481, forward strand.
ACCGTTGTTATAGCGTTCATCAAAATAAATATTTGGGCACATCACTATCACTTTCATAGTGTACACAATTATATTCAATAATATTATTCAGCCCATTAATATTTGAAAAAATAAGAAAGAAAGAAAGGTTCAGCCTTGTCTTGGACTGAAATCGATCATAACGGATATTTTTTCAACATTCTAGATTCAATTTTGGTATTTTGAATATTAACAGAGCATCTATCATCTATTTTGATCAAATTTGAAGAATTTTTAAGTTCAATGTTTTATTAATCTTTTGCTCCAATTAGCATAAACTGAGGAATGTCAAAATTATGATTAAAGGGATTTTACTTGGATTATTCAGAAAAATTTATGTATTTATATATCATTAAGTTGATATTTTTGAATTGCAAATACAACCTGGTTTTAGTTTTAATTTTTTTTTCTAGAACTTTGATATCAAAAAATAGGAAAGTAAATGATACATAATATTAAAGTTTATTTGGTTGAATATAAATCTAGATGTTATATTAAAATATTCATTTAAATTCATGTTCATTTAAATATAATTTTAATAAATTTTCAGCCAAATTGAATGTATCATTAAAATGAATTAAAAAACACTAAAATGATTTGATCCTAAATCATATATTTAAAATATGATTATAAATTTTAGGATATTAACTAAATGAATAGAAGATGTCTATTTTTGTTGTTTATAATCAAAATGAGTGGTTATGAAAAGAATATCATAAGTTTAAAATCATTTAATTTTTTATAAAAGCATTGGAATGCTAAAAAATAATCTATGATTAAAAGTTAACATAAGATCCAATCAAGTATTTTATGATTTCACTAAAATAATTAAAAATATTCTCAAAAATTATAAATATATTTCATTCTTTAAAATTCAAAATGAGAGAATTTATGGACAATCTTAAAGCTTTTAATTCGATGTCAATAATCACTAATAATCTTTTCAAGAAATTTAAAAATATCGTGAATTATTATCATTTGTCATTTTGATCTTATCTGATAACTATTATTTTTTTTCATTATTCTTCCACTTTCAATTGTTGTCATTATCCTTTAATACATTTTCAACATTTTTAGCTATGTCCATAAGAAATCAAATTTGACTTATTTATTTTGCATTCTATCCTCCCCAATTTGGAACATAAGTGAACATGATCTTTATCAACATAATAGACCATTTCATATGGGTCTGTCCCATAGGTGTTTTTTTTTTTTTAAAAAAAAAAATTTACCACAAGGATCCGTCATATGAATGTTCTGATTTCTTTGTGTTTTTCTTCAAGATTTTTTGAATCGAGTAGAATATTCATAAAACCTATTTGGAATCAATTTTTGTTTACTATTTTCTAATTTTATTTTTAAGAAACAGAAAAATAAAAAAATATGTTTGTTTATCTATTTTATTATTTTTGTTTTTCTATATTTAAACAAATTTGTTTTTGTTTTCAAAAATACTAAAAATATGTAAAACTTGGTTTTTTTTTGTTTTTATAACACCCGGTAATACTTTTCATATTTTTAAAGAATTGGATTTTATTTTTTTTATTTTTTAAATTGTGTTATATAATATTATTAATTTTAATTAATTTAATCGAATAAGATTTATCTTGAATGTAGGATAATAATATAATAATTTTAATATATCATGTGTGTTTATATATATAATATCAATTTAAATTTATATATTAATTTTGATTAATTTTAATTAAATTTAACTTCATTATATAATAATAATAATAATAATAATAATAAAAATAATAATAATAATAATAATAATAATAATAATAATAATTTAACTTACTTCATCAATAATTATTATTTAAAATATATTTATATCTTTTCAAAAATTTTATCTTTCTCATAGAATTAAAATATATGCGTATTATATATTTTATTTCATATTTATCTTATCACAAATAGTGTATTTTCTTTGCATTTTAAATGTTTCAAATCTATCGAAATAGTTTATCTTGCAAGCAGACATTTTTTAAGTAGCATAGTCGATAATCAAAATAATATTGTTCGAATTACATGATATCGTATTTATAGTCTGTCAATTTTATTATATGCAATTGAATTAATTATGAAAATTCTTGTTTGCTAGATTTTTACATTTTGAATTTTTCTAAGTGATTCTTGTTATGAATAAGCATTATTCGGATTATTTCGATGATTATTCAAATCTAATTTGTGCACATTACTTTCATCGATAATCAATTATGTTGCATTTGATTCGATTCGAATAATAAAATAGATATGTAGGTGAACATCTATCATCATCATTTGTATTCTCAAATATTTTATTTTATGTTAAAATAAAAAATCAAGCATATATTTTTTTTATTTTAAAATTAAAAAATTAAAAAAAAACTATGTGGTCTCAAACGGTCCCTTAGAGTAATAATTAATTTCATTATTTTATTTTTTTCATTAAAAATTTTAAAATATAACAAAAATATTTTTTTTATTTTTTATTTATTAAAACAAAAAATTCATAAAAATACCAAACATATTTTTGTTTTCACAAAAAACAAAAATAAAATTAAAACAAAAAAAATTAAAAACAAAAATAAAAAATAAAAAATAGAAAGTGATCTCAAACAGCCCCTAAATTACACGATATTTGGGATCCCTTTATTTTATTTTTTTATAGTCTAACTTGCAGTAAAAATGTCTTTATATATTTATTACTTCTAAAAATTAAAAAAAAAAAACTCAAATAAAAGCAATTCGTAACTTCTTCTCGTCCAATGGTCTTGCGAGTCGTCAGCACTCTAAACATATGCTCGTATTCTTATTTTTTGAGACAAAAGATGGAGATAGAGTTTAAAATTAACATATTACAAACAATATATTGCTCTTAATAAGAATGAGATAGATATGTGTCAAGATAAGATTGAGATCATTTGTATCTTTATAATATATATATATATATATATATTTCGAAGGGATAGTGATGAGACGAGGAAGGAAGACACACCAATCCTGAGTAGAAAATCACTGGCCGCATTAGAGGTAATTGAGTTATTATAGACGCTAAAAAATAGCGCGGTAGAAATTTCATTCAATTGAGTATATATATTGATATGACACTAAAAATACTACAAGTCGAAGCACGAATCTTGACGTCAAAAGCAAGTTGATCCTAAACAAACTAGGATCAAACACTTAAAATATTATTGAAAATTTTGGGATATCAGTTAAATATCTAAATAGCTCTTAAACATGAAGTATTTATAGTCAAATCGAGCGTCTTGACGAGCCAGATCTAACAAGCCCAAGATCTTATAATTCTGACTTCATTTGAGCATTCAAATACTTAAAATACATTAAATGATCAAATGAATCATTTTGAGCTGTCCGATGGAGTGGAGTGGTTTGGATTTTGCATGTATCTACAGAAACGTCACTCCTCTAATCTATAAATAGCCTCTCATTCTTCACATGAGGGGGGCCCAAGCAAAAAAGAGGAGAGAGCTCTAAAGCTTGAAAACCCTTTAAGCATAATCGGTACCACTGCGTTTACCACCATTGCACGCTGCTGCTACCGCTCTCGAGCCACTATCGTTGCCAATCTCGTTGCCGGATCCGCACCACTCACCGCTATCGCTCAACCATCGTCCCGGTCATCCGCCACTATCGACGCGGCTACGCTGCACCATCTATTACCGCATCAATTATCGACCATCGCCGGCTATCACCATCACACATCATCGCCGTCATTTCATTGTTTCACCATCATCTACTATCATACAACTTACACTGTGACTATATATGCTTGTTGTTTTCTCGAGATTCCCATTGTCAACCCTTTCATATATAATGTAATCCTGTTATCGGGAAACTTTTGTACTCTGAAACAGATACATAGTAGAAAATTTTTACTGGCCTAGGCCCCGTGATTTTTCTCTCTTTTCGAGGTTTTTCAATATAAAAATTCTGGAGTTTTCTTATTAATTCCTCAAACATCTGTGTGTGTGTGCTGGATTTCGCAACAAAGCTAAGACGCAAATTTTTATTCTACCGTAACTGATTTTCTAGCACGCAACAGTTTGACGCCATCTGTGGGAAGCGACCCCCTCAATCACAATTTTTATGAACACCCACATCATGGCCAATAGGCACAATACTCGTAATAATGGAGCCTCCTCCAACTCCTCACTCAAACCAATCAACCAAGGACGCAAGCTTCTCACTTCCCGATATGCGTGACTCGCTTGAAGGCGCATGTGAATCACCTTAGAAGATCGTGGTGCCGAATGGAAGAGTCTCAAAATGAGATGATCCGACTTTTACGAGGAACACAATACCACTACCACCAAACATATCTTCCACAAGATCGATCGTTAGTGGAGGTCAAAATGCTAATGCGGGTCTTCGCCATCGCAAAGTTCCTCCACTTCCAAACCGTGATGTGATCTCCTCGACACGCTTCTACTCATCCATCACGCGTACCAACCGACCGCTAATCCACCAATTATTTGGTAGCTTGGCACGCTCCCCACTCCACCCCATGTTATACGTGCAAAATTACAATGCTTGGTGTGAGAAGAACTTTATTATAAAGATGGAACTCATCTTCTCTCTCATCACGGCTATCTAGAGTCTTCACCTCTGGCTGAGGCTATTCTTCAACATCCCATTCCCATAGGATTCAAGCTTCCGAGCATTGACTCTTATGATAGGGCAACTGACCCATATGAACACATCAACCATTACAGGATCATCATGCATATTTAACGAGCTCCTAATACACTACTTTGTCAGGTCTTTTCCGTTACCCTCATGGGGCAAGCTCACACTTGGTTCTACTCCTTTCTAAGGGGATCCATCCATACCTTTTTAACTCACCAAGATTTTATGGAACAGCTTCATTGCAAATCAGGATCATTAAAGATTCCTCCCATCTCTCCGATTCATCAAAATGAGGGTGAATCACTTAAGGAATACTTCCAGGTTCTCCTTAGAAGCTCAAATACCCGAGTAGACCAACTATTAAGAGGAGTTTTCCTTGGAGGGCTCCGTCCTGGGCCTTTTTACTCATCACTAATGCGAGATACGGTCCGCTCATATGCTGACTTGGTTCATCATGTGGAAGCACAAATTTCTACCGATGAGGCTATTAATGCCCATCAAAAATAATTTGAACAATCTGAAAAAATGTAAGAGCACCTGTGGAACGCGACCGATCCCCATCAAAAGAGACAACAAGTAGTGATCTCCTCCACCTCTCACATCAATGGGAACCACCAAGAATACACACCACTGAACACATCTCGTGTTGACATCATGATGATGATTCGAGATAAAGAAACCATCAAGTGGCCACATCCGCTGAAACCAAATTCAGGAAATCAGGAGTAATATTATCACTTTCATCGAAGTCATGGACATATTACTGAGGCGTGCAAATAATTCAAAGAAGAAATCGAGAGGCTCATTCAACAAGGATATCTACGTTGAGAAAAGAATCAATCGACTCAAATAAACATAACTCCAACTGGGGCAACCCGTGACAATCATCAACGAAATAACAAAATAGTCATCAACAAATTGGAAAATTAAAACAATCGGGAGGACCACTACTATCTAATCAAGTCTCATTCATACCTTTGAAGAACCGGTTAAAGAAATCTCGTATTGATCACTCCATCACTTTTAATGACTGACTTAGAAGGAGTCCATGTTCCTCATCAAGATCCACTTGTCATTAGCAGTGGATGACCCATGCTATAATGTTAAGAGAATTTTGATTGACAATGGGAGTTCTTGATGTCTTATTTTACTACCTTTCTTAGCATGGCTTGGGAAAAGCTCCAACCCGCAGGGACCATTATACAGTTTGATAATCGCCTCAGAGTAAAGGGAGACAATCACCCTTCCTGTCCTGAGAATTCTCGACAAGTGACTCATTCAATCAATTCATGGTCGATTCAACATATAACGCTATCTTCTAAGGCCCCTCCAATCAATTTTGTCACTTCACATCTCATCTTAAGATGAAATTTTCAACCCTGTTGGGAGTGGTCTGTGAAATCAACAATCATATTACCTCAAATAAGCTCAACCACCTTCGTGACCTTCAACATCAAGATTTTAATTTTGAGATGAAGAAGTACCTAAAGCTTCATGTAAGACTTCTCTCTGCGGCATTATCGATGACCAACCACTACAAGTGCAAGTGATCGCACTTAAGAACAAAGGGAAAAATATAGACTTCTTGCAAAAATCAAGACATTTTCGACATAACGGGGTCAATTCAATGTGATCATGCACTCCCTCAAGATTGATCCAACATTCAAACCATCATCCAAAAGAAGTGGAGTTTTGCACCATCGCTTCCGCTATTGAACAAGAAGTTAACAAGCTCTAAGCGGATTCATACGAGTGGTACATTACCCTACATGGCTAGCAAATGTTATCATGGTTAAGAAAATAACAAATGGAACATGTGTATTGATTACATCGACCTTAATAAAGCTTGCCCGAAAGATATTTTTCTCCTCGAATTGATCAATTGGTCGACGCCACGACATCAAATGCTCAATTTTGATGCTTACTCGTTACAACCAAATAAAAATGAACCCAATAGATGAAGAAGCCACATCATTTCAAACATATAAATATTTATACTGTTACCAAGTTATGCCATTTAGGTTAAAAAATGCTGGTGCTACCTATCAACGCTTTATGAACAAGGTATTTAAAGACCTATTAGTCGCATAAAGGTATATGTGGATGACATGTTAGAAAAGCTTGAAGAATCACAACATATTTCGACTTAGAAATATGCTTTAACCTTCTTCGATTATAACATGTGACTTAACCCACCAAGTGTGCTTTTGGGGTTATGTCGAGAAAATTTCTTTATGGTAACCCACCATGGGATGAGGCCAATCCCGAAAAAAATCAAAGCTCTCAAAGATATGACTCCAAAAATATCAAAGAAGTTTTTGAATGGACTAATTGCCTTATCCCGCTTCCTAGCCCATTCTGGGATAAATACCATTCTTTAAAATATTAAAGGGAGCTAAAAATAATAATTTTAGTGTCGATGAATTTTAGTCCGCTTTTGAGCAACTAAGAGAGTATTTAGCATCTCCCCTACTATCCAAGCTATTCAAGAGAGATGTTATACTATATCTCGCAGCTCTTCCCATGATAAGCTTTAATGTAGGAAGAAAATGGGATACAAACCAATTTACTATGTCAAGAAAATTCTCTCTAATATAGAAAGTCATTATCCACCGCGTGATAAGGTGGCTCGCTTTAGTTTTCTCAACAAAAAATTCCCATACTTCCAAGCTCACACTATCGGCATTTACACTCATTTACCATTAAGGCCATTCTAAAATTAAAGACATCCGAGGTTAATTAAATGGTCTAGAATTGGGAGAGTTTGAAATCTACCTCACCGATATAAAGTCTCAAGTACTGCACTTTATAGGAATGCACCGCCAACCCAAATGAGCTATCTACTACACGCCTTCGCCTCCTCAATGGACCCTCTATGTTGATGGAGCTTCAGAAATACTGGTAGTGAATCTTACTTATTTCCCCAAAGATAATATGGGCCTCTAAAATTTCTGCAAACTAATAATATGGTCAATATGAGGCTCTCATCGCAGGTTGAGACTCCATCGATCAGAAGCTCAAGACTTAGATCCACACCGACTCTGTCCTCTCCAAGGGAAAAACTTTAATACTCATAATCCTCAATCACAATACCTCAACTTAGTAAAGTCACTTTTCCCATTTCAAGACACATCAAATCATTCACATAGGAGAGAAGAATACTGAAATGACGCCTCACTAATCTTGCTACACTATCAAGATCTATTTAAGAGAAGGCATGTTGAACAAATATATTTTCCTAGCATCTAAGGGTCATGTGTAATACAAATAATTAATGAGATAAAGAAACCTTCATGGATGGACCCCATCTTGTCTTTTCTACAAGAAGGGACCCTTCCTGAAGACCCAACATTAACTCATCTCCAAGACAAGCTTCAAACTTTATTATTATCGAGGTGAACTATACAAACGAGCTTTTTTCTCATATACCTCAAATGCCTCTCACCATCGAGGCCAATTATGCATTAAGAGAGGTTCACCTGGGATATGTGGAGAACACCTAGAGGAAGGGCTAGCCCTTAAAATTATAAGGGTTCTATTGGCCCATGATGAAACAAGATGCCTTGGAGTTCACAAAAAATGTGCAAGTTGTAATTTGCACTCTCTCTAACCTCATGTGAGTTCTCATCCCTTCAAAGTGTGGGTTTTGCTCAATGGAATTGATATCATGGGACCTTTTCGATAGCATCAGGGCAACAAAAGTTTATCATTTTAGTTGACTACTTCACTAAATGGGTGGAAGCCGAACCACTCGCTAAAATCACGGAGGAAAATGCTAAACAATTTATTTGAAAAAATATAGTATGTCGATTCGGTCTTCCTACAAAGATCATCATTGATAATGGAACCCAATTTACTGAAAAGTCTTTACGTCCTTTTGCAAAGATCTTCACATTCAACTGCTGCATACGGCTGTAGCACATCCTCAAACTAATGGACAGACTGAAGCTACCAACAGGACTATACTCAAAGGACTAAAAACACATCTTGAGAAGGCTGGGGGCAATGGGTTGATGAGCTTTCTAATGTTCTTTGGGCTTACACTACATCATGAACTCCAGTGAGACACCATATAACTTGTTTTGGACATAAGCTATTATACCATATGAGTTCCAAGTCCAAGAGTTCAATTATTCGATCATGATGGTAATGAAGAAACTCGAACACTGACCTACTCCCCAAACTCATGACATCTCTACTGACCGCTTCCTATCACCAAAGGGTAGCTCGTCACTTCAAGAAGAGTAAAACCTGTCCCATATCTATCGATGACTTGGTCCTGAAGTCTCAAGTGCAGAAAAGGCCCTCAACGCAAACTCTCACCTCTTTGGGATGGCTATGGTTATAAGCTATGGTCAAGCCGTGAACATTCAAGCTCAAGGATCCAGAGAGAAAAACTTTACCTCGAACCTGGAACACTGAGAATCTTCGAAAATATTATCAGTAATTCCTACTGCATAATTATTGCAACTTTTAGTTTGTTTCATTTGTCATCTCCTCTTCAAACTAATATCTATATTAAATTCATCTTATGGTTGTATCACTGACCTTATCAGAGTAATGAGTTTATAGCTTTTTTTTTCAAGCTTGTTGCATATAAACAATCTCCTTCATTTAATCCTCCCACTGAAATGCAACTCACGTTGTATCTCAATGTGGAATGATCAATCCCATGGGACTTGATCTGACCTCTTCCATACGTGTAAGAAGTCAAGTAACACTTTTACCATAGATAGGTCAAATGATCTTGGTGGACATCCCACCTCTTCCATATAGGTAAGATATTTTGACTAATACCTAGGATAGCCAAAAGTCGGTGGACTTCTCAAGGCCTCATCGTGCATTAGCCGTCAATAATATATGACCAATCACCCCGGATAGGTAAAAATAAAATAAGAGAATATCAACCAAAAAAAAATTTATCATTGACAAAGACTAACATGATGATATAAAAAGAATCAAAATTCTGATACAAAAATAATAACAATACATAAAAGAAAAAAATCCTCCTCACCACTAGATGCTCCTTAGACTCACTCACTCTCCTTCATCTCCTGAATCAAGGGTCTCGATACTTGTTGATGTACTAAGCGATTCCTTTAGAACCCTGATGAAGCCCTCCTCTAAACATTGCTCCAAGTCCTTCACTTCAACATCAAGAATATGATTGAGCTTCCGACATGGTCTTCAATAGTATCGGATAAGCTGGGAGTTCTTAAAGTCTTCCACCGCCAAGGAGATTTTATTTGCTTCGCCTAACATTATAAGCTCCTTCTAAAGACAATTGTAATGCTTTCTTCTCCCGAGAGCTTTCTTCTCCACAGTAGTGCCTTGAGTCTTTTCTCTTTCGAAGTCTCGCCCCTCACCTCAATCAGCTCATCACGAGTGCCTCCACTTGATGTCGGAGAGAAAGAGAAGTCGACATGTTATAGCTCGCCTACACCGCTTAGTCGATCCTCCAAAGTCGCCACTTCTTTGGCCTTAACACTCATCTTTTGCTCATTGCATATTTTACCACAAATTCATATTCCACTCATCTAGAGCGACACCCAAATGAGCCATCAGCCCTAATGTTTGAGCTACCTACAAAAAAAATCATCATAAATATTACACGAAGAAAAGAAGGAGGAAGAGAAGACAACATACTAATTCATCCGCTTCATTGACCCAAAGCATACATGATTTAACACCTCTTGAATGCGGCTTAAGAAATGAACTCCCCATTATGAGTTGAAACTAAACTCTCGATTAAATCGGAACATCTTCTCACAGATATTTGAGTCAATTCTTCTTTCAAGAAGAAACATATACCACGTGATTTGTAACGGGCTTCTTGAAAGAACCCTATGAATATGAGGAGACCTTTCATCACCTTTACTTGACCTCTTAGGAAAAGATGAGATCTCCGCTTGGATGGAACCTTGAACATTCTACTTTCAACATATATTTAGCCAATGTGACGTAACTCATGTTGTAAGCTTCCAGCATCAGGAATATTAAGAGTTGCTAAGATTTCATTCTCCTCAATCAGCAATGGATCTGGAAGGTCATTCAGTCTTCCCCATCTCTTAAGGAGGCCCTACTCATTTTTCACAAAAAAGAATTCATTAGACCAATTTCTAGATGAATCAAAAATCCAATTCTTTATAGCGATAAGAAACACGTCCCTGAGCATCACATGTGAATCTACACATTCGACACAAATATTTGATATTCAAACTAACACCACACTCTCTAAAGAAGACAATCAAACCAACGATAATTACTAAAGCTCGAAATGAAAATTGTGACAAAGCTATACCACATATTTTAAAGATCTCAATCAACTCAGCCAAAGGGAATCACATGAAGAATCATCTCAAAAGAGTAAAGTATTAGGAGGTGAACGGATCGATAATTTTTGCAATAATAGCCACCAACTCATTAGGGAAGTAAAATTTCTTGCGAAATACCATTAAACTATCTGATGTGACAATGGATGATATATCATCTATAGTTGTCACACTATAGGTTTTATTTCGACCATCACCCTGTGAAAATACATAATAAATAAATAAAGAGAGATAAATGACAAAAATTAGAGAATTTTGTGAAGCAACTCACTCACCCCAATACTATATCCTTTCCTCACTGATAAATTTGAGATAAAATTTCTACATTCTATGAACACATACATATGAGATAAAAAAAAAAAGAAGTTCCTCTAAGGATGTTCTCAAATTACCTTCCAAACTTTGAGTCGCTCAATGATGTTCCTAATTAACGCTTCCCCGCCATCTTGGCAATATCAATCTGAACCATCCATCAAGTTTCAAGAAATCTAATTACAAGAAGAAGTAACTACGTCTCCTTCAACCGGCCGGTCCGACGAGGACAGTTGATGCCCTTTTCGAGGGAAAATGAGAGCCTCGCAGCATGAACTACGGGCCTTGATCACCTAACTCGACATCCCATGACAGACACTTTCAGGGAAAATCGAGCCTCACCGTATGAACTATGGGCCTTGATCTTCCAAACCCTGGTCCGACGAGAACATGACGCCAGGGGGAAAACCGCAGTAATGTACCACGGGCCTTGATCGCTGAACCCGGTCACGAGGACGCTTGACACTTTGAGGGAAACCGAACCTCTCTCAGATGTACCACGCCTTGATCACCTCAACGATCTCTTAAGGAGAAGAGAACACTAATGAAGAGTGTTCTCGTCTGGGGTTTTATAGACCCTATAAGGCAAAAAAGATAAAAATCAAGAAAAATGGTCAAAATGAAAACCAAGGAAAACAGACAAAAATGGACAAAAAAACTCATCTTTTACATACATAACCGCCACAAGATCACGCCGGTTCTCATCCTCGCTAAGATCATACCGCATCGCCAAAACCGCTCGCTTCTCACAACATACCGGCGCCGCAAGCTGAATGTTCGATGGGTCCATGACCCCAAACCTTGTGCCTACATCGCACTGCATCTGCACTCGACCCACTTCCGGTGATCATAATTTTGTGCTCCATGAAGATCTCTTCTCTCAAAATGTATAGGGACTTGCAAATTTCATTGAAGAATTTGCTATTTTAAGTATTTGATATATTTTTGGATGATTAAGATAATATAAAAAAATAGGGGATAACTAATATGACACTTAAAATACTACTAGTAAGCACGAATCTTGATGTCAAAAGGGTTGATCCTAAGTTGAAACAAAGATCATCAAGCACTTAAAATATTATTAAAAACTTTGGAATATCGCTAAATCTAAATAGCTCTTAAACATATAGTGTTTATAAATCGAAGGCCTGACGATGGATCTAACAAGTCTAAGATCTCATACTCAATTTCATTTGATCATTCAAATTATTAAAATACATCAATGATCAAATGAATCATTTTGAGCCCATGGATGGAGTGGTTCGATTTTGCATGTATCTACAAACGCTACCCTCTAATAAATAGCCTCATTCTTCATGAGAAAAGAGAGGAGAGAGCTCCAAAGCTTGAAAACCTTCAATATCGTTTACTGACGGCCGCCACCATATTTCGCAACCACTGCACGCTGCCATACCATCGCTGATACTCATCTTGCCATCTTCGTCCGCCGGTTCCACGCACCACTACTATCTCGCATCGCCGGCCATCATCGCTCTACATCATCATCACGACACCTCCTCAACATCGCATTACCGCCACATCGCTGCCATTTTCGCCGGCTATCACCATATTTACCTTCATCGCTCGTTGATCGCTGTTTTCATCATTCTACTACCATATAACGAACGCACTATATATTAGCACTGATTTCAGGTTCCATTATCAACCATTTCATAATTTAGATCATTATCTAAACTTTCCTCAAAAAAAGATACATAGTAACATTTTTTACTGCTTAATTTTTTTTCTCTTTGAGGTTTCATGTAAAATTTTGAGTTTTATTAATTCCTCAAACATTCTATGTAATATATATATATATATTTATATATATATATATATATATATATATATATATATATATATATATATATATATAAATCATTTATAAGATTCAAATATAAGCAAAAATAGGAACCTAATAACTCTATTAGAGTAATTATGTTTGATATTTTCTTATTTTAACATAAAGAAAAAAAATATTTGGACACAAATGAAATTTATGATTAATTACATATCTATTCTATTACTCAATCAAATCAAATGCAATAAATCATGATCAAAAAGTGATGTACAAATGATTTGAATAATAATCAAAATAATCCGAATAATTGCTCATAAAAAGAATAACTTAGAAAAAAAATTCAAAATTTAGAAATCTATCAAACAAAATTTTCATAATTGATTCATACAATATAATAAAATCGTTTATAAATGCGACATCACATGATTTATAATATTATTTTGATCATCAGCAACTTTAAAAATGACCGCTAGACAATAAACTATACTGATGCATTTGAAATGTTGAAAATGCAAAAGAAAGACACCCATTTGAAGGAGTTGATGCATAAAAATAAAATATAAAATACCTGGATGTATATTTAAATTCTATGAGAAAGATAAAATTTATGAAAAAAACATAAATATATTTTAAATAGTAATTATTGATGAAGTAAGTTAAATTATTATTAATAGTATATAATCAAGTTAATTAGAATTAATTAAAATTAATATATAAATTCAAATTTATATTATATATATATAAACACATATGATATCTTAAAAATTAATCTACTATTATCACAATCAAGATAAATCTTGTTAGATTAAATTAATTAAAATTAAAAATATTATATAATATGATTTTAAAAAAATAAAAAAAATTAAATCCAAATCTTTAAAAATTTGAAAAGTTTGATCGATGTTTTTAAAATAAAGAATAATAGGTTTTACATATATTTAGTATTTTTGAAAACAAAAAATAAATTTGTTTAACAACAAAAAAATAATATAACAGATAAACAAATATATTTTTTATTTTATTTTTCTATTTCTTAAAATAAAAAATAGATAAATAAAAACAAAAAATGATTCCAAATAATTTAGAGATATATATATATATATATATATATATATATATATATATATATATATATATATATATATATATATATAGTGATGAGATAAAAAATAATAACCTTGAATCCTATAGAGAAGTAATTGAAAATTGATTGTAGAAGTTTAAAAATATTGATTAATTTATAAATAAAAATTCAAATTAAAAATAAATACATAGAGTAATAAATTATATGAAAAAATAAATATTGATATTTTTTTATTAAGAAGATTAGAAAAATTATTTTATTTAAGTAGATAAATATATATTTCATTTACTTTAATTTAACATGTAAATTTTAACTAAAGATCTTATTTTAAATGTTTGATTTTGTTTTTTTCAAGATTTTAAGAATTGAATAGAAAATATCAATAGTTAAATTAATATTTGGGATCCTTTATTTTATTTTATAGTCTAACTTGTAGTGAGATGTCTTTATACATTTATATTTCTAAAAATAAAATAAAAAACTCAAATAAAAACAAATTTGTAAGTTTGTCTCATCCAATGGTCTAATTATAAACATTTTCTAGATTCATATTTGTTAAAAAAACCAGGTAGAGTGAAAGTTTACTTTAGCCTTGTGTGAAGTCAACACAATAATAATTAAAAGAGCAACAAGACACCCACTTTAACGTGGAAAACCTCAAAAGAGGGGAAAACCACTCTAGCCCAAGAGCTTCCACTATGTATCTTTGAGTACAAAATCTTGATAACAGATTACAGAATTGTATATGAGAGAGAATAAAACCGTAACAATGATCGAATATCATGGTGGAGATGCGGTAACTTCCCGGAATGTGGTACAATTAGTGATGACAAACGGTGGCGATGGTTGATGGTCACGAGAGTGCAATCTTGTTTGCGATCTTGCTTGAGGATCTTCAAGCTTCTGAGCTCTCTCCTCCTCACTGCTTTTCCTTCTTCCTCGCCGACTCTTCCTTTTCTTCCTTGTTTGGACTCTTCTTCTTCTTCCTGCTGCTCTTCCTCTTCCTGCTTGGACTCTTCCTCTTCTTCCTTGTTTGATTGATCTGCGGTAAGGATCAGACGGTAAGATTGGTGGTTGACAGGCCGAGCTTTTTCCTCTTCTTCACAAGCCTCCTCTTCACTTCTCCATTTGTTCTTCACTTGGCCCTCATGAGGAATGAAGGTCTATTTATAGATGGGATGAGGGGCTTTGTAAATTCATGTAAAGAATTCCCTCGACGGACGTGATGATTCCTTCATCATTGATGTATTTTGAGCATTTGATGCTCAAATGAAGTCAATTATGAGATCTTAGGCTCATTAGATCTGCCGAGACGCCGATTTGACTATCTCCATATTTGAGATGTTTGAGATTTAATTGATGTCCCAAAGATTCCAATGATATGCTTGATCTCGACGATTGACTCAAAATCATATCACATCAAGATTTGTTTTTGTAGATTTTGAGAGATATCATGTCTCTATTTTGGATGATATTAGCTTAATCATCCAAAAATCAAATCTCAAATAAATAATTAGAAGTTTTCCGTCTTCATGATGTGAGGCGCTTTATCATTTCATATTATGGCGCTAGCTGTTGAGTCTGTTAATCTATGCCGACGGGTCGCTGTCAAGGGCCGCTCTGGTCGACCGGTCGCTGGTCTCGTCTGGTCTTGTGGCGACGGCGTCGCTGACGGCTCACAAGGACGGTCGTCGCGACGGTCCTGCGACGGTCCGGGTCGCGGGCCATTCGCAAATCCATTCTGACGGTGCATTTTTCGCGGATTAGCGGCCATTCCAAATGCGGACGATTGGTCATGTCGTCCGTGAAATAAAATTGGTTGACGGGTCGTCGAGGTCTGGCAGGTCGGATCAAGGCTCCATATAATTTTCATGGCTGCCATAATAAGATACCGCTTGGACGCTACCATGTCGGATTAATTTTGAGCGAACCGTTTTGATTTTATGCTTTTTATGGGTTATAAATACCCCATGAGGGAGACACCTTTCCTCCCCTCTCGAGTGAGGGTCCTGAGCGATCAAGATTTCGAGGCATCAAGATCAAGGCCCACGGCATACGCCGTGGGGTTCACCGACCGTTTGAGGCGATCAAGGCTATACATCGGTTTACGGCCACGCCGGACCGTCCGTTGAGGCGATCAATGGCATCGTCGCGTACGTCTGACCGTCTTAGAGGTGATCCGCACGAGACATACGTCGTGGTTCGACCGCCACGCCGGACCGTCCGTTAGAGGCATCAAGGCCCATGATAATACGTCGGGTTCTTTACGGCCACACCGTCCGTTAGGGCGATCAAGGCCCACGGCATCGCCGTACCCGGCGACGGCCATCGACCGTCCGTTAGAGGCGATCATCATTGTACGCGGTTCCGCTTCGCCACGTCGGACCGTCGTTGATGCGATCGCGCTGGTTACCGTCAAGGTTCAATGCCGACCGGCCCGTGAGCGGATCAAACGCATACGTCGTGGTTTCGATGCACGCTACGCCGACCGTCCGTTAGAGGAGATCAAGGCTCACGGTATACGCCGTTTCGGGCCACGCCTGACCGGCCCGGCGATCGCGCTGACGGCATAGCCGGAGTGCCACGCCACTGGACCGTCCGTTAGGCGATCAAGGCCCACTGATATACGCCGTGGCCCGGCACCGCTCGTCCGACCATTCGTTAGAGGCGATCAAGGCCCACTCAGATACGTGTGGTTCGCTTACCGCACGCCAAACCGTCGCTGAGAGGCGATCAAGGCCCATCAGATACGCCGTGGTTCCGCTACGGCCACGCCGGACCGTCCGTTAGAGGGCATCGCGCCCACGGACGCCGAGGTTCGCTTCCGACCGTCCGTTATCGTCCGGATCGTCGAAGGCGATCAAGGCGCGGTGCATACGCCGTTTCCGCGACCGCCACGCACCGTCCGCTCCGAATCAACGGCGACGATAACCGGTGACGGTGATCGCGGCAGGCCGGACGACTGGGATGACCGACAATGGTGGTGATAAGATTGTCGATGGTCGGCAAAGGTATGACGGCGACGGCGACTAGATGGTTCGGCGACGGGTGGTACGCAGCAATCCGATGTCGGCGATGGCACCGGAGTCGCGGGATGACCGGCACATGGTTGTGACGAGATGCGCGATGGTCGCGTATGACGGCCGGGCCGGGCTGATTGACCTTCTTCGAAATGGATTTCTGAAACTTCAATGGATGGTTCAAAAGTCGAGACGACGCATTAACTGCTATATGGAGGCCGTGAAGATAATGACCTTTGACCTTTCCATTGTTTGTCGAAGTTTTGCTCGGCGACATTAACCCATGGAAGAGGCCGTGGATGTCCACCAAGGACGTGACTTTCCGGTTGTTTGTCGAGCTTTTCTGTAACATTAACCCGCGGAAATCGAAAGTCCACCAAGGACGCTTTTGACCTTTCCCGGTTGTTTGTCGAGTTTTGCTCGGCGACATTAACCCGCATGGAAGAGGCCGGAAGTCCACGTTTTGACCTCGTTGTTTCGAAGCTTTTGCTCGAAGACATTAACGCATGGAAGAGACGAAGTCCACCAAGGACGTTTGACCTTTCCCGGGTTGTTTGTCGCTTTTGCTCGCGACATTAACCCGCATGGAAGAGGTCAGAATGTTGAGATTTTAACTATCCGGCTGTCGTGGTGTACCCATGACGCAATTTTAAGAGGTCGGCTTGAACGCAGGATGATTTAATCGCGGTCGGTGTTAATGACGCTCGAAGAGGTCATTTGACCTGACCTATCCAGGTTGTTTGTCGGTGTTACCCGGCGACGCAACTGCAAAGAGGTAATTGAATCGCTGAGGATTTTAACCTATCCGGTCGTTGTCGGTGTTACATGACGCTAACTGCGGAAGAGGTCATGGGAAGTCCACCAGGACCTTTTGACCTATCCGGGTTGTCGTCGGTGTTACCCGACGCGAACTGCACGAAGAGGTCATGAAGTTACAAGCCGATGCCGGTTTATGGTGGCGACCGGTAATCCCGGGCGACGAAGTCGACCGCAAAATTTTCGATGGCGGTGAATGGCAATAATCGGCGATCGTTCGCCGACGGGGTATGCACGGCGCATGAGTCGACGGCGATGACGCCGTGACCGGCAATGACGGTGATGACCACCTAAGATTATCGCCGATGGCGGCGGCGACGCGCAGAATCGCTGGCAACCTGACATGATTGTCATTAACAATCGGCGGTGATCGCGATGTCAGCGGTGACCGGCTATTGGTTGCACCGACGGGTTGGCCGGCACCAAGAATCGGTACAATGGCGATCGACGCTGCAATGGCGGGATGACCCAGAGATGCGGATCGCAAGATTGCCGCCGGTCGGTGTGACCGACGAAATTACGGCGACCGAATGTTACCTCGACGGGGTGGTCGACGATGGGACCGAGATTGCCGGGATGGTCGAATCGACCTGACGGTACGGCCGGCGTGACGACCACAATTGGCGTCGTAATCGACGACCGGCGAATATGCATGAGAGATCTAGTCGGCGCGATGACCGCGATCGACCGCTAAGATTGCCGGTGATGGTCGGCGGGACGACGATGGTATGGTACCGGGCGATGAGATTTTTTGACCCATCCGGTTGTTTGTCGAGTTATCCGGCGACATTAACTCGTGAGTGTACAAAGTTTTGACCTTTCCGGTTGTTTGTCGAGCTTTTGCTCGACATTAACCCGCATGGAAGAGATCGCAGAAGTCCACCAAGGACGTTTGACCTTTCTGGTTGTTTGTCGAGCTTTTGCTCATGACATTAACCCGCATTAAGAGATCGCGAAGTCCACCAAGGACGTTTTGACCTTTCCGGGTTGTTTGTCGAGTTTTTTGCTCGATGACATTAACCCGCATAAGAGATCGCAGAAGTCCACCAAGGACGCTTTTGACCTATCCGGGTTGTTAGTGAGTGTTTACTATGACGTTAACCCGCATGGAAGAGGTCGGAAGTCCACCAAGGACCTTTGACCTATCCCGGGTTGTTAGTCGTGTTTTACTGGCGTTAACCCATGAAAGAGGTCATTGTATGAGCTTGTAGCCAGAGTTGACTATTGATCTTTGCCTTTTCATTGGTGTTGCTGACTTGCTTATCTTTTGAGATTAAGAGTTGCCCCCCGCGTAAGGAACAAAGTTTGATGAATCTTCATTCTTCGCCATGCTCTTTAAAAGCTTGAATGCTCCACCTCGATGGTGGTTTTGATCTTGTTGGAAAAATTGATTGCCATACAAGATGAAATAATGGGAATCAACATCCCACAGACGGCGCCAAACTGCGTTAGAAACCCAGAGAGTGAAAGTTTAAGTTGTTGTGAAGTCCAAAGACACAATGTAATTAAAGAGAACAAGAGACACCTGCAATTTTAACGGAAAACCTCAAAAGAGGGGAAAACCACGGCCTAGCCCAAGAAAAGCTTCCACTATGTATCTGCTTCTGAGTACAAAATCTTCCCGACAGATTACGAATGCATATGAGAGGGAATAACAACCGTAACAATGATCGTTGTAATTGATCGATGGTGGAGATGCGGGTAACTTCCTGGAATACAGGTACAATTAGTGATGACGTGTATTGATGGTTGATGGCCGAAGAGTGCAATCTTGCTTGGGTGCATCTTGCTCGGGGATCTTCAAGCTTTAGAGCTTTCTCTTCCTCCTCACTTCACTTTTCCTCTTCTTCCTCGCTCGGACTCTTCCTTTTCTTCCTTGCTTGGACTCTTCTTCTTCTTCCTTGCTCGGGCTCTTCCTCTTCTTCCTTGCTTGGACTCTTCCTCTTCTTCCTTGCATTGATCTGCTGCAAGGATCACCCGGTGGTGGTGGTTGACGACCGTCGAGCGGTGGCTCCTCTTCTTCACTTGTTTCAGCTCCTCTTCACTTGGCTCCATTTGTTCTTCACTTGGCCTCTCCCCCCATGTGAGGAATGAAGGTCTATTTATAGATGGGATGAGGGGCATTCTTGTAAATTCATGCCCCACCACCCTCGATCGGACGGCTCGGGATGATTCCTTCGATCATTTGATGTATTTTGAGCATTTGATGCTCAAATGAAGTCGAATTATGAGATCTTAGGCTCGTTAGATCCGTCCGACGCCGATTTGACTATATAACACTCCATATTTGAGAGCTATTTTGAGATTTAATTGATGTCCCAAAGATTCCAATGATATTTCAAGTGCTTGATCTCGATCGGTATTGACTCAAAATCATATCAGTTTCGACATCAAGATTTGTGCTTTGACTAGTCGTATTTTGAGAGCCATATCAATATTTTTTGAGACAAAAGACAATGATAGAGTTCAAAATTTATATATTACAAATAGTATATTGCTCTTATTGGGAATGGAATAGATGCATCAAGATAAGATGAGATCATTTGTGCCTTTATAACATATATATATATGAAATTGCAAAAGAAAAAAGAAAAATATTGCAATAATAGAGAAGTTAGCATAAAAATAGAAGGATAACTCAGAGATAGTGATGAGATGAGGAAGGAAGACACACCTTGATTCCTAGAGTAGAAAATTCCCAGCCCACACCAATAGAGGTAATTGAGAACTGAGGTTGTAGACGCTTAAAAAATAGTGCGATAGAAATTTCAAACAATTGAGTATATATAGTTAGATTTATAAGATTCAAATATAAGCAAAAAATAGGAAACTAATAACTCTATTAGAGTAATTAAAGCTTATAATATCGGGCAGTGACAAACTTTTGAATCCGATCTCTTTGATTTTTGTCGTCCTTCGAACGAAGAAGATCTCGGTAGAAAAGAGTATAGATTACTTCATTTAATCATAGATAATCAACATGAATCATATATAAGGTCTTTAGAGATTCAAAGCCTTTTATTCTTATCATTCTTATATTTTATTTCTCTAAGTAATAAAAAATATTTTCGACTAATGTTATCATTCTCAGTAATTACTTTTAACTTATCATGTTGCTTTAAAGGTTTCTTAGTTTATTTACCAACTCTTACATGAAGTTAATTTTATATACTATTCATTATTAAAATATAAAATTCAGGCATTAATAAAAATGAAGAAAAAAATATGACAGTCATCTTAGCGAGGTGATTGAGGGTTTTGATTTCAAATTTACACATATATTATGTGTATGAGTTTATGATTAAACTGATTAAAAAAATTATAAGTGGTAGTTAGATTTCAAGAAATTCTATAATTTAGAAGTATATAACATTTCAAAAGAGTTGATTGTGATTTATTTATAATTTTGAAAAGTACAACTAAAAATTGAACAATTATCCATTGAGTACACTTTCAAGCTCAAATGTAGTGCATTCTCTGTCAAAATAAAAAATGTGCACTACAATTTCAAACAATAACCAAAGTTAATTATAGCTACCTAAATAAGCTTTAGCGTTCATCAAGTTGAATGTAGTAAAAAAATATTTATATGCGCTGAAAAATGATGAATCATGGGTATAATTTTAATCAACTGGAAATGCAAATGCTAAAAGATTTGTTAAAACCCAAAAAATGTTACCTGACACTCAATGCTAATGTGAAATTGGAGTCAACATGCTTAACCAGGTTAGAGATGTAGTAAACATAAATCACATATGGTGAAGAATTCCAACCTTCATTAATTTAATATGATCAAGATCGAAAGCTACCAATTTGGATGATCAAGCACCATCCAAACTATACTACTGACTTCTCAATATAGTTTGAAACAAAGGACAACAAAGGTCTAATGAAATTAAATAAAATCAAGATTTACGTGTGCCTTATATACAATTTGCTCCTCCTAAGAAGAGATATTGCTCTGCAGCTCTAATTATCTTCACCAAACAATAAAGAAAAACTTCTAAAAATAATAATAAAATAAATAATAAAATAAATAATAAAATAATAATAATTAAAATAAACAAAATAATAAAAAATAAAAATAAAGAAAAAGTTCTCAAATTAAATTTGCAAAAAAAAGAAAGGCAAATCACGTCTGCCATGTAATGTTGGTGAACATTGAAGGCTTATTGTATGTAAAAGCTGATTTCTAACATCTCTTGTTAGATTAACTTGAAATTTATTTGTTGAGGTATTTATATATTGATTGAAATATTCATTAGATGTTCGACTCGTTTCTAAGACGAGTCAATATTTCAACAATATTTGTTTTAAAAGGATTAACTCTTTTGTATACAAAAATTTTAACCAGAAACTGCATTTATGATATGTAAATATGTTCATGTATATATAATAATAATAATAATAATAATAGTAATAAAATAATAATAATAATAATATAATATAATATAATAATTTATTTGCTCGACAAAACGATCACAAATGATTGTTCGGTTTGGCTGGATATCAGCGAAATGTATTTGGACGTGTTAACGAGCAGTCACTACATCTTGAACTAAATTGAAGGATTTTTGAGTTTTAGTGCTGATTTTCTATCAAATACCGGCTTGCCACACCATGAGCCTTTCGAGGCAGGACAATCGAACACATAAATCAATTAACAAACTTCCCAATGAAGTTCTAAGATTTCCACATTGATCGTACCGTCTTCAATTTTCCAACAATTAGATTATTTCATGCATAAAGTAAAATTCAACGAAATATTTTTTTAAAACATAATCTTCACAAAATTTAACAGCACAACTTCCCTTAAACTAGCCTTACTTCAACCTTGAACTACAGTGTATCAATAAATTGCAAATAAAAAAATTGCATCTGTTAAAGTTTCCAAGCAAGGAATTCATTCTTGATAAAACAAATCAATTTCTACAGATTATTTTTTTCGCCATAAATCTAATAAAATGACTCATTAACCTTACTTTCATTATCAACTATCAAACATAATTAAATAGATAGATTGCCAGTTCGAGAAATACCTATACCATTGATCGACAGTACCCTAAAATCTGGTTCAAACGGATAGGAGAAAATTACCCCCTGAAGCTTGAAAGGAGAAATCACCACGCTGGCATCGTTATTGCAACGGCAGAAGAGTTTGGCAAACATCATGAGACAGATAGAGGGGTGTTGAGGGAAGGACGCATGATGTGGGAAGAAGAGAGAGAGAGAGAGAGGTGTTAAGGAGGAGATGAGCAGGAAAAGTTATTTCCTTTCTTGAAAGAGTCAATGGTGAGAGAATCTGTTAAGAAGATAATTATCTTATAATTTATTTAAAACAAAAAATTAATTCCATAACATTCAATTCTCATGAATAAATACATCTGAGTTCTAGTTGCAATGAAAGTACTGTTGAAACAATCGCTATTTTGCCTTCCAGTCAATGGTGAAAAGCAAAGAACCAAATCATAATTCTTTTTTTTTTTTAAGCTGTAACTTATTTATATTCAATTTTCAATTAATATTTAGGCTTTTACTTGTTTATTTTTTTATAAGGTCCCTTTGCTTTTGGCTAATATGATTTTCGCCCATTCACTTCGCCACTTTAACAACACTGAACACTGCTGTTATTTGATGCTAACAGCCTTCATAGCTACTATTAAAATTGCTATCAAGATCAAATAGCACTTATGGTCACTAAAATTTTATGGATTGCATTTTTTTGCTATAATTGTTCTTAAGTTTGTGCATATTTTAGATTTATGGGTAAAATGGCCACAAACCTGTATTCTTTCAAAAAATAAAAGTAGTCTTAGAGGTGATTTTGTTAAGTATATTAAGCTACAATTCAAAGGCAGTTTAATAAAGAAAATCTCAAAATATCAAAATAGTGAATAATAATCTAAACATCTTCTTTGATTATGAAATGAAACATCTTTTATATTACGTATAAGAGTAAGAGGTTTTCATACAATTTTTATCTACATTATAACAAAAGATATCTAGCAATTCAAGGACTATCTATCCAAGCAAATGCACAAAACCAAGAAGAAATTAAGTATTAATTTATAATAAAATAAAGTAGTTTAAAAAATATTGATGCATTTGATTGAAGATCAAATATCAAAATTTTATGAAATTATATATAACATTATTGAGTTTAAAATAATTTACAATCAAATTGATTGATGGAGACATTAGGAAACCTTATAAATTTTATCTTAATAGAAATAAAAATTTCATATAATTTAAACATGTTTAGATTATATTTTTAATCTTATCCTAAGCCAAATATAAAAAATCAATTGAAAGTTATTACCTATAATGACTTTTTTAAATGGAAATTTAAGGAGAGGGAGCAAGAGGTGATAGCTGGCGACAGTGAGGCGGTGATCGATAAAGAGAGGGTGGGATCAATTAGGATGAAGCGCATGAGCAGGGATCAAGGCACGGTCTCATCTTGAACTTTATGGTTTCTTTTATATGAGAATAAAATTTTTCATTTATTCCTCCTAAAAATTATTTTTATCATTTTTTTTATCCTAATATAAATTTTTCCTTGTGAGAATTGATTCTAATTCCACTCCTGGGCATGGGCAATGATGACTACGACTATAGCTTACATGTTCAAATTCAATAGGCATTGTTTTATCTTTATAACATTAGTGTTTTAATAAAATCAATATAATTTTTTAGATTATCCTCCATACTAACTTTACAATTTTATTTTTATTTTGAACAATCCACAAAAAAAACATATGAAAAAATATTAAAGATATGATCGATCATGTATGGAACTCATGCTAACTTTAATATTTTTTTTCTTTCTAATTATTTTAAACATTTAGATATATTGCATGAAGATGTGTTAATAAAAAAAGATAAAATATTGAATTGTTTTAGCAATGAATAACATTCCACTAATAATCAAAGAAGTTAAATAAAAAGAGTGTGGGATAATGAAACTTTTTTGCCCAAAATCAAAACCTAAAGTTAGTTTATTACAAATAGCCTTGGTGATGAGTAGAGTTCGCTAGTGAGGAATTTTAAAGTTGCAAGCTTAAGGCTTGACCTCAAGGTAGGAAGTGAGATAGAATTGTAAGGTTGTACAATCACTAAAGAAAAAAAACTAGAAATTCTTTCATATAGCTAAACACACCCTTTCTTTGTCTCCTTGTGATTACCTTCTGCCTTAGCTCTCTTATGCAATACTCAGATAAGAACCTCCTAAATACTTCAAATGAATTCTTATCAAATATATTATATGAAAAACAAATAAAATTGAGCTTATGAAATTTCAGAATTAATAAATTAATGTCACTAAAAGTTGAAATTTAGTCTTTAAATAAGAACAAAATTGAATTTCAAAATACATTAAACTAAGCAGACATTAAAATTAAAATGAACCAACCTGAAGAAAAGTGGATATATCAAGATCTCATTTTTGAATTTAGCAAAATAATCATACTCGCAATCATGCATTTAGTTTTTCAACCATGTTCTTGCCAAGTCACCAAGGCTCGATGAGACATTAACACAACATTAACACACTTCTTAAGATCCCCGTGTTTCTTGCCAAGAAGTTTGAACAATCTCTAACTTATAGCTCACTTAGTAAGGCATCAAAAAATATTTTGAGTACCTTGACAAGATGCATGTGTTGGTTGAGGCAACCATCCATCTCCCAAGTATTTGTATGATTGAATATGAAAATTTGCCAAATTTCATGTCACTTGCAAAGATCCCAATGGAGCTAGTTTGTCCAACAAGAGACATACAAGATGATCCTATGCTAGCCTTTATATTTGTATAATTAGTCTCTCAACAAAAAATATTTTAGTCTTCTATAGTTCTCATCAAGAAGTCAATGGGCACAAGGCAATCTTGCACTTGCTAGAAGCTCATGCTAAATAATTAAACATCACATCAAATTAGTTCATGTTAAATCAAATTATTGCAAACTATATAATAAATCTTCTTAGTCTTCCCTAAATTTAGGATTGTATAATCTAACCTTTTAAAGACCAAGATGATAAGTTTTAGACATCAAAGTGTGCTCAAATCTCAATGCTAAAACACATAATCAAATCAAGCTGACTAGACTATTCTAGCTTTCCTATGATTAAGTCTTTCCTTTCAGGGAAGATCAAATCTTTCAAGTGACATCTAATCATGATTAGTCCATCTAATTATGGAGGAAGAATATGAGAACTTTTTTAATAAATTAGGCTGTAGAACTTTAGGGTGATTTTAATTATGTTGGGAAGATAAACATGAAGAGGTGGAGTTTATCAAAGCCTTGCAATGAGGTTATGCCTTTAAGTTGAACTTTATCATCTAAATGGCATGCCAAATAGAAATTGAAGGTTCAAAATTTGACACTTGATATTAACTCATTGCTTGCAAATTAATAGAAGATGCAATATCATGGGTAGAGAAGTAAGTTTACTTTAACAACATATGATGTCATCATTGGAAATCTTATATATTATTATTCATGGCATGTAAATTCTTGAATAAATTTGTTCCAATTCAAATATTATTGGTTGGAGCCCTTACTTAGTAATTATAATCTATTATAATAGACTTCATGTCAAGTATATTAAGATTTTAACCATTACCCATGATTTATTGTTAGGCATTGCCAAATTATCATAATGAATTAAAGGAGAGGTCAAATCAAAATTTTCATTGTTCGATTAAACTTTTTTTAGTTATATCATGGATATGCATAATCATTAGTAAAGCATGTGGATATTAACCTCAAACAAATATCACCTTTCAAAGGCATGCTTAGGACTTTTCTTAGGGTCATGAGTCAAGTTAGGAGCTATACAAGGTTAGAAGTCAATTGAGGATTGTACAAATTATATGAATGTGATTCATTTGAGAGCATGTTATGAAATTTCTTGTATATGCATAAAGCTTTGAAGGAATATAACTTGCTTTGAGGGTGTGGGACAATTGGAGTCGATAGTGTAGGAAAAAAAATGCAAAAATACTAAAATAATTGGTTATTAATTTTGTTAGTAAAGTGAGCTATGGAATTTCTCTAATATTAGACTTTTTATAAATTTGGATAATTATAATCTATTTATAAATTTTTAGTGGGTACTCCAATCCTTATCCAAAGTCATGTTAGTATATATATCTTAAATTCTTATTAATAAGAGATGCATTATATCACATCCTCCTTTTATTATAAAGTGAGTCAATGATCAAACTTTTGTTCTACCTTATTAATCCACCCTCACCATGCTTGAGTTACAGCTACTTGGTGGTTATTTCTTGTAAAATTTATAATAAGTGAGAAAATTATATGATTTCAGAGATCTCATAATTAAATGATGTGTCAAAATTCTAATGATCGTATTGATGCTAGTAATTCAAAAAATATTCATGAAGAAAGTTTAGGACTAACAAAAAATAATTTTTATAGACAATTATTTTTATATTAAAATATTATCTTGTTAAGAGCAATTACATGTCAATAGATAACTCTTGAATCAAAGGCCATGAAAGTATTAGTAAATTTATATTTAGTTGAACAAATCACATGCAAATGGTTGCATTGTATTTGGAGAGACCAAGCTTAAACTTGTACAGATAGGATGCATGTGTAGGAGATGAGAGAAGGGAGGAGTTTGATTGATTCAGGTGTTTAGATGATTCATACTCAAAATATGCTAGGATTTAAATGATTATATTATTGTTGGAATCATCTTGATGTGATTGTCATTTTGATAACAAAGTTATGTTAATTGAAGACTATTTGACCAAAAAATATTTAAAACTAATTTATAATTGATCAAAATAATTTGTCATGACCTACTCAAACATAAGATTGGATCAATCTAACTTATATGTCATTTGGCTTAGATAAATATTAGCACGATAGCTATGAATCAATCTCAGATCAAATCAAAATTGAATTATTTAGATCCCTAAGATGATATATCAGATCAAACAGAGGCGAATGGGACTGGCTAAACTTAAAATAATTTTTTTAGAAAAATGATTAATCATAATACATATGGCCCTAATTCATGAATTTGAACTTCAAAAATTTTTTTACCCGTAACCTTGGGAACATAAAAGAGTGAGTTCCAATTAGATTCTTGGTCAGGAAGAAATATGATATGGGTTAAAGCAAGGAGAATGCACGTCATTCCCTTCCTCTTAACATGCCTACTTCGCTTATGGATGCTATATAGAAAGAATTGGCTCCAATCCCTTCTCCCAAGACACGCTCGAGAAAGATTTGTTCATGGGAGCTCACTAGGAAAACATGGTAGTTTGTTCCTCTTTATTCACTATCCTTGTGTCAATAAACTTTCCTTTCATTAGTTTACATTTCAGTCCATGGATTCTCGCAAATTAAATTTAATCGGAATTATTTTCTTGATTAGGAGGTATTCTTGATGATGAATCATAATAGATAAGTAATATGTGTGAATTTGATCAGTCCTTTTATGATCGATGATGATTACTTAGGATTTTAGTGCCTTCTTATTTTGTGGACACTGATTTCTCCAACAGTTGTAGGAAATTTTGTGAGTGTTATTTTTTATTTTTCTTTGAAGTTATTGTATATCATATACTTTATAGGGTGAATATTTTCTAAATCTTGGAATTTATGTGCCTTTTTAAAGATTCAAAGACTTAAATAAATTAGCATTGTGGGATGGAAGTTTTTCTTTAAAATAGTATTTATTATTTCAATTAAGAGAGAAGCAAAAAATAACCTTAGTGTGTATAAATAACTCTATAAGAAGTTGTAAATAAGTCAAGACATTAGCAAATTTATACAAATATTGAGGCAAAATAAAAAGCTTTGTTCATTAATTGCCATCATGTACAGTCAGCAAAGTCAGGCTTGGTCATTTAGTTCACAACTTTATTGATTCTTGTTGCTTTTATCATCACTTCAAGTGCTTCTTTGTTAATGCCTAAAAGATAGAAACTTGCTAAACTATGTAACTCACTACTTGAAGAATTGATGGATGCTCTCAAAATTGTGAATGTGAGAGGAAATCTTGTTGGGCCTTCACATTCATAACTCTTAACACACTATTCTATAAGACAAATTTCGAGGAACATAATTCTTGAGTCTATTGGGAGAAGGATAGTCCAAGTGACGATGCCAATGGAAAGCATAATTATGGTGGTCATTACGTAGTAGACCCCTCCTATTTCAACGCTTAAACTAATCTTCTTTATGTTGGAATCTTGAAAGATATAATTAGAAGGATAGAAAGTTACAAAATAATTATTAAGTTTTATAATGACAATAAATATATATAATAAATTTATTGACAAAATTTGCATATAAATAGAGAGAGAGAGAGAGAGAGAGAGAGAGAGAGAGAGAGAGAGAGAATTGGAGTTATAAGCCTTTCTCAAAGATGAGAAAAAAATAATATATTAGGCATAATTATGGGATAAGATTGGCCATGTGAAGATAGGAGCAAAGTTTGTGGCTATTTGTGAAATGAAAAGAGACAGTTGAATATAAAATTCATGACATAAGGAGATATTTGCAATATATCTATCTAGAGAAATAACATGTGGAGTGATTGCAAGGGTTAGAGCTTTTTGAATCATGCAATTATATTCCTTTTGAAAAAACATAAAAAAACTTGGAAGTAAGAGTAATAGTGAAAAAACCATCATCAAGAATAGATGGTTTCAAAGCATGTCCAACATTGCTTGAAATGATGATTGGCATTATCATAATGACAACAAGGTGGAAAGGACTCCCCCCATCCCGCCCTATGACCATCTTTTACAATAATATGATCTCCACATCTTTGACTACCACAATGCTTGGTAGTGAGGGTAGTCTAATTTGGTGAAGGAAACAATAGGTTAGTGATGGGAAGAACTTGTCAAAGAGTAATTGTAAAATTAGGAATTATGAAATTGAGCATCATTGAGATTGCACATATGGAATTAACCATTCGTTGGCAGGAGGATTATCAAAGTCATATTGTTAATGGAAAGACATAATGGTGGAAGACAGAGCAATATGAACCTCAATCATCAGCTAGTAGATCCCATCAACTCTTGATTTTAACTAATCATCTTTTTTTTTTAGCTGAAATTCTGAAAGATATAATGCCATTGATACATTTTACAAAATAATTGTTGGAATTTCAATAAGATAATGAATCAACAAAAATAGGACATAAAACATAGTTCCTAATGCCTTTCAAAGATGGGGTAAGAGACTCATCAACCACAATCATGGGATGGAGGGAGGTTATATGCGGAGAGGAAAAAAATTTGTGGTTTCTTGTCATATGAGATGAGACTTCAATTTTAAAATCCATGGCATATTTAAGGAGATATTTACAACAAATCTAAATG
This sequence comes from Cymbidium sinense, assembly GCA_021442155.1. NCBI lineage: Eukaryota > Viridiplantae > Streptophyta > Magnoliopsida > Asparagales > Orchidaceae > Cymbidium > Cymbidium sinense. Next base: position 20,049,868 of record CM038227.1, read on the forward strand.
AGGATAAAGCATGTGAAATAGATGGAAAGGTTTGAGTGTTTTGAATCAAACAATATATTCCTCTTGAGAAAATATGCCAAAACTTGAATGAGTAGTGGAAGAACTATAATTAAGATTAGACATACTCAAAGCATGCTAGTACAAGAAAATAAATTTGACCCAAAAGAATGATTGGTATGACCAGTGAGAACATTATGGAAATGACTTTCATTCCTCAATCACCTCCGTTATCAGTATGATCTCCACTTCTTTGAACATCACAATTTCATGTGGTGAGGAAAGTTTGATGTGATAAAGAAAATAATATTTCTTTGATATGAAGAAATCGTGAAAGTGCGTTTGCAAAATTAGGAATTTTGAAATTGACTATCATATGTGATTGCATATGTTGATGGGATAGATGAAGTCTAAGGAGACATTTTTCCACAAAAAACTCTTCATTTTATTATTGCTAGAACTTAGGATAAGTGGTGAAAGGTCTATAGTGAAGTAACTCATTCCATTTATTTCATAATGTGCTTTGGTAGTTTTGAATTGTCCAATCTTTTTGGTAAAAAAGGGACATAAAAATAGGTTAGATTTTAAAGTATAGAACTTAGACATATTATTTTCTTAGAAGTGGAGAAGAGAATCCTTCATATCCTTTGTTGTCTCATAAAAAATGATTTTGTATGTAATAAAATGTTCGAAATTATTCAGTAACTAAGTAATAAATGACATAATGAGATGTTTTCCATTTCATCAAGATGCCCTTGAATAGAAGAGATAATTAGTATCATTGAATTAAATGGATATACTAATGATAAAATGTTTCATAAATTGCAAATGAGATGAAGAAGTCATAATATCATTGAATTTATAAGCCAAGCAGAAGAGGATAGTTTAGATCATCATTTACACCATTGAAGAGTAGTTGAGAAGACCAAAAGAACAAGAAGAACTATATAAATATAATGCACAAAGTGGTGTGAGAGTGTAAGCAAATGAAAAAGCAGGGAGTGTGGTGAACAATTATAGTGGCAAGGCGTATAGTGTGCTCAAGTGGGCACAAGCAAGGCTAGGGTTGTGAGTGATTGGTAACAATGGAGCAAGAGGAAGTATAAATAAACTAGAGTTGGGAATGAGCACTTGAAAGGATGTGAGTGAGTAGTGGCATATCTGAGTGAAAAATTGAAGGAGGGTGGTCAACTAAAGTGAAGGTATGTGAAATTGAATGCAAAGTAGTGATAGGGAAGGTGTGAGTGATAAATGAATGAAGGTGAAGTGCCGTATGATTTGAAGCTAAGGAGATTTGAGAGAGCCAACCCAATGTGATTTAAATGCAAATAATGGGGAGACATGAACATGTCAATGGGATTAAAAGGGTAGTTAGGATTTTTCTTATTTAGATACCATATTGGGGGAAAATAATTCATTGTTTTATTATTTGAATAAACTAGTTCTATACATAGGAATATATGAGGATATAATAGGAAAACAAATAAATGAGAATAATACCCCATTTATGAGCAATGAATAACCTTTCAATTTTTTGAATCCTAAACCATACCTATTTTGTCAATAGTTCCTCTTATACTCACAAAGGTAATACTAATTATTTTTACAAGTGTTTCTCCATATAATACTCACTTTTTTAAAGATAAATGAATTTAGCTACTGGCCGTGTTATACATTATGTTCATGTAGACTTTCTGCTTTATTATTTTAAAAATTGTGTGTTTTCCAATAGAAATTTATAATAACTTTATAGTATTGTTTATATTTGCTTGTTTAAGCATGCTTGGCAAATATTCTAACCACTTTGTGTTAAATTGTTGTTCTATGCCTTCACCTTCATTTTCTAAGAGTTTACTTAACAAACCACCAAACTTATGCCATTGTAAAATCTTTGACTTTTCAAATTTTATCTTACTGTCTTTTGGTGGCTAGATTTTATTAGGACATTATCATCATTAGCAGATGAGATATTTGATATGTCTTTTGATGACCAAACTAGTACTTTTGAAGAGTTTCATGTTTCTTTTCTTGAATTTTCTATGCAAGTTTTTTTTTTCTTTTTGAGCTTTTTTGTTTTGGTTTTAATTTGCCTAATAATTTTTTTTTTCATTTTTTTAAACGCATGAGATTGCAATAAGTTAAATAACATTTTTCCTAGAAAGCATTATGATGCTCCACCATGCCTATTAATAAAGGTCACTAACCTCTTTTAATTTAATGATAACTATCTTATGCATAGGTAAAACAAATGATTACAGGGGCATGTAATTGCCCTTATTTTCTTCATAAAGTAGTGAGTAAAATGGCAGTAGGAATTCTTGGGAAAGAACATGAAACTTGTGGTTGGCTAAGAATACGAGCTTTCATTGCTGATGTGATAAGAGTCATTTAAAATCAACTTAAAGGTGTGATAAAGCTTGGCATATTATCATCAAACTGTTGTCAAGGAAGCCACCAAGTTCTAGGTTCTGAAATAATCACAATGACATTAGTTCCTAGTTTCATTGGTTGTCCTTTGTTATTCTTCCAAACTTAATTTAACCTTGTATGAATTGTCATGAGGTAGGAAAATTTTGGTTTCAGAAACTACGTGTAGTGTGAAGTCATAATATACTTCATATAGGTTATAGTATGCATCTGATGTATGTATATGCAGATCTTGTGACCAACACATGCATATCTAATGTATTGATTGGTTTAGGTAGAAATTCAAAAAGTTTAGGTAGGCATTAGTTTAATGAAGTATGATAACATATATTTTTGTGTAATTATTTGAAAGGGCATATCTTTCACATAAAAACATCCTTTCTTTGTGTGATAACAATCATAAACAATCTTACATTAATCCTTAAGAGACACCTTCAAGTTTGAGAACTACATATAAAATTATTTTTATACTATTCTCTTGCTAAGGTGCTATATGTAGGGGTATAAGTGAGCCTAGTTGAGCCTTGATCATTGTTGGCATTGTGGCTTAGTTTAGCAAGCCCATGAGTCAATCTCATGTTTGAGCTGCTTATGACTATGCTCGTCAAGCCAACTATATATATCTTCACATGCTATAACGTGGAGCTCTACAAGCTACTACTTTTGTTCAATATGTTGGCAAGCTCAAGTTGTGGGTTTTGATTAATTTGACTTGTTTACACCCTTAGCTATATATGATGTCATTTAGTCAAAGAAAAACAAAAAAGTAGAAAAATGATTGGGAACTTCAAATTAAATGTTTGTTACATATGAGCAAAATCACATTATTTGTGTACAAATGTAGTTTCTATTTTGTGTGAATCTTTGCACAATATCCTACCAATTGAATGATCCTATTTTTTTTCTAATACATTATCTTATGCTTAAAATTACATAAGTATCATGAAGATTGGAATGACCCAAATAAGGATGCTGCAGAGAAAAAAATGCTTGCTCATTGAGCTCCCGACATACATGTTAGCCTTAGTAAAAGGAAAGAGAATAATTTAAAATTTGTTGCTACCGCCATTTTTTTTTTAAGAGGATTATACCATATGTAATTTTTGTGCCTTATGTTTCTTTTATTGCCATTGCTGTGTTAAGAGCTGTGCAAATGCATAAGATTAGTAAAATTGTGTGACAGCTATTATCATGATTGCCTTTAGTTTTTTTGTTTAATATGTGATAGTTCATAAGTTTTACAAGTGAGTTCCTTAATCTAGATTATTCATTCATTTATTCTTGAAAATCCTTTTATCTTAAAGTTCCTTAAAACTTTCTTTATTTTTAATTGTTCATTGCAATTTGAGAATTTTAATATCTTTTTCAATATTTTATTCTATCAAATTTTGTTTTGGTTACATGTCCAGATTTGAGGAAATGAAGCTATGCTAGTTTAGTTAAGGACAGACTTGAGGAAAACATTTGGTTCATAATATCTTGGCATAAATTTGGATAATATAAATTTTCTCTCTCTTAAATTTATTGAGGAAAGTATAATATATGATTAATGTTGACCTCACTTTTGGAGTGAGGATTCAATCTTCTCATCTTAGACTTAGGACTCTTCTAGACACTAAGACTTCCCTAGTCATAAGACACTTCTAGCAATTAGGTGAGCACTTAGCCTAGCCTAGAGACTTAGAAGAGCTAACTATAGGATTAGGTAATGCCTTAAGGATTAAGAAAATCTACCCACCCTATAGCTTGAACCCAACCCATGTTCACCTTCTTAAGCCACAACCAAATTCAATTCTTATCAAACCTACAACCAAATCATATATTAGATATCAAATCAAACCAAAATCCAAACCTAAGCCCTATGACCTATCCCATGGACTTAGCCAAATCTTAATCCAAATTAATCTAAAATCAATTGATTTTCACATAATCAATTTATATCTTTAATCATCTTTCTAAACATAAATAAAAGCTACATTCAAATGATCAAAACTAAATCAAACTAATTCAAATCAAACCAAAAGCACTTTAACCTAAGCCCTATGACCTACCTTCATGGACTATAAATATCCATCCAAATCAACCCAAACTCAATTGATTTTCACATAATCAATTCATATCTTCAATTTTCACAAATATAAATGAAATATATTTAAATCATCAAAATTAAATCAAACTAAATTAAGATCTTTCTAAGCCACATAAACCATTTCCATGGACTTAGCTAAAATCCACTCAATTCAAACCCAATTCAATTAAATTTCTCATGAATCAATTATTCCTTCAAGTATCATCCCAAATATAAAATAAAATCTACAATCATCAAACTAAACCAAAATCAACCCAAGTCAAACCCAACCTAGCCATCTTGACTTGGAATATCCAAATGAACCAAAACTCATCCAAGCCCAAATCAATTGTAATTGAATTTATATATCAATCCCAAATCATATATAAACTCAACTAAATCAAACTCAACCCAAAATCAAGCCAACTAAACCCAATTAGTCCACTTGACCCAAAGTGGCCAATTTGACCTATTTGAGCCAAGTTCCAATCCTACCCAAATTGGATTGAACCAAGCCAACCAAGCAACCTATCATGATTGTTGATCACCCTAGGTTGATCATCACAAATTCAACCAAGTCAACTTGGTCATTTGACCAAGTCAACCCCTTAACCCATATGAACCTAAACTAGCCAAATTGTAACTAAGCCAAATCCCTTGAAACCAATGATTCGTATAAACTCAAAATCAATATTTGAATATGACTTGACTTTCAATTGATCCAAACCAAACCCAATTGGCCCTCTTGACCTAAGTTGACCCAAATTGACCTAAAAGACCAAATTCAAATTAAAATATAAACCAAATTTGATTGCAACTAATGGCTCAAGTTCATTTTAAATTGATTGTTGAACTTGGCCAAAGCCATGATTGGACAATTGACCCAATTGAACTCAATTGACCTACTTAGCCAAATTGGCCTAAAGGCCCAAGTTGACCTAAATCAAAACAAAATCCAAATTAATTAAACCCAAAGACTACAACCATCTTCAATTGTTCAACTAAACCCAAACCAACACCTAAACCAAGCCAATTTGGCCAATTTGGTCAAATTCATCAACTTAACCCATTTGACCCAAATGAACTAAAATGAGCCAAAATCAAATATAAGCCAAACTAAACCAAACCAATTGAACCAAAACATCCCAAATGATAATATGAACTTGACCCAACCCTTGATTTGACCCAATTTGACCAATTGGTCAACTTAACCCAACCCTAGCCAACTCAAACCAAATCAACTCCAATTAACTTGAAATTTGGGCTAACCCACTTTTGACTCATTTCAAATCTATCCAAATCAAATTCAATGCCAAATGACCATGATACACTTGGGTCAAGAGTATCATATGAGTCAAATCACCCATGTAAGTGGTCATTTCCATTCCTTGACCACTTGGCAGTCTCTCAATGGTCCACCCAAGCACTAAGGACATTGCCCACTGACCAAGGGTGGTTGGGTAGCCATGACTCATGGGATGTGAACTCACCTCACCTTCCCCATTGGAGCTTTTGGCTTGCAAAGGATAGCCACTACCCCATTGGAGCTCTTGGTTTGCATAAGATAGCCACTATCCCCTTGGCCCTACACCTTCACCCACTCAAACCAAGCCGTTCATCCACTCCCATCACCCATGACCCTCTGAGGTGGCCGAATGACCACTAGAATTCAAACCCAATCTGACTGTCCAATCAAGAGAAGGAGGGGGTATACCCCCCAGTCATGCCAATGCAAAATGAGCACTAGACCTCAGTGAGAACCCTAACACCCTAAGGAGAGCATCCTAGTGTTTTTCCAAAGTTCCTAAAGTTCCCTATTGCCGAACCCAAGCCAAAATAGGCATCCACCTCCTGACCCAAATCAATCATTTCTCTACCAAACTCAAATTAACCTTGCACACCTTCCCCAGGCCTCAAGCAAGAATAAACCAGCTCCCAAGCTTCCTGAGCATCGAAGGTGGGACTTCGATCAACGCCAACCTCCTAAACTTTGAGTGTTGGTTTTTCGAGGAAATGATGAGGAATCAAATCTCATACCGATCAGTAGGGCTTCATCTCCACTAGATGAAGCTTCCTCAATCATTTGCACCACTGGTCTTGAGCTCCAATGAGGTATGCCATTAAAACTGAGCTTTTGGAAAAATGGGTTGGAGCTTTTTGAAAAAAACTTGCATCTCGTGTGATCTTAACCATTGGATCCTCCATGTTATGAAGGTGTGGGATCCTTTTGGAGTTGACCCAAGCTCGAGTAAGCTCGGATCAAGCGAGCAATGGTGGACGGACTCTGTCTCTCATAGCTCGTGGGACAGTATATCACACATCGTCTGTTCCACATGATAGGAATGGATGATCATGATTATATCTATTAGTTTAATCTAATTTTATCTTAATGCACCATGAGATTAATCAAGTATTCGATCTTAGATCGATGATGAGAAAGCGATCCATCACCATGTGTGAGTCATATAAGTTTTAAATACCAATCTAGCGGCCATGTGGAAAGTGCATCCAAGCGCTATGTGCCAGAGATTAAGCTTTAATTAGGGCTAATTCATTTTAATGGTTGAAACTTCCAAAATTTATAACAAATCATAGAAAATAAACAAATTACAAATAAATACTCATTTCAAAGGTATTTTAAAGGAGAATAAATTAAAATAATCTTAATTAATTTTGAATGGTAATTAATGCTTAATTATGATTAAATTTCAAAATTAATTAGCTTAATTACTCTGTAATTACTTGAGGAATTAATCCCAAATTTTGTGGGTTAATTTAATGGGATGACCTCTGCCTCCTATGATTTTCTTGGGATTTATTGCACACTTAATCAGAAAAATTGACTAATCGAACACTAATTACTCTTTAAAGTTAATTAATGATTAATTAATCCCATGAGCAATAAATTAGTTAAGTTTATTAATCATTGCTCAAGTGAATGAACTAAGGAATAGGGTTGGGACCTCTTTCCTAGCATATTCCCCAAGTTCATTTTACTTTCTTAAAATGAAATTAATTAAGGTTTAACTATAATTACATCACTTAATTAATTAAATTGAAATCATAATCATATTAAACCTTAACTAATCAATTCTTGGATAAACATTTAGCTGTTCAAAAACTTAAAGATATCTTAAGCAAATTATGGTTAACCCACATGTGTGGGGAGACCATAAGAGTACTTAATTAAGTTCTTTAACTTAATTAACCATTAATTATGAACCAATTGCATTAGGCCCCTTTATTTCTTAGGATTATTGCTAATTTAATTTTTAATTCCTGTGCATATCATATTGGGTCACAATTATTTGGGTAATTATGTTAAGGTAACATAGAAAGGGTTAATTAATGTATTCAACTCATATTACAATCTAATTAACTCATAAAATCAACTTAATTATATTTAATTAAACCAAATTAATTTAACAAACATGGGTTGTGTTAGGATCGGCAAACCTTTTCTCACATCCTTGGATTAAATCAAAACATGAAATTAAAAATGATATTAAGAAAGCTTTGGTTTACTTAATGGATTTATCTAATATGATTGTTCTTAGGAATTAATTTGATTGAATAAAATTATGTGTTTATTTTTATTTATTCCTTTCCAATCTTGTCAAATATTGCATGTCATTTGAAATCATACATTCATGTTTTTAAAATTACTTAAATCAAATGATTTTCTTTTATGTAAGCTTACAACTGTTGGATTAATTTATAATATGTGTCGCTATTATCACTAATAAATTCAAATTATTTCTCCAAAGTTTATAAATCAACTACATTGACTAAAGTGATAATAATTATGAATACATATAGGCTTTACATGTGCTTATAGCTTAGGTATGTGAAGTAAAGCTTTCTTTTTCTAAATTCATATGTGGTTTTACATGTATTTGAATTTTAATAAGTATATAGTCTAGACATCCCGGGAATACGAGGTTTTAGCTAGCCCCAAGGAGGTCATTTGATTACCTCACTTCCCTGGTTAACAATGACACATACTTATTTGATTTCATTTACATGTATTTCTATATTAGAATTTGGATAGAACTTTAATTCACATGCATAAATGATTCAATCAAAGAAAAATACAATCTTTCCATGATTCTCATACTTATAGTTGTGTATACGTTCATATGTATTTAAAATAGCAAGTGTATAGTCCGGACATCCAGATACGAAGCTTTAGTTAGCCCCAAGGAGGTCATTTGATTATCTCACTTTCCTGGTTTAACAATGGCACATACTTGCTTACATCTTTTACACATGTGTAGGTATGCTTAATTAAAAGATGAAGATCCCCTTTTGTTACCAAAAATACATGCATTCATATTCACCTAAGTCATTAACATGTGTGATATATAAATTGGTGCTCTCTTTTTCTTACCCTTGTATATGTTTACATAGGCTAGGAATGTTAATAAGTACATAGTCTAGACATCCTGAGAATACGAGGCTTTAGCTAGCCTCAAGGAGGTCATTTGATTACCTCACTTCCCTAGTTAATAATGACATGTACTTATATGAATCCATCCTTATGTATTTTGGTATTAAAATTTTGGATAAAGCTTTAATTTACATAATCCAACTAATATATATATATATATATATATATATATATATATATATATATATATATATATATATATATATATATATATATATATATATATATATATATATATATATATATATATTCCAAACATATACATACATTCATCATTTATGTGCTAAAATATGTGTAAATACATTTAGATTAAATCATATGCATGTTACATGTGATGGAAGGGAATGGTTTGATATATGTCATGTGGTAGTAATTCAATTAGGTTAATCATAAGATGCCTTTAATATTAAATATAGTTATTTAAAGTGCACCTAAACTTAGGATTAATTTAAAATGTGCAATAAGCCATTCAAAGAGAATTAAATCAAATTAATGTGTTTTAGAAGGTGGCTTAAGGTAGGGATGAAAGAGGGTAATCCTCTTCCTTCTCTTTATGATACTTAGTTTCTAAGTGTAATCATATGAAATAAAAGAAAAAATAAATTAAAATTCTCAAATCTATTAAATAACTTCAAGTGAAATAAACTCTTTATGTTAAATTGAATCTTTTACACTTAAAAAATTATAACTCTAATGCTAGTATGACATTCCATGCCAAGCCTTAACACCCACAATAAAACAGAGTCACCACTTCTAGTCTAAAGTTTGGATGGTTTATGTATGGTGTATGTTTTGTTCTATGATGTAATGTTTTAGAATGGATGTTAAGGTGTATGTTTCATAGATTTGATGCTCAACCACTCTTAGCTAATCATATTTTTTGGGGATTGTGCTTAAAGGGATGCTTAAAGATAAATATAAATGCTCTCTTTACAGGTTGCTTGAACCCCTAAGCATAATCAAAGTTATGATTGTTGGGCTTGGTTACCCATGTGCAGGGTGCTTAGTCTAAATTATGCATATAACTGCTTGGGATTGCATGTGTATTTAGCTAACACTTGTTTTGCAGGTGTAATTAGATTTACTTTTCCTATTCTTAATGTAATTTTACAAAAGGAATTAGGATTAATGCTATTGGGGATTAGGATGAGCAGTGGCTAGAAAGCTTTATCCTGGGGTGCCTTGTGATGCCTTTGAAGTAAGAATATCCAAATCAAGAAAGAAGATATGAAGAAATGAAGGAAAGAAGACCCTCATAGAATTTAATACAACTGTAATTATTCTTTCATATTCCGAGTTGTATAAGGTAGAGCTCATCTACCCAACTTTTCTATTTTGACAGACGCTACCCGACGACCGGCCTTTTTCTTTCTTCTAAAGTAATCATAAAATTGGTTCATAATTTGTTTAAATTGTGCATTAAAAATGGCATGCTTTTTCATAGTTTCTTATGATTGATGCTTCAATGTGTGGCCTAGATGATATTAGGCTCTTAGGGTAAACATAAATCTTCTATCTAACTAATCACTCATAACTAAATTTTAAATAACTCATAATCTCACCATAAACCCTAGGCATTAAATAAGATAATTAAAAGATTTAGTAACCCCTTATCTGTGTGGTTGTGTCACATCATGAATGCATCTTGAATCACTCTTGTAAAATGAGGGCCTCCTTACACATGCATGGGACCGCTTGAGAGAAACCCTATTAATAGAGATTCACCCTCTTTCTCTTTCAATTCAGCCAATAATCTACTTCATCATGCATTTAGGCATATAAAAATCCTAAAGCCATTGTCAAAATGATGTGTTAAAATGAAATAAAATTTAAAAGATTTTGCATTTGTAGAGTAAGTCATGTGCTCATACCACTCATGCTCTAGTCTCTTAGGAGTGAGTTTAGGATTTTAGTCTCTTTGAAACTAAATACCTACCCTAGCTATCTTATAATTTATAAGATTGGACAACAACAACAACAACAACAACAACAACAACAACAACAACAAGCCTTAATCCCACTAGGTGGGGCGGCTACATGAATCCTTCATCTCCATTGTGTCTTATTATGTGTCAAATTCTCATTTAAATCAAGTATACTAAGATCATTTTTTATACATCTTAACCAAGTCTTTTAGGTCTACCTCTACCTTTCTTAACATAAGGCAAATCTAATGCATCCACTCTCCTAATCGGTCATCGGACCGACGCTTTATGTGGCCAAACCATTTCGTGACTCTCCCTAATCTTATCAACCACTGGAGCTACTCCAACTTTTCCTGAATATACTCATTTTGCATTCTACATCTAAGAGTAAAGCCACTCATCCACCTAAGCATCCTCATCTCTATAACACTTAACTTAGTCTTATGCTTTTCTTTTATTGGCCAACATTCTACACCATAAGTCATTGCAGGTCTTACCACCATCTTATAAAATTTTCCCTTAAGTTTAAGTGGAACTTTTCTATCACATAATAGCCCAGATGCATTCCTCCACTTCAACCATCCAACTTGAATTCTACTAATAACATCTCCATCTATTTCACCATCATTTTGAACAATAGAGCCTAAATATCTAAACGCCACTCTTATTAATGACTTGTTCACCTAATGTCACAACACTATCACAAGAACTTCTACAACTAAAATTACACTCCATATTCCTTTTAGATCTACTTAAATGAAAACCTTTAGACTCTAGAGTTGACCTCCATAATTCAAGTTTCTTTTGGACTCCTCTCTAGTCTTATCAACAAGAAGAATGTCATCAGCAAAAAGCATACACCAAGGTACATCTTCTTGTAAATTCTTAGTAAGAACATTCATAACTAAAGTAAAAAAGATAAGGGCTTAAAGCTGATCCTTGATGTAATCCAACTGAAATAGGAAACTATTTTATCAATCCTCCTTGTGTTTGGACACAAGTAACAGCTCAAGTATACATATCCTTAATGACTTGAATATAACCAATATTAACTCCTTTCTATTCTAGAACTCTCCAAAGAACATCTCATGAGAATTTATCATAAGCTTTCTCTAAATCAATAAATATCATATGTAGATCCTCCTTACTTTCTCTATGCTTCTCCATCAAACCCCTTAACAAATGTATAGCATCCATAGTAGATCTACCTGGCATGAAACCAAATTGATTGTGAGAAACTTCTGTATCACATCATAACCTATGCTCAATTACTCTCTCCCATAATTTTAATGTATGGCACATTAACTTAATTCTTCTATAATTTGCACACTCTTGTGCATCACCTTTATTCTTAAATATAGAACCAACAAACTCTTTCTCCACTCATCTCATCTTTTTAGTCTTCAAAATGACATTAAAAAAGATTTGTAAGCAGAAATTCCTTGATCTCCTAAACATTTCCACACTTCTATTAGAATATTATCCGATCCTACTGCTTTTCACATTTCATTTTCTTTAATGCTTCACTAACTTTAGATTTATTAATACGATGATAAAAATGAAATTCTATATTTTTGTTTAGGGTATTAAGGTTACTAAAATCAATCGTACTTTTAGATCCTTCATTGAAAAGTTTATCAAAATACCTCATCCACCTATTTTCAATATCATTTTCTAAAAATAACATTTTATTATTTTCATCCTTAATACACCTCACTTGAACTATGACTTTACTTCTTCTATCTCTTTGGTTTGCTAACTTATACATACATCTTTCATCTTCTTTGGTATCTAATCTATTGTATAAATCACTAAAAGCTAAATTTTTTTGCATCATATACGCTTTCTTAGAATCTCTGCCACTTTATATCCTTCCCAATTCTCAGTTTTACATCTAAACCAAGATTTATAGCAATACATCTTATTTTTTTATCTTTTCTTGCACACTCTGACTCCACCACAAACTATTCTTATTAAAAGAAGTTTTTTCTTTTGATTCTCCAAGCACATCTTTAGCAACTTGCTTAATTTTACTTGCTATTTTTCCCACATAATGTTAGCTTCCTCATGAACATCCCAAATTCTAATCTCTTGTAGCTTGCTCTTAAAATTTTTTATTTGTGTTCTTTAAGTGTCCCCATCTAATTATGATAATAATTTGGTTTATTTTTTTTCTCTTACAACCTTTCATCTTAAAATCTAAAATAACGATGATGTTAGATTTACTTAGAACTTGGAATGACTTTACATTTACAATCTAAACAATCTATTTTTCTTATTAGAAAATAATCAATTTGTTTGTTATTTAGTCTCTTTCAAACTAAATAACTACCCTAGCTATCTTTTAATTTATAAGACTGGACTACATGGTTTTAAAATTATGGTGTTAGTTGGCGGCCACTCGAGGTGGTTATAAGTCCAAAAGTCAGACGAGTTTATTCTCTCTTGTGGAGGTAAACCCTTGTGTCAACCTGCCACTTAGATTTAGGTCATGCTTTAGCTCATATTAAAGCTCCCTATATTTAGGATCTCAGATTGATGTATCCTTCAGGCCACAAGTATAAATCCTCACTTCTTAGGCATTTTCATAATCTTATGTTGATGGATTATAAGCCCTAACAATCTAATAAAATTCAACTCTAACAAATAAATCTCTTCACTTTCAAATATATAAAGCTCATGCATAGGGTAGACTGGAATGCTCATTAGGCTTTCTAGTATCATGAGTATTTCTTACTTCCTCCCTTTGGATTCTAAAAAAGGTCTTCTCCTCAAACTTTCCTATTTGATTTTTCAAACATAACCAATCCTTTGATATTCTAACCTTGAAATAATTGGAGATGATAATTGTCTACTTTAATCGAGAGTATTCTTAGTAGATTTCATTCCTTAGGATGTAATTAACTATGGAGGCTTGTCGCCACAGGGAACTTAAGAACCTTATTTAATATAAACATTGGTTTATTCATCCATGTAAAGTAGAGGAAAAATTTTGGTATATTCAAAGACCCATCATGTCTTAGGAGTCCTTATTAGGTGATTAGGTCCATTGAAGGATGACATCTCTATCTTTCGAGATAATACATCATACCTCAATGTCGTATCCCATCACTTCAATTAGTACCCCGTACGATCTGCGTGGTGTCGCCAACATCAAAAAATAAACATCACATATTTTTCTGGGGACTCCATTGGGGAGTAGTTCTCCATCTAAAGTAGACAATTATTATCTCCAAGCATCGATAGTGGACTTATATTTTATATATGCCCAAGACTATCTTTCTTTCCATTAGCACTTAGCTTATCTCATCCTTAAGAGAAGCTAGCCAACATCCTTTAGGTTTTAGGACCTCACTCCATGTAGATCTTGAAACCCCTATTGGGTCCCCCAATAGGTTAAAATAAATTAATTCAAGGAAGGAGATAACTAAATTTAGAACTTCTTTTCCACTAGCTTGGCAAGGTTCATCCCATATTTAAGAAAATTTAAATAAAATTTGAAATAAAATAAGTCTCTTGCAAATCTTTTCATAAGCACTTTTTCAAAATAAAATCATTTTGAAATTAAACTTCACATGACAAAAAATTGCAAAATATAAAGAGAAAACCTTCAAACCTCTTTTCAAAAATAATAATTAACTCTTATCTAACATACTTAAATTTGTTAAATGAGGGTTCTCTTTAAAAAATCAAAATTATATATACATCGTCAAAACCCATTTCAAACTAAAATCAAAATATACATATAAACCTCACTTAACATACCCAAATTTATTATGAAGGTTCTATTTTTCAAAACTCAAACAAAATCAAGATAAACAAAATATAATTGGATTCCATTTAACATACCCATATTTGTTAAATGAGAATTCCACTTTCTAAAATCAAATTAAAACCAAAATATCCAACACACCTTTTTGAATTCCATTTTAACATGCCCATATTTGTTAAATGAGAATTCAATCTTCAAAACCAAAGCACATGTATCAACAAACAAACAAACATATAAGTGAGCTCCATTTAACATACCTAAATTTGTTTATTGTGGGTCTCGCTTCCAAACATCAATACATAAACACATACATTTGAACTTTATTTGTCATACCTAAATTTGTCAAATAAGACTCCTCTTTTTCAAAAGAGGAATCAAATGAACAAATATCAAACACAAATATTGAAGTCCATTTAATATACTTAAATGAGAGTTCTCCAAATCATATAAAATCAATATATATATCAATAAACAACAAACATATCAAACACATTTGGCCTTACTTGACATACCTAAATTTGTTAAGTAAGGTTCCCATTTTCAAATCAAGAATCAAATCAACACATAACACACACATGACAAACAATCATCACAAACAAGATGCTTTCAAAAATTTTCAAACATATAATTGAAACCTTTTAGCATACCTAAATTTGCTAAATAAAAGTTTTCCAAAATAAAATTTCAAACAAAATATACAACACATTTATCTCCAATATTCTCTACTAAATATTTGAACCCTACTCAACATACCTAAATTTGTTGAATGAGGGTTCTAAATCAAAATCAAATCTTATGGCAAAGTCTCTCCTCAAATCTCAAAATCTCCAATTCAATGAACCCCACTTAGCATACCTAAATTTATTAAGTGTGGGTTCAAATTCCAAGTCAAATCAAGAAGTCAATAATTGAAGGCAGTTATCAAAGAAAGGGTCTATTATTTTAAATGTAGAGCTATCAATCGCCTTCATCCCTTCTCATGGATCGCCTCTTCCATCATGTTGCCCAATAAGATGATCTTCTCACCGTAGTGTACATTTGGCCTAGGATCAGGCCATACTCACCGTCACCACCACCACCCATGTGATTCAGTTTGAATGCGGCTTTGAGGCTACCAGAGTCACTTGTGAAGGGCCAACCCTCATGATTATTAGTAAAGAGGAGGTGGTATGGTAGAAGCCACTTCTCCGATTTGATCTCCCATCATATTTTGAGTTTCCATCACTAAAGAGGAAGATTGTTGTGGTTCCCACATCAAGATCAATGTCGCAGCTTGCTTTAGTACCGCTCAATTAGCCGCCTCGCAGCCTCTGAGGGTTAGCACCTCCTCATTGGTTTCCCCCATTCTAAGGGGAAGGTTATCTTGGCCTCCGAGGTGGTCTCCCCTACCATTGAGGTAGGTTTTAGCTCTCATTCCACCTCACTCACCAGGATGCAACACCACAATGAAAAATGAAAGGTTAAGCGTCACGATGAGTGTGATGCGAGGCAGGTTGATGACGTCTCCCATGTAGTTGAGGAGGGTTCCCCTCGTGAGAATTCTCCACTGGAGGTTTCACCCCCTCTCAACTTTGAATGGACAGGTGGACTATAGGAGGATTGTTGTATTGCCTCCATCACTAGCACAGTTTGAGATACCAGCTAGGGAGAGTAGGAAGCCCTATGCTAATCTAAGATTAGTTCTTCATCGGGTTGGAAGAGCCCACAAACGCTCGGAGTCTAAGTTCTTGCATGACTTGAGGAGTTTGATCCTTAGGAGCTTCAGGGGTCAAATCCATAGAGAAAGAGCCATGGAGGCTAGAGTCACTACCCAAGTGGGCAAGCGAAAGAGGAGGTATGCTAGATAGTCAACTGCCTATGCTTTGATAGACTTTTCTGATCGACGCCCAGTCAGGGCTGATCATTCTTATAGTATAGTTCTCACAGATACCGTTCGATGTAGAAGGAGATTTCTGGCTGAGAGGCAACTGGTGTCCTTATCATCACACGGCTCTGCTCATCACTTACCATCACCCATCCAGCTTCTAGCATATACCATCCTCAAATCTTTAATCCCCATCTAGGGAAAGACCATCTCCTTTGGTTATCCCATGGCCTAAGGATCTGCTCCATCTATTCCATCTTTTGAGGTGAGGTCGAGCTCTTTCATTCGACCTTCCACTTCAACTGTGG
This sequence comes from Cymbidium sinense, assembly GCA_021442155.1. Lineage (NCBI taxonomy): Eukaryota > Viridiplantae > Streptophyta > Magnoliopsida > Asparagales > Orchidaceae > Cymbidium > Cymbidium sinense. Next base: position 20,066,679 of record CM038227.1, read on the forward strand.
TAAAGAAGGAGTGGCTACCCAAAAATGTCATGGTCACACCACCTCTACAAGCAATGAGGAAGAGAGAGGAAGGGACACCAACATAGTTCCCATGGTAGAACTAGTTAGAGTACAACCCGCCAATGTCGCTCAATGCATACATTCCATAGTTCATAGTTCTATGGCCCAGAGCTTACTTTCCAATAGATGCGTGTGATAGATGACCATCCTTAGATGACATCATAGATGACTATCATGGTAAAGTAGATTGTTGGTGATCACTCAAATCGAGGAGCATGTAGTTAGCTTTAACCCTGATGAAGATGACATGTTGGATGACACAATCGAGGTCCATATGGTCAACACCCAAGGATCCTTGCAGTGGAATCAGCATAGTCAGGAAGGCACTATGATCGAGGAAGGCATCTCCTCTCACTCGACTCAGCACCTCTTCTACCCAAGAAAAAATAATCATATAAATAGATGTCAAGTAGAGGAGTTGATGGCAGTGGTCTTAGCATTGTAGAACACAACCCCAATCTCACACCCTTCTATGAAAATGACCGTGAGTTGGTACATACTTTAGACCATCCTAGTACTCCTAGATGATGATGCCGGTAGTTTGCATAAGAAGGTAATTGATATCACCTCCATGCATGTGAAGGAAATCAAGCATATGGTGGAGCAGCAAGTGAAGGAGGTGTTGGCATAAGCCAGGGGGAGCTCATCTATTCCAAAGGGTAGACCATACCCAGAGGAATTCGATGTAGTTCAATACCCTAAGGGTTTTTTGCTACCATCCTTCAAGATCGTTGATGGCAGTGGGAACCCACAACAACACATTGCACACTTTAGAGCCGATTGTTGCAACATCGATGGAAGCAATACACTCATATTCCACCTTTTTGTTAGTAGTCTATTAGGTGTTGCATTTGATTGGTACATCGAACTAATAGTTTGATGAAAACTTTTGTTGAGTTAGAGCACCTCTTCATCAAGAGATTTGCTAGAGCTTAATAGAGGGTGATTGTAGGTGATCTGTAGAGAAATAGAAACTCAACAAGTCCTTTATTGATTACCTTCTTAGGTGGTGCAACCTGAGCATAAAATACGAACCACAGCTATCCGAACAACATGCCATTGAGATTCTTCTCAAGAAAATCTATGGCTTGGTTTCTTTCATGCTTAAGAGATTTACCATCAAAACATTCGAGAAATTAAACAACAAGGTGAGTAGCCTACTAGAGGAAGCCAAACAGTTTTCCTTTCTTGATCAATCATCTAGGCCTAAGCCACAGAAGGTGTTTGAGAAGAAGCTAGGGATAATTGTGTCAGTGGACAGAGGGAAGCAGCCAACCAGAGATTAGTATGAAAAACCACGAGCTCAACAACCTTCTTTTCCACCTCCTTTTCCACCACTCAGTCATCATACCGGCCATCGTAGCCACCACAATGGCCATTTCCACCACTTTGATAGCCTATCTAGCAGCGATATTCATATCCACCGCTAGGTAGCTACTTTCCATCTACTCTTGTTGATAGATTGAATAGACCATATTCATTCAAGAGGGAGGTAGTTAGAAAAATATTTAAGAATCTCTTAAAGAAACTTGACTTTAGTTACCGTGAGCCTAAGAAGTCGAGAAGTGGGAAGCAATGATCCTAGCTATTGTCCCTACCACCGCATGTTAAAACATGTCTTAGAGGGATTGTATCAATTTTAAGGGGCTTGAGCACAATTATAATTTGGGAGCCATAGTTATCCCTAAGGAATACTTATTAGAATAATCATCTAGTTCTGTTAGAGTAATCCTTGGGGATACTTGCAATCCTCTTAATACCAAAGAAGGTTGGGATATCTGCTTATCCCATACCTCTAAAAAGATCATTTCTAAGATCAAAAAACTTTCTTTGCAGGTGCCTGAAGTAGCTCAAACCTCCAACACTAAGGAAGGTTTGCTAGTTGCAAAGAATAACTCAGGGAGGGTGACAGTGATAGCGTCAGCTCACCATACTTTCCTGGGATAGTCCAATAGTGCAGCCATCATCCAAGTCCAGCACTCCCTCCATTATTGCAGCTGCCACCTCTTCTACTAGCTCCTCTTTTGCTAGTAGGAGCATTGTATCTATGGATAAGGGCACTAAATCCCTTACTCTGCTTACTTTACTTGATTTCTATCATGTACCTCCACCTAAAAAGAAAGTAATGAAATTAACTTATATCTTATCTACTTATGCTCTTGATTTTATTTCTATTGAAACCTCTCCAGTCTAAATAATAATAGCTCTAGTAGTTTGATCCTTTCCTTTCTCGATTAAGAGTGGTTCCTCCTTCTCAATCACCTCTTGAGATTGACTTGGAGTCACTAACTCAAAGGATCCCATAGAGAAGGCTGTAGGTATGCCCAATGAGAAGGTAGAACTTTCAATAAGCTCATCATTCCAATAAGCCATCAAGTCAACCTATAGTGTGTTCTACCTCCTAGTAGCACCATAGATAAGGTAAGCAAGTCATTGGTTCCAGTGCATAGATAGCCCTTCCATAGGATGCTCCACCCATGGATATGCTTATGGAGGACCAAGCTAGAGTTGATTATAACGTCCTAGCTCACCTTGGAAAGTTGCCAGCTAAGTTAAGCATACGATGCCTTTGTCTTATCCAAAGAGATGAGGGAATCTCTAATCAAGGCCTTACTTGATCTAGAGATATGCTTAACTCAGCTGATTGCTACTAAAGAGGAGGCATGCCACTCAAAGAACATCTTATGATTTACATTCATCGATGAAGACTTACTCTTAGGGAAGACCGAGCACAATCGCCCTCTTTACATTATAGTGTATGTTGGCAGATATAGGCTATCTAGAGTTCTGGTTGATCGAGGTGTATCAATCAATATTATGAGTCTAAGAACCCTTTCCTACTAGAGGATCAAAATCTCCAAACTCAAAAAAGAAAGGATGATGTTGAGAGGATTCAATGAACAAAGCAAGAGGGCCTTGTGGTATTTATTTTTCAATGTATCGGGAGGGGGGGGGTTACTTATTGAGGTGTTCAAATACAACATTGAGGTATAATGTACTATCTCAAAAGATAGATGCATCACTCTACAATGGACCTAATCATCTAATAAGAACTCCTAAGGCATGATGGGTCTTCGAGATTTTTCCCTTGCTAACATAGATGAATAAAATAGGGTTTATATTAAACCGTGTTCTTAAGTTCCCTGGAGGCAAGCCTATAGTTAATTACATCTTAAGAAATGAAATTTATTAAGAATACTCTTGATTAAAGTATACAATTATTATCTCCAAAGATTTCAAGGTTAGACTATCAAATGATTAGTTGTATTTGGAAAATCAATTGGGAAAGTTCAAGGAGAAGACTTATTTTTAGAATACAAATGAAATAAGTAGAAAATGCTCATGATACTAGGAAGCCTAGTGGAGTTCCAATCTATCATATGGTTGGGCTTTATAATTTTGAAGTTGAGGAGATTTATATGTTTTGAGTTAAAATTTAATTAGATAACTAGGGCTTATAATCCACCAACACAAGGTTGTGGGAATGCCTAAGAGGTGATAATTTATGCTCATAGCCTAAAGGAAATAGCTACCTCGATCCTAAATCTAGGGAGCTTTAGTGAGCTAAAGCATGATGTAAATCTAGGTGTGTGGACATAAGGGTTTACCTCCATAAGAGTAAATTCGACTTATAACCTGCACTACTAACTCCTATGATTTTAAAATCATGTAGTCTAGTCTTATGAATTAGAGATAGCTAGAGTTATTTAATTAAAGAGACTAAAATCCTAAACAAACTCCCTAAGAGACTAGAACATGAGTGGTATGAGCATATGACTTAATCTATAGATGCTAAATCTTTTCAAATTTTATTTCATTTTAGACACATCATTTTGATAGAGGCTTTAGGATTTCTTATGCCTAAATGCATGATGAAATATGTTATGGGCCAAATCAACTAGAAGAAGGTGTTCTCCACCACAAGGGAAGCCCTCATAGGTCAAGCATTCTATTGTGGTGCAAGGATGGAGATCCTTCATGTTCAAGAGAAAGAATATGCATGCATGATGTGAAACATACAACCATACAGTTAAGGGGTTGCTAAATATTTTAATTATCTTATTTATGTCTTAAGCTTAATGATGAGTTTATGAGTTGTTTAAAATTTAGTTATGAGTGATTAGTTGGGTAGAAAAATTATTTTTATCCTAAGAGCTTAATCGTATCCAAGCCACACATTAAAGCATCAATCTTAAAAAACTATGAAAGCATGTTGTACTAATGCACAATTTAAACATAACATCAAATAATTATATAAACTATTGTAAAAGAATAAAAGGTCAATGCGGTCGGGATCTGCCGTACAACTCGCAGAGAGAAAAAATGGGTAGCTGAGCTCTACCCTTATACAACCTAGAATATGAAAGAATAATTATAATTGTATTAAATGCTCTAGGGGACTCCTTTCTTCATATCTCTATTTTTTATTTGGTTCTTTCTTTGATTTGGATGGTGCTTTCTTCAATGGAATCACAGGGTACCCTAGGACAAAGCCTTATGGCCACTGCTCATCAAAATCTCCCATAGCACTAATCTTAATTCATGTTGCAAAAATTACATTTATGTGGGAAAAATAAATCTAACTACACATGCAAAATAGAGGTTAGCTAAATATACATATAATCCCAAGCAGTTGTATTTATAATTTGGAATTAGTACCCTACACATGGGTAAGCAAGCCAACCTATCCTAACTTGGATTCTGCTTAAAGATTTAAACAGCCAGCAGAAAGATCATTAACATTTATTTTTAAGCATCCCTTAAGCATAATCCCATGCAAAAAAATATGATTAGGCTAATAGTAGCCTATCATCTAGTCTAAGCATACACCTAACATCCAATATAAAATAATACATCATAAAATAAAATATACATCACATCATACACCATCCTAACTTAGAGCTAGAAGTGGCGACTTAATTATAATGTGTGTATTAAGGCTTGCATGGAAAGCCTTGTCAGGCATTAGTGTTGTATTTTCTAAGTGTAGAAGGATTTAATTTAACATGAAAGGTTGATTTCACTTGAAGTAGTTTAATTGATTTGGGAATTTTAATTTATTTTTTCATTTATTTCATTTGATCACACTTAGCAACTAAGTGTTATAAAGAGAGAAAAAGAGGATTGCTCTCTTTCATCCCTACCTTAAGTCACTTTCTAAAGTATATTAATATAATTTTGTTCTCTTTAGTAAATGGCTTATTAAATGATTTAATTAATCCTAAGTTTGGGTTCACTTTAAATAATCCTATTCAAATGAAAGGCATCTTAAGATTAATTTAATTGAATTACTACCACATGACATATATTAAATTATTCCTTTCTATCACATGTAACATGCTATGATTTAATCCTAAGTGTATCTATACATGCAACATATTTTAGCACACTTAAATGATGAATGAATGTGTATGTTTAGAATTTATATTTTATTTGATTAAATTATTTAAACATAGTAATTTAAAGCTTTATCCAAAATCTTATACAAAAATGACATAAGAATGAAATTAAATAGGCACATACCATTGTTAAAACAGAATGTGAAGTAATCAAATGACCTCATTGGGGCTAGCTAAAGTCTTGTATTCTTGGGATGTCTAGATTATATACCCATTTGCATTCAAACATATGTAAATTCATATACATGAACATAGGGAGTAAGCTCCAAATCATATGGCTAGTTAATTCAACCACTTAGTCAATTATGAATGCATGCAATTTTAATGTAAAATGGGATTTTCATTCCCTAATCACATATACATATACATGTACAAAGACATAGGCAAGTATGTGTCATTGTTAAAGCAAGAAAGTGAGGTAATCAAATGACTTCCTTGGGGCTAACTAAAGCCTCGTATTCCCGGGATGTTTAGACTATATAGTTGCTTTTCTTGGACACACATGGATGTATACATAAATGAGGGAAAGAAAACCATGTAAAGTTTGTATATATATATATATATATATGAATTAAAGCTCTATCAAAATTCTAATATTGAAATACATAAGAATGAAATGAAATGGGTACGTGTCATTGTTAAACCAGGGAAGTGGAGTAATCAAATGACCTCCTTGGTGCTAACTAAAGACTCGTGTTATTGGGATGTCTAGATTATATACCCATTACCATTCAATCTTATATAAATCAACACATGAATAGAGGAAAGAGAACATAACATTTATACACTTAAGTTATAAGCACATGCATTTCTTATGTATTTATAACTAGCATCACATATTATTATTCATTTATAAACTTTTGAATAATACATTTAGATTTAATAGTGATAATAGCCACACATATTTTAAATTAAATGAACTCATGCAAGCTTACATGAAGGAAATCCATTTTATTTTACTTGATTTTGAAAAGATGGATGCATAAATTCAAATGACATACCAAATTTAACATGATTGGAAAGAGGATAATCAAATATGAGCATGTGATTCATTCAAATAAGATTATTTAAAACAAACCAAAGCTTCTTTATTAATTAAGTTTTGGATTTGATTTGAATTAAAGAAGAGAAGACAAATCATCACTTGCTATTTTAAACCCATTCCCACATTAGTGATTTGATTTAATTTAAGGAAATGTAATTAAGTTGATTTTATGGGTTAATTAGGTTGAACCCTTAATTAAATGAATTAATTACCCTTAACTATGTCACCTTAAAGTAATTAACTAAATAATTATGAGCCAACATGATATGCATGGAAAATAAACTTGTAATGATCCTAGGAAATAAAAGGGGCCTAATGTAATTGGCTTATAATTAATAGTTAATTAGATCAAGGGACTTAATTAATTACTCTTATGATTTTCCCACACATGTGGACTAACCATAATTTCATTAAATACTTTTAAATTATTAAACACCTAAAGACCTACCTCATGATTTAATTAATTAAGGTCAGATGTGATTATGATTTCAATTTGATTAAGTAATTTAATTAAGTAGTTAAATCTTAATTAATTTGATTTTAAAAAAGGGTGAAATGAACTTAGGGAAAGGGGTCCCAACCCTATTCCTTAGTTCACTTTTTGTTGAACAATGATTAATAAACTTAATTAACCAATTTATTACTATTCATGAGAATAATTAATCATTAATTAACTTAAAAGAGTAATTAAGGTTTAATTTGTCAATTTTTCTAATTAAGTGAGATATAAATCTCAAAAAAATCATGGGAGGTAGAGGTCATCCCATTAAATTAACCACAATTAGGATTAATTGCTCAAGTAATTAAGAAGTGATTATGCTAATTAATTTTATAATTAAACCTGAATTACTATTCAAAATTAGTTAAAATAATTTTTAATTAATTCTCCTCAGAAATATCTTTAAAATGAGTATTTATTTGCAATTTTCTAATTTCTTTATGATTTGTTATGATTTTTAGAAGTTTTAGCCATTAAAATGATTAATTAAGCCTAATTAAAGCCTAATCCATTGGTGCCTTGTGGCGCGCTATCATGGTGCACTTTTCATGTTGTGCTATAGGATTGGCTACTTAATATTTATCTGACTCAATGCCTACATGGTGGTAGAGGACATGCTTTCTCAGTTCATTGTCCGATCTAAGATGAGATGGCTACGATTAATCCTGAGGTTTAATAGGATGAAATCAAATTGATCTAGAGGATCTAATCATGATCGTCCATTCTGATCACATGAAATGGATGGTGCAGGATATATTGTCATGTGAGTGAGGGAGAATGGAATCCGCCTGCCATTGCTCTCTTGATCCAAGCTTACCCGAGCTCGGATCAACTCCAAAAGGATCCCACACATTCACCGATCGAAGGGGATCCAATGGCCAAGGTCACATTAGATGCAAGTTTTCTTCAAAAAGCTCAAACCTATTTTTTCCTAAGCACCAGTTTTGGAAGCATTCCTTGCCGGAGCTAAAGATCGACAGCTCGAACAATTAAGGAAGCTTCATCTAGTGGAGACGAAGCCCTGCTGAGCAGCAATTGGATCAATTCCTCAACATTTTCTTAGAAGGCTATGAATTGATAATTTGGAGCTCGCTTTGATCGAAGTCCCACCTCCGATGCTCGGGAAGCTTGGGAGATGATTTGATCTTGCTAGATGAGGCCTAGGGAATGTGCGTGAAAAGTTAATTTGATTTTGATGGAGAAATGGGGAAGTTAGCTTGAAAATGGGAGTGTACTACTTCGGGACAGATGAGAATAACATTTTTCGATCGAGGAACGAGCTTGGGTGCTTGGGGAATGGCTCTAGTGGCACGTCTTGGGTAGCTAGGGCTCTGAGGAATAATTTTTGTGTGTTTAGGTAGAAATGAGGGGTGTATAGCCCCCTTCCTCTTGATCGGATGGTGGGATCGGGTTTGGCTTCTAGTGGCTATCCCACCATCTCAGGTAGTCATGGGTGACAGGGAGGAGGTGAGTTGGCTTGGCTTGTTTGGTTGAAGGTGTGGAGGTGGCTGCCAAAGAGGAATCATGGGTGTCCTATGGGTTTCAGATGCTCTAATGGGGAGGGTGAGGTGATTTCACCTCCCATGGATCATGGTTGACCCAACCACCCCTTGGGTCAGTTTGGGATAAGTAGGTCAATTGGGTTCAATTGGGTTAATTGAGTCTAATCATGGCTTTGGTCAAGTTCAACAATCAATTTGGAATGACATTGACCATTGGTTTCAATCAATTTGGTTTAAATTTTGATTTAACCCAATTTGGTCTTTTAGGTCCATTTGGGTCAACTTGGGTTAAGAGGGCCAATTGGGTTTGGTTTGACTTAATTGCAGGTCAAGTCTTACTCAAATATTGATTTTGAGTTGGTATGAATCACTGGTTGCAAGGGATTTGGCTTAGGTTGCAATTTAGCTTTTTTGAGTTCATATGGGTTAAGGGTTGACAAATGACCAAGTTAACTTGGTTTATGATAATTGATCAACTTAGGGTGATCAACAATCATGATGAGAGGTTTTGATGGGCTTCATTCAATCCAATTTTGGTTGGGATTAGATGTTGGTTCAAATAGATCAAATTAACTTTGGGTTAAGTGGACCAATTGGGCTCAGTTAGCTTGATTTTGGGTTGAGTTTGATTTAGTTGAGTTTATATATTGATTTGGGATTGATATATAAATTCAATTGCAATTGGCTTGGGCTCAAATGTGTTTTAGTTTTGAACATTTCAAGTCAAAAAGGTTAAGTTGGGTTTGACTTTGCTTGATTTTGGTTTTGCTTGATGATTGTAGATTTCATTTATATTTTTGAATATGATTGAAGGTATGATTGATTCATGAGAAAATCAATTAAATTTGGGTTTTGGAATGAAGGAATTTGGCTAAGTCCATGGAGTTGGGTCATGTGGCTTAGGTTTGATTTGGTTTTATTTAGTTTTGATGTTTTAAATGTACATTTCATTTAAATTTATGAAGATGATTGAAAATGATTGATTTAGAAAATCAATTGAGTTTGACTTGATTGGATGGATTTGGCTAAGTCCATGAGATGGGTCATATGACTTGGAAGGTTTGACTTAATTTGATTTAGTTTGATTTAGTTTTGATCATTTGAATATAAATTTGATTTATATTTGAAGATGATTGAAGATATAAATTGATTATGAGAAAATCAATTGATTTTGATTGATTTGGATTATGGTTTGGCTAAGTCTATGGATAGGTCATATGGCTTAGGAAGGGTTTCAAGTTTGATTTGATCATGAATTCAATCATTTAATTTTGAATTTAGGCTTGATTTGGATTTGAATTTGATCAAATTGAACTTGAGGTTTGGTTTGAAAGTTAATATTTATTTGGTTGTAGGGTAGGTTGATTATCCTAATCCCAGGCATAACCTAATATGGTTAACCCCCTAAGTCTCTAGGCTTAGGTTAAGTATTTACCTAATTATTAGAAGTGTCTTATGACTAGGGAAGTCTTAGTGTCTAGAAGACCCTTAAGTCTATAATGGGAAGATTGAATCTGCACTCCAAAAGTGAGGTCAACGGGCCTTAAGCTCCATTGTGTTATTCTTAGAGATAGGTGATTAGAAGACCGAAGCCAAGTTTCACATTATAGACTCAGATACATCTTTCAACACTTTGCTTGGGAGACCATGGATACATGAGAACAACACAGTTCCATCCTCTCTACATCAGTGTATGAAGTTTGTGAGAGGTGGGATCGTCTACTGTGTCAAAGGAGATCTCAAGCCATTTACAGCTCATAAGGTCAGCATATATGAGGATGCGGCTTACTACCTCCCTCAAAATCAACAAGCCTATTCTCGTGAACTTGGATAAATTTAAAAATAAAAGAAAAAGAAACAAGAAAAGAAAAAGAAAGAGAAAGAGAAAAATAAAAAGAAAAGAAAAGAGAAAATGAAAAAGAAAATAAAAGGGAGTGAGAAATATACTTGGAGGAGGAAGTGAAGCGTGAGATTAGATTCCACCCATCATTCGAACATATGGGTAGGACATCCAGACCTCCACCAGGGAGGAAGAGGCCGGTTCAGGCGTCTAGGGGTGGAAAACCTCCTTATTGGCCACCAAATAGAGATATGTCCCATCTACCAGGAGTACACCTGCTATCCATATAGACTTAGAATCAAGTTCAGAGGATGAACTTATATAGTTAGCACACCACCATCTCTTCTTAGTAGCAGATTCCCTAGGAGGTGACACTTGAGCTAGATAGCTATGAAGATCGAGCTCTAAAGCAAATCATAAGTCTATCTAAGTCTATATGTGAAACAATCACACATTAGTTGGGAACCTTAGCTCTAACCCTACTTTCCTCTCAAAAAGTTGAGGGTTTGGTAACTAAGGAAACCCCTAATTCATCCATAGATGTGAAGACTCAGAGGTTCTTCTGGGAGCATCATTCTCAAGTTAAGAAGTTGATGTAAAATTTGAGGATGATTCATATAAAGATTTAATAGAATTACCTTTTGATTGGTACTCGCCTTGTGTTCATAATTTAGCAAAGAAAGGATTAATCTCACATACTTGGTCAAAGCATAGGTCAGACTACTTCAAAAGAATATGAAAGAACAAATGAAAAAGCTTTTAATTAAGATCGGGACTAGGATTCAATACAGTTGGTCCAGTCAATGATGATGATTACTGCTTAGTCATCACCAATCATTTGGAATCTGATAGGTTCTTTTCAAATCACATTAACTCATATGAAGAGCTATGTTTAGAAACTTCAGATGATCTAGATGATTTTGAAGTCAAAGATGCACCACCAGAGTTCAAAGAAGAGATCAAGTCAACCATCAATGAAGCTCAAAGAAATTAACTTAGGAACTAAAGAAGATCCACACCCGACATACATTAGTTCCTTAATGAATGAAATTGAAACCAATGACTTAATTAAGCTATTTACTAAGTTTAAGGATTTCTTTGCATGGAGTTATGAAGAGATGCCTAGATTGGCTCCTGATGTAGCGGTCTATAAACTTGCAATAAAGCCTACTGCTAACCCTATTAAGCAAGCTGCTAGATCCATGCGATTAGACATCGAACAACTGGTCATTTTAAATTCAAGAAATTGATCGATGCTGGCTTCATTAGGGAAGAAAAATACCCTACCTGGTTAGCCAACATCATTCTAGTTAAGAAGAAGAATGGCCAAATTAGCATATGCATTGATTTTAGGGATTTAAATAAAGCATGTCCAAAAGATGAATTTCCACTACCAATCCCATAGCTGATGGTGGACATTACCTCATCTCATTCAGTCTTCTCTTTCATGGATTAGAATCTATTGCTATAAGGTCATGCCTTTCAGCCTTAAAAATGCTAGTGCAACATACCAGCGGGCTATGACTCGAATCTTCAATGAACTCATTCATCATCAAGTCGAGTGATATGTCAATGATCTCGTGGTCAAAACTAGAGAAAAGGAAGACCATCTCTTTGACTTGAGAGTAACTTTTGAATATCTAAGATAATTTGACCTCAAAATAAACCCGGTGTGGAGTAGTTTAGAAATTCCTTGGGTTTGTTGCCCGACAACAAGAATCAAAATCAATCTAGAAGATCAAGGAGATATTAGAAATGCCACCCCCTAAAAGTTTAACTAACTCGGATCATTTCAAGGACAGTTGGCATATCTAAGATGCTTTATATCCAACATATCAGAAAGATGTCAGCCATTTTTAGCACTTGTTAAAAAGGACTCCAAGTTCAAGTGAGATGATAAGTGTGAGTATGTCTTCAAAGATATAAAGCATTACCTGATGACACCACTGATTCTAGCAACCTCATCCGGCCACTCATACCTTTGCTCATTAGATGACTCCTTTGGTGCTTTGTTGGCCCAAGCCAATGATGAAGGGAAAGAAAATGTACTCTACTACCTCAACCATTGTCTAATCCCTGTTGAGGCTAATTATTCACTCATTGAGAATCATTGCCAAGCTTTAATCTTTGCATCCCAAAAGCTACGACACTAAATGATTTCTCATAAGGTGAACTTGATCTCCAAGATCAATCTACTATAGTATCTCATGACATGACCAAAATTATCCAGATGGTTAGCACGATGGTCCATGATCCTCTCGCAATTTGACATTACCTTCGTACCCCTCCGTGTAGTGAAAGGACAAGCAGCTAGCAAATTTCTTAGTAGCACACCCACTTCCTGTTGATTCTCTTCTTAGTGATGATCTTTCTGATGAATAAATCATGAACTTAGGGGATACTAGCATTCACCATGGGAGATGTACTTTGATGGTGCGACTTCCTCTTAAAGATGAGAAGAATCATAATCTACTATTCCTGAAAAGATAGGTGTAAAAATAGTTCACTTAACTCTAGACAGCGATATGATGAGATTCTCATATCATATGTCCAATCATTGTACCAACAATGAAGCTGAATATGAGGCTCTGATTGTCGGTCTAGAGTTAGTCGTTACTCTAAGCATTTAGAACATCAACATCTTCAAGGATTCTCAACTAGTTATCAACCAAATCACTGGGTCCTATAAGGTTCTAAAGCCCAAGCTCCATCGCTGCCACAAGTACACCATGGAGTTGTTGGCCAAAATTCTAGAGGTTACCATTTATATGATTCCTCGAGGAGAGAATGTCATAGCAGATGCTCTAACCAAGCTTGCCAAAGAGTTAACATGTCTGGAGGATGAGTTTATATCAATAAAGGTCTAAAATAGACAAGTCTTATCCCTTATTAATATTGAACTCATCAAAAAGTACTCGCTTGAAGGGGAGGTTACCATTGCCAAGATATATGAAGAGTTAGATGGAGGCAACCATTCATGGATTACCTAAATAAAGGCAAACTACCTCAAGAGAAGTCCCAAGCACATCAGATGAAGCAGAGAGCTCTTTCTTATGCTCTTGTGGATGGTATTATACCAGTGGTCTTTCAATCATATGTTATTACATTGTTTAGATATGAATGAAGCCCATAAGATCATGATCGAGATACACTCAGAATTATGTAGAGCCAACCAATCCAGTTTGAAGATGAAAACTAAGATCAAGAGACTAAGATACTACTAGCCATCGATGATCAAAGATTGCATGGATACGGCTAGGCGATGCCATTAATTTCATATTCACGGTGTGGTTCTTCACCAACCACCCAACATTCTACATCCTATATTGGCCTCATAGCTATTCGAGTGTTGGGATACTGACATAGTGGGTCCGATTGATCCACTTTCTTTTAAGGGTCATTAGTTCATCTTAACTGCTAATGATAACTTTTCCAAATGGGCGGAGGCAATTCTGCTTAGAGAGGTCACAACTTAGCATGTGCTCTAATTTTTTAGGAACCATATCGCATATAGGTTCAGAGTGCCTCGATGAATTATATCCGATAATGGTACTGCATTCAAGAGCATCAAGGCTAACAACTTTGCCAAAAGAAATAACATAGAGTGAAAATATTCTACCATCTACTGCTGGAGGGAAAACAGCTTAGCATAAGTCTTTAATAGAACTCTCATCCAAATATTGAAGAAGACACTCGACAACAATAAGAAATAGTGGCATGAGCAGTTAGTTGAAGCCTTGTGGGCCTACTACACCACATATGGAATTCCAACTCAATATACTCCTTTCTCTTTAATTTTTGGGTCTAAAGTCGTTCTACCATTAGAAGTCCAACTCCCATTACTAAGGATAGCTGTTGGTAGCAAGATCACAATAGAGAAGAATGCCAAGTTGCGGTTAGAGGAGCTCGAAGGTTTGGAGGAGAGATGCTTGCGGACATTTCAAAATATTGAGTTGTACAAAGCTAAATTGATTCAATCCCACTAGTTGATCCGTCCTAGAACTTTTCAAGTAGGAGAGCTTATTTTAGTTCTAAGAAGACTAATTGTTGCCCGCTGCAAGATGAGAGGCAAGTTTGAACCCACTTGGGAAACTCTTTTGCCATAGAGAAGGCCTACCAAGGAGTATCTTATCACCTTATTAATCATAAGGGAGAGCGCCCAATGCTTCCAATCATCAGAATTTAATAAAGAATTATTATAAATCATGTTAGAAAATAATTATCATCAATGAAAATTCCATTTCAAATTCAATCTCTTCCATGTTGAAAGTATTCTTATTTGCGAATCCGCCATGATGTATCTAGGGTAGGCGTAAGGAACCCGAGCGGCATCTTATCCTTTATCGACACAACATAAACACAAGCACAAACAACACACAAACACATAACATAAACATATATCTTTTGTCTCGGGCTACTTTGAGTTGAGATAACGTCCTCAGCATCACTCACTCTCTAAGTTGGGCTGACATGCTACCCTGCTAATGTGTCACCCTAGTGGTTTTCTTGCTTTAGAGGATGTAAGTCTACTATGATTTCTTTTCTTGGTTGGCCACTACACATCGATGAGCACCTTGTTAGTTTGGTGGGCCTTACTCTATGGCTGGTGAGGCACCTCATGTTGGCTTCGTTTAAGAGGATATAAGTCTACACTTTCTTCTTGGATTAGCCTTCGTGCATTGATTAGGTCTAGTATATTTGAGGCTTAGGGTAAGTCCCTTAGTGGCTCCTTTCCTTCTGACTACTTTAAGTCTGGGTCTAGTCCTCCCTTGGGACTCCCCGCTTAGTAGTCACCCTAAGTTAAATAACATCTGTCCCGCAGACGACAGAATATCCCGATGATCCATTTCGCTTGGAAAGTTATAAGTCTACTCACTTTCTTTCCAGATTGATCGTTGCACACTGACGGACACCTAAGGTTGGTTGGTTCTCACTATGCTGACAGCGATCGACCTAGTGGATACACCACTCATGGCAGATGTAAGTCTGCTATGCTTTCTTCTTGAGTTGGCCACCGTACACCTATAGGCTTTCTTTTCTAGAGCTCAGGATAGCGCTCCTAGCGACACCTCTCCTAGGGGCACTCTATTTGGATCATGTATTTTGTGACCCCATTTAGACACTACCTGAGTTACTATCATTAGATAATTTCTCTTTCCTTATGACCACCCTGTGGTTAGAGAATCCATCCTACCGATGTGCAGATTCTCCCTTGGTCTAGTAAGTTTGAGATAGGATGAGGCTGATATAGCCCCATCTCAGTGTGATCCATCGCACACCAACAGGTTCACACAAACATATAAACATAAAATATATATTTACATGTGGATTAGGAGGACACCCCTAGTGGTACCTTTCCCCAAGTAGGCATTTTATCTTTAGAAGTGTCGGCAAAACTCTCTATAAGAATCACCTGACTACTCTTGAGTTGATATAAGTCCCCAGCGACATTCACTCAATAGGCGCCCTAGGTCGGGTTTGATTTCTTGTTGTACCAACAGGTCACCCTGGCGGTTGTTCCCTGCTTTGAAAGATGTAAGTCTGCTACACCTTCTTCCTAGCACAACTGTTGCACATCGAAAGGAAACCCTTTAGGTTGGCTAGCTCTACCCCGCGGCCAGTAGACTATCCCTTTGTATTGGTAAATTTGAGATAGGATAAGGAATATAGCCCTTCTCAGTGAGTCCATCGTACACTAACAGGGTCCATAAATTAAATCCATTAAATTTGATTGAGCTGACATCCCTAGTGGATACACCCTCAATTTGAAATCAGACTAAACTAAACAAACAAAATCAAATTAAATCAAATCAATTTAAATAAACCATATCAAATCACATAAAATTAAAATGAAATCAATCCTAACTACTCTTGAGTCGACATAAGTCCCCAGTAGCACTCACTTAGTAGTCGCCCTTAGTGAGTTTGATTTGTTATGCTACCAACAGGTCACCCCAGCGGTTGCTCCCCACTTTGGAAGATGTAAGTCTGCTACTCTTTTTTCCTAGCATAGCCATTGCACACTGAAAGGCAACCCCTCAGGTTGGCTAGCTCTACCCCACAGCCTGTAGACTATCCCTTCAAATTTGTTGATCTGAGATAGGACAAGGCTGATATGACCCCTTCTCAGTAGGTCCATCGCACACTGACAGGATCCATACATTAATTCAAATTAAATTAAACCCAATCTGATTCTCCCTAGTGGAGTTAAATCACACCCTTCTCCTTAGTGGAGCCCCAAATCATATATAAATAAGTCAAACAAATAAATCAAATTCAAAACCAACCTCCCTGGAGCCAAATTAATCCAACTCCCTAATGGAGTCTAAATTGAAATAATCCAAACACATCTCTCCTTAGCAGAGCTACTCAAATAATTCAATGAAATCCAACCAAACTCTTATCCCCATCGGATACATCCCCAAAAAAATCTATGAAATCAAACTCAAATCCCAATCCCCAACATATAACCCAAACCTGCTTCCCTAGTGGAAGTTCATATACGATCCCTAGCGGAATCGAGCCCATATCTCTAGTTGATGCCTCCACATCAATTAAAATAAATCAAATCAAAGTTGATTCAATCTTAATCCCTGGTGAATTATAGATTCTTACCATAATGGATTTTCTTTCCACAAATCTTATAATCAAATCAATTTCAAACCTTATCCTTAACGAATTTTCTTCTTCTATGCCCTCGCCATAGACCCCTCACATGTCATGTCTAATGCATGTGTGATCCCCTAGTAGATCTCTCTTCATGTCCTTGACATGGAATTCTCATCAGATTCTATTGGCTCTTTTATGCCCTCGGCATAAAGAAAGCTACATTGCTCTAAAATTGTAATTCTATCTACCTTTTAGGTTTAGGTATAAATCATTTTTGTTAGCACTTCAATCCTTTAGACGTTGTTGATCATCTTGGTCAACGCCAATACGTGCGGTGTGCCTTGTCAGTTACACCACACTTATTGGGGGTCCTTTTATTGACCTCATTTTTGGAGTGAGAATTTAATCTTCTCATCTTAGACTTAGGAGTCTTCTAGACACTAAGGCTTCCCTAGTCATAAGACACTTTAACAATAAGGTAAACACTTAATCTAAGCTTAGAGACTTAGAAAGGTTAACCATATGATTAGGTTATGTATTAGGGATTAGGATAATCCACCTACCCTACAACCCAAATCCAATCCATGTTCACCTTCTCAAACCCAACCTCAAGTTCAATTCAAACATCAACAAATCCAAATCCAAACCTAAATTTCAAAACTAAATGATTGAAGCCCATGATCAAACTCAAACTTGAAATCCATTCCAAGTCCTTCGAATCAATTTCATGGACTTAGCTAAATTTACCTTCAAATCAATCCAAAATCAATTGATTTTCTCATAATCAATTTATATCCTCAATCATCTTCCTAAATATAAATCAAATATACATTCAAATGATCAAAACTAAGTCAAACTAAATCAGATTAAATCAAAACCCTTCCCTAAGTCCTATGACTTACCTTCATGGACTTAGCCAAATTTACCTTCAAATAAATCCAAAATCAATTGATTTTCTCATAATCAATTTATATCTTCAATCATCTTCTTAAATATAAATCAAATCTACATTCAAATGATCAAAACTAAGTCAAACTAAATCAAATTAAATCAAAACCCTTCTTAAGTCCTTTGAATCAATTTCATGAACTTAGCCAAATCTTAATCCAAATCAATCTAAACTCAATTGATTTTCTCATAATCAATTCATATCTTCAATCATCTTCAAGAATATAAATGAAATATACATTTAAATAATCAAAACTAAATCAAGATCTTTCCTATGCCACATAGACCATTTCCATGGACTTAGCCAAAAGTCTATTCAATTCAAACCCAATTCAATTGATTTTCTCATGATTCAATTATTCCTTCAATTATAATCCCAAATATAAATGAAATCTATAATCATCAAACCAAACCAAAATCAACCCAAGTCAAACAAAACCTAGCCATCTTGACTTGGAATATCCAAATGAACCAAAACTCATCTAAACTCAAATCAATTACAATTGAATTTATATACCAATCCCAAATCCATATATAAACTCAACTAAGTCAAACTCAACTCAAAATCAAGCCAACTAAACACAATTAGTCCACTTGACCCAAAGTGGCCAATTTGACCTATTTAAGCCAAGTTCCAATCCTACCCAAATTGGATTGAACCAAGCCAACCAAAGCCTCCTATCAGGATTGTTGGTCATCTTAGGTTGATCAAGTGATAAATTAGGTCAAAGTAAGTCAACCTGGTCATTTAACCAAGTCAACCACTTAACCCATATGAACCCAAACTAGCCAAATTAAAACCTAAACCAAATCCCATGAAACAAATGATTCATACCAACTCAAAATCAATATTTGAACATGACTTGGCCTTTAATTGACCCAAACCAAACCCAATTGGCCCTATTGACCCAAGTTGACCCAAATTGACCTAAAGACCAAATTGGGTCAAATTAAAATATAAACCAAATTGATTGCAATTGATGGCTCAAGTTCATTTCCAAATTGATTGTTGAACTTGGATGTTGACCTCATTTTTAGAATGAGCTCTCAACCCCTCCATCTTAAACATAGGACTCCTCTTAGACTTTAAGGGATCCTTATTCTTAAGACACATCTAGTGATTAGGTGAACACTCAACCTAGTCCTAGAGACTTAGAAGAGTTGTCCATAGAAATAGGTCATGCTTTAGGGGTGTTAGAAAACTTGCCTACCATTAGCTTGAACCACTCCTCACCTTCCTTTCTTCAAGTCAAACTCCAAATCTTGCCTAAGTTCTTGATTTTCCCTTCATAGACTTAGCCAAAATCAAATATGAACCACTTCAAACTTAAGAGATTTTCTCATAACTCATTTATATTCTCATTTATATTTACATTTATAAATGAAATATAAATATAAATCAATCAAATATAAATCCAAAATTCAAATTCCTACTCCAAAAATTCCTAAGTCCTTTAAATTTCCTCTTAAGGACTTATCCAAAATCATCTTCAAATCAATTCAAACTCATGAGATTTTCTCATAACTCATTTATATTTTCATTTATATTCACATATGTAAATAAAATATAAATATGAATCAATTAAATCTAAACTCAAAAATTCAAATTCAAAAAAATTCCAAATCTTTTCTAAATTCCTTAATTTCCTCTTAAAGACTTAGCCTAGGTCATGATCAAATCACTTCAAATTCAATAAATTTTCTCATAATCCATTTATATTATTTATATTCACATATATAAATGAAATATAAATTCAAACAATCAAAACCACTTCCAAAAATCAAACTCAAATTCATTCAAAATAATCAAAATCTTGAACTTAGCCAAATCAATTTCAAGTCAAGCCATACTCTTGATTTTTCTTCATGATTCAATCAATCCTTCAATCATGAATCCAAATATAAATACAAACTTCACTCACTAAACCAAAACTCAATTCAAAAATCAAGCCAAATCCATTCATGTTCTTCCTTTGAATATGAAATTGTCAAATGAATCAAAACCCATTTGACTTCAAACCACTTGCAAATGGATTTATATTTTAATCATAAGTCCATATACAAGTTCAATCAAACTCAAATCAAGCTTTGACAAGCCATTTGATCCACTTAGGCTCACTTGACCCAAAGTGACCTAAAGTACCCTTATGAGCCAAATTCTAATCCTAACCAAATTTGACTGAATCAAACTCACCTATGCCTTTCTTCATGATCAACAATCATCATGAGATGATCAATCAATCAAATTAAGTCAAACCAAGTCAAACCTAAGGGTTGACCAAGTCAACACTTAGCCAAAATGAAACTTAACATAGCCAAAATCTAGCCAAAATCTACCATAAGCCAAATTAATTAAAATCATTGATCTAAGTTCATTCATGAACTATATTTGAACTTGACCAAGTCAACATTTGAGCCTAACCTAGCCCAATTGGCCACTTGACCCAAGTTGACCCAACTTGACCTAAAAAGTCAAAATGTGTCAAAATTTTATCTAAGCCAAATTGACTAAAACCAATGGGTCAAGTTCATTCCAAATCATTTGTGGAACTTGACCAAAGCCTTAATTGGCCAACTAGACCTAACCTAGCCCAATTTACCTTGAAGCTAACTTGACCTAAAGGGTCATGTTGAGCCAAATTCAAACTTAACCAAAATTGATTGGAAACAAAGATACCAATCCACTTCATATGACTAACCAAAGTTGAACTTACCCATGACCTAGCTCAAATAGGTCAAAATCAAATTGGTCAACTTGACCCATTTGACCTAAATGAAGTCATTATGAACCAAATTCAAACCTAAACAAAATTGAATCAAACCAAAGAAAACATTTCAAATGGTCATATGAACTTGACCTAACCCTTTTGAATGACCCAATAATCAGTTGACCCATTTTGACTAAATGGGTCAACATGAGCCAAAACATACCAAATGAACTCCAAATCCAATGAAACTTGGCCAAACCCATTTTCTTAACATACCCAACATATCCAAATTCAAAAGCAACCAAATAAACATTCTACCCCTTGGCCATAGAACAAATTTTGGTCAAAACCATGGGGAATTTGGTCAATTCCTCTTCACACCTACTTGATACTCTCCTAATAGGTCAAGTACACCCTATGGAGGATGGTGCACCCAAGCCAATGGGTTTGCCCCTTAACTGGCAAGGACAAAAGAGCACATGGCTCAAATTGGCCACATGGGAATCATGCTCCCACTCAATTTGAAGCAAATGGGGAGTTACCATTCCACTCCCTAGCCCAAAATGACCATGTGAAAGCCTCTAATAGATAAAACAACCCACTGCCTAAGGTCAGCTGGATCAAAATGATAAGTGAAGCTTCAGTGATTGCTGGGGAGAGATATCCCCCTAATCCACTTCAATTCCAACAGAGCCTAATTCGATTGAGTAAGGGAGAGTGTTAGGAGCCATTAGCAAGAGTTCCTAAGCTTACTAGAAGGATTTTAAATTGGCCATTCTCGATTTCCCTTAAGCAAAAATAGGGGAGCTCCAAGGATTTGCCAATTTCCTCCATACACCAAACCAAGTCAATTCACTTTGCGTACTCCACCAGAGGGTCAAGTCGAGCTTGCCCAAGCCATTTCCCAAGCTCCAAAGGTAGGACTGCTAGTTTGATCAAAGCTGCAAGGAAGCTAAGGAGGGGTTGGACCATAGAGCTATCCACTCAACTTCAAGAGCTAAAACTTTCACCAAAGCTCAGATAACTGACGGCTACTCAAGGGAATCGTAGATCACCTCCGATGAGGTTAGACATTTTTTGATCACTAAACTCAATGTGGTGTGGAGCTTTGTAAAAGAAAATTTTATGGCATGAGATTTCAACAGTCAGATGTGCTTATCATTAGAGTTAGATGGTGTGTGCAAGATTTCATCCCAATCTGAGTTTGATCGAGCTCGGATCTTTTCTTTGAAAGAGGATAGTTTCCATTATTCCTTAGGGAAGAATTGGAATGATCTCTGGTTGTCCATCCGATCATTTTGGATGGATGGCTGAGATTAAATCCTATTTTACATCCTATTTTATCTTTATAAAACTGTGAATTAAATCCTAGCCATTCGATCGTTGATCAAACAGTGGAGGCCAAAACACGTAGTGTCATCGCCATGTGGTGCTACGACGTGACATTTAAGTAGCCACTCAGGGCTTTCCATGTGTAAAGCATAGCTGAGTCAGCGCTTGCATGTCACACCATAGGATTAAGGGATTAATTAAGGTTTATTTAATTCTAATTAATTTTCTTAACTTTTAAAATTCATATCTCTCTAAAGAAAAATAAAAAAAATATGAGATAAATTTCCACCGAAAGATAATTCAATTTAAAATATTCTAAAATTGGTTTTAATGGATTTTGAATATTATCTTTCTCTAAATTTGGGTTTTATTGAAAAATTTAATTTGCTAATTGCACCCTAATTAATCCACTGATTAGTCTTAAACTTCTTGAGTGTATTTTGGGGGATGACTCTACCTTCACTAATTTTCTTGGGATTTATTGGTGGATTAATTGAGGAAATTGCTAATTCATTTCCTAATTACCCATTAATATAATTAAGGTTAATTAAGGGTTTTATTAGTGGTTTAACCCTTTGTTGAAGTTGATTAAGGTCTGATTTAGTGAATGAAGGTTTAGAAAATAATTTTGGGGCATTTTCCCTAAGCTATTCCCTAAACCCCATTTTCTTTCTTAATCCTCTCTTAATTAAGGGCTAATTCACTAATTACTCTATTAATTAATTTTTTTAAAATTCTAAAACTTTCCAGAACTTAATTAATCTACTTTGGGTAGATGCTTAGGTGTTCAAGTGCCTAAGTTCAATTAAGAAAATCAAAACTCAACTCATATGTATGCGGGGTGTTTTGAAATTACTTAAGTTAAACCCTTTAGCATAATTAATCATTAATCATAAGCCAAATTGCATTAGGCCCTTTCTTCCTAGGTGCATTGCAAATTTAAATTCCTTGTGAGGTTTTATGTCATCTCATTGGCTCATAATTATTTGGTTAACTATGCTAAGGTGGTGTAGGTAAGGGATAATTAACATGTTTAATTCATACCTTAACCTAATCAAAGTATAAAATGAATCTAATCATCTAAAAATTAAACAAAAATGTCAAACACATGTGGGAATGGGTTAGAAACAATAAACTCAATTCACATTTTAAAAATTAAATCAAATTCAAAATCAAACAAAAAATCATACTAAATAAACTTTGATTTACTTTAAGCTTTCTTATTTCATAAGATTATCTTTAGAATTTAATTAAAATGAATGTGTTTACATGATTTCATTACTTTAGTTCTTCCCCAACATGCTAAATATGTGTGTCATATGGTTTCATGCATCCATGTTTTTTGAAAAATTAAATTTAAAATGAAAGTGTTTCCTTTATGTCAAATTGCATGTATTGGATAGAATAAGAATATGAGTGGCTATTATCACTATTGAATTCAAATTATTTTCAAAATATATGAATCAATTATCAAAACTAAAAGTGTGTTACTTATACCTTATTTATAAGTTTTCATATGAATAAAAATATAAGGATGTGCTTAGTGTAGGTTTTCCTTCTCTTCTCTTTTAGTATGGTTTTGAAAAGGATTTGGCAATGTGTATGGTTCATTTGAAAAGAACCTAACACTTGCCTAATTCTATATCCTATTCATTCCTATACTATCACTTAAGAAGGATGCATATGCTTGCACATATAAATTGCATAAACAAAAATAAATTAATCAACACCAACTTTTGCATTCTTTCTTTTCCGTTCATTTCTTTTGTACACATGCTTATATTTAAGGAAAGTAATATATTAGTCTAGACAACCCCAAGGTTGCGAGGCTTTAAGTAGCCCTAAGTAGGTCTTGTACCTTACACCTCTGGTTAACAATTGTGTCATACTCACTTATGCCTTTCATACATTCATATGTGCATGTGAAAATTGGATAAGAAACCCTTTGCTACTTAATGAAAGTCATGCATTATAAACATCCAAATTTTCTTAAGTAAACTACTTAGCATGCATCATAAAGTGTGTTAAACATTCTCATTTTATGTATAGATATTCTTAGGATTCATTCATATGCATGTTATACATGTTGGGAAGGAAATGAAGTGATGTATGTTTTGTGAATTTAGTTCATTTTATTTAATCTTAAAATGCCTTTCTTTTTTAATAGGTTTGTTTAGAGTTCATCTAAACTTAGGATTAATTAAAACACTTAATTAAAACAATCACTAAATAAAATTAAAACATGAATCTACTTTAAAAATTACTTAGGTTAGGGAAGGAAAGAGAAGTTCTATTCTCTTTCCCTCTCTTTATAACTTAGTAATTAATTGTAAGATTCATTTAAACCTAATCAAAACATAAAATAAATCAACCCAAAATAATTAAATCACTTAAATGAAACCCTCCTCTAAGTTGAACATGCTTCACAGTTAGAAAATTTTAACTTAAAGCCATAGCTAAGCATACCACACAAACCTCTAAAGTACATACATTAGACTAAGTCACCACTTCTAGCTTTAAGTTAGGGCGGTGCATGATTTGATGTTTAAGTGATATGAAAATCATGCAAAAAAATGATATTTAATTTGATTGAATCATTTATGTATATGAATTAAAGCCTCATCCAAATTTTAGTATTGAAATACATAAGAATGAAATCAAATGGAGTACGTGCCATTATTAAACTAGGGAAGTGAGGTAATCAAATGACCTCCTTGGCACTAACTAAAGCATTGTATTCCCGGGATGTCTAGACTATATACCCATTAACATTCTCACTTACATTTTGTGATATATGTTTTAGTATGGATGTTAGAATGTATGTGCATAGAATGAATGGTAGGGCAATCTTAGTCTAACCATTATCTTATGCAAGGGATTGTGCTTAAGGGGCGATGCGATAAATAAAAATATAAATATTTTCACTGTTTAGGTGCTTATACCCCTAAACATAATCTAATATGCCAGGTGGACATAGTCACCCATGTGTGGGGTGATAAGTCTAATATACATGCTTGAGATTTGTGGTTTGTTTAGGTAATCTTTATTTTGTAGGTGTTAGCTAGATTTACTTTTTCTTTTCATGTAATTTTTGCAATTAGGATTTTGGAATGATTATTATGGGGATTAGGATGAACATTGGTCATAAGATTTCATCTTATGCATAATGTGAAGCCTTTGGAGCATCCATCTTCCAACCATCCAAAAGAAGGAACCAAAGAAGAAAGAGGAAAAGAAGAAGAAGAAAGAAAAGAAGAATGAAGAAATGAAGCTTGGAGACCCCCATAACAATGAGTTCCTTGCTTAATTGTATTTAATTCATTTGTAATCAAGGTTGTATAAGGGTAGAGTTCAGCTACCCAATTTATTTTCGGGTTTGTGCGGTAGTACCTGACCACAATGGCCTCTTATTCTTTACGATTAGCTTTATAAATTAATTGATGATTTGTTTAGCTTGTGCATTAAGTGGCATCCTTTTCCTAGTTTCTTCCTTGCTTTATGTATGGCTTGGATGTGGATTAGGCTCTTAGGAAAAAAAATAAATATTTTACCAAATTTAATAATTCAAAACTAAAATTAAAGAACTCATAACCTCACCTAAAACTTAGGCTAAAAATCAAGATAAAAGAATTAACAACCCATTAGCTGGATGAGTACTCCTTTTATAACATCATGCACAAATGCATATTATTTTCACTCTTGATTGGAGGGCTTCCACCTTTATGAGAGAAACTTGGCTTAACCTTTGAGAGCCATGGTGGAAACACACCTCCTCCCTTCTCACTGATTTTGGCCAATAATCTCATTTCTCATGCATTAGGCATATGAATCCTATTAACCCGAGTCAAAATAATTATCCAAAAATTAAAATAAAATGAAATCTGAATTGCATTAGATTTAGGTCATTTGAAGCATACCCTAACATGATCTAGTCTCTTTAGGGAGTGAGTTTAAGGACTTAGTATCTTTCTAAAGAAATAACAGTCTAGCTATCTTACATAAAGTATATGACTTGCCTACATGAATTTAAAATTATAGGAGGAGTTAGTTAGCAGCCACCCCCAGGAGGTTGTTAGTCCAAGCAGTCGGATGGTTTATCCTCTTGTAGTGGCAAACCAAATACCCATTTTCACCTTAGATTTAGGTTGTGCTTTCAGCCTTCACCAAAGGTCCATAGATTTATGTTTTGAGGTTGCTTCTCCCTTTGATGGGCCATATGCATAAATCCTCACCTCTTAGGCATTTCCTTAATCTTGTGTTATGGAACCATAAGCCCTAAATTTTTAATGAAAAATTCAACTCAAACAAATTAAATCAATTTCAAAAATGTAAAGCCCAACCATAAGATAGTTTGAGATGCTCGCTAGGCTTCCTAGCATCATGGGCATTTCCTATTTATCTTTCTTTGGCTTTGATAATAACTCCCTCTCTTTGATTAATCCCATTTTGATATTCTAAAATAAACTAATCAATTGATAGTCCTACCCTATTGAAATATTTGAAGATAATGATAATTTACCTTAATCAAGAGTATTCCTAAGGGATCCTGTCCCTTAGGATGTAATTAACTATGAGGGCTTGCCATTGTAGGGAACTTAATGAACTCAGATTAAAATAAACCTTATTTTACTTTTCCATGTAAAGTAGGGGAATAATCTTTGGTACATATGCAGACCCATTATCCTTAGGAGTCCTTATTTGAGAGAGTAGGTCCATTATAGGGTGGTGACTTTCATCTCTCGAGATAGTACACCTCTCCTCAATGCCGTACCCAATCACCTTAATAAGAACATCTACGGATCTACGTGGTGTCCTAAGACATATTTTATATATTTCTATTTTCATTTATCCTCTTTTCTGAAAGGGGGGATATATGAAGGAAGGAATGTATAAAAATTTTCACCACATATTATTGAACTTGACCAAAGCCATGATTGGATCCAATTGACCTAATTGGACACAATTGACCTAATTGAACCCAATTGACATACTTAGAACAAATGGACCTAATGGGTCAAGTTGTCCTAAATCAAAACAAAATCTAAATTAATTGAAACCAAAGCCTACAATCATTTTCAATTGGTCAACTAAACCAAAACCAACACCTAGCCCAAGCCATTTGGCTTATTTGGCCAAATTGGTCAACTTAACCCAATTGACCCAAATGAACTCAAATGAGCCAAAATCAAATCTATGCTAAACTAACCCAAACCAATTACACCAACACATCTCAAATGATCATATGAACTTCATCCAATCCTTAGTTTGACATAATTTGACCAATTGGTCAACTTGATCCAACCTAACCTAATTTGACCAAATGTGTCAAATTGAGCCAAATCAAACCAAATAAATTCCAATTAACTTGAAATTTGGGCTAACCCACTTTTGGCTCATTTCAAATCCAAATCAAATCCAATGCCAAATGACCATTCAACCTTTAGGTCAAGAGTATCACATGAGATAAATCATCCATATAAGTTTTCATTTTCATTCCTTGTCCACTTAGTACTCTCCCAATGGTCCACCTAAGCACCTAGGATACTGCCCAACCTGACCTAAGGGGTGGTTGGGTCAGCCATGACCCATTGGAGGTGAACTCACCTCACCCTCCTGATTGGAGCATTTGAAACCCATAGGACACCTAGTATCCCTCCTTGGCAGCCACCTCATCCACTCACTGCCACCCACGACCCTCAGAGGTGGCCGAACGGCCACTAGGAGCCAACTCTGATTGGACTGTCTGATCAAGAAGAGGAGGGGGTATACCCCCCTCATTATAACTCCAAACAAGCATTAGACCTTAGTGAGAACCCTAGCAACCCAAGGCAAGCATTCAAGAGCTATTTTTGAGTTTCCCAAGCTCCCCATTGCCGATTTTACCTAAGTTGAAATAGGGCATCCCTCCTTCATTTCCAACTTGCTAAAACCTCTATAAAAATCAAATTAACTTTGCACGCCCCATCCCCACACTCAGTTGAGCAAGAACGAATTGCCTCCTGAGCCCTCCGACCACCGAACATGTGACTTCGATCATAACTGAGCTCCAAAACAACAGATCTTGGCCTTCTAAGTGAACGAAGGGAAGTTGATCCAATTGCTGCTCAGTAGGCTTTATCTCCACTAAATGAAGCTTCCTTAATTATTTACACTACCAATCTTGAGCTCTAAAAGGTATGCCATTAAAATTGAGCTTTTAGCAAAAATGGATTAGAGCTTTTTGAAGAAAATCTGCATCTCATGTGATCTTGACCATTGGATCCCTCTCATCAACATCATAAAGGTGTGGGATCCATTTGGAGTTGATCTAAGCTTGGGTAAGCTTAGATCAAGCAAGCAATGGTGGACGGACTTCATTCTCCCTCGCTCGCATGATGATATATCACACACCATCCGTTTCGCATGATCAAAATGGACAGTCATGATTAGATCTAATAGTTTACTTTGATTTAATCCTATTAGGTAGCGAGATTAATCATAGCCGTCTGATCTTAGATCGGATGACAGACAAGAAAGCACACCCGCCATTACCACGTAGGTTCTGAGTCGAATAATTTTTAAGTAGCTAATCCCGTGGTGCCACGTGGAAAGCACTGAAGGGATTAGGTTTTGATTAGGCTTAATTAATCATTTTTAATCATTAAAACTTCTAAAATCATAAAAAATCATAAAAAAATTGAAAAAGTACAAATAAATACTCATTTTAAAAGTATTTCAGAGGAGAATTAATTAAAAATAATCTTAATTAATTTTGAATAATAATTAAGGCTTAATTATAGTTTAATTATAAATATAGTTATTTTAATTACTCCTTAATTACTTGAGAAATTAATCCTAATTTTGTGGGTTAATTTAATGGGATGACCTCTACCTCCCATGATTTTCTTAGGATTTATTGCTCACTTAATTAAGAAAATTGTCTAATTAAATCCTAATTACTCTTTTAAGTTAATTAATGATTAATTAATTCCATGAATAATAATAAATTAGCTAATTAAGTTTATTAATCATTGCTCAATAGTAAATGAACTAAGGAATAGGGTTGAGACCTTTTTCCGTAGCCTAATCCCCTAAGTTCTTTTCACTTTTTCAAAATAAAATTAATTAAGGTTTAACTAATTAATTACATCACTTAATTAACTAAATTGAAATCATAATTATATTAAATCTTAATTAATCAATTCTTGGATAGACCTTTAGGTGTTCAATAACCTAAATATATTTTAAGGAAATTATGGTTAACCCATATGTGTGGGGAGGCCATGAGAGTAAATTAAGTTCCTTAACTTAATTAACCATTAATTATGAGCCAATTGCATTAAGCCCCTTTTATTTCTTAGGATCGTTGCTAATTTAATATCCAATTCATGTGCATATCATATTGGGTCACAATTATTTGGGTAATTATGTTAAGGTAACATAGAAAAGGGTTAATTAATGTATTCAACTCATATTATAATCTAATTAACTCAATAAAATCAACTTAATTATATTTCATTAAACCAAATTAATTAACAAACATGGGGATGGGTTAGGATCAACAAAATTTTTCTCACATTCTTAGATCAAATCAAAACATGAAATTAAAAATGATATTAAGAAAGCTTTGGTCTACTTTAAATGGATTTATCTAATATGATTATCCTTAGGAATTAATTTGATTGAATGAAATCATGTGTTTATGTTTATTCATTCTTTTCCAATCATATCAAATGTTGTATGCCATTTGAAATATACATTCATCTCTTTAAAATAATTAAATTAAATGATTTTGTTTTTATGTAAGTTTGCATGTGTTGGATTAATTTATAATGTGTGGCTATTATCACTATTAAATTCAAATGATTTTTCTAAAGTTTATAAATCAATTACATTGATTAGAGTGATAATAGTTATGAATACATATAGGCTTTGCATGTGCTTATAGCTTAGGTATATGAAGTAAAGCTTTCTTTTCCTTAATTCATATGTGGTTTTACATATATTTTATTATTAATAAGTATATAGTCTGGACATCCTGGGAATACAAGGCTTTAAGTAGCCCTAAGGATGGTCATTTGATTACCTCACCTTCATGGTTAATTATGACACATACTTATTTGATTTCATTTACATGTATTTCTACATTAGAATTTGGATAGAACTTTAATTCACATGAATAAATGATTTAATCAAATAAAAATACAATCTTTGCATGATTTTCATCTTTATAGTTGTGTATACATTCATATGTATTTAAGATAGCAAGTGTTTAGTTTGGACTTCTCGGGAATACGAGGCTTTAAGTAGCCCCAAGTAGGTCATTTGATTACCTTACTTCCTTGGTTTAACAATGACATGTACTTGCTTACATCTTTTACACATGTTTAATTTAAAGATGAAGATTCCCTTTTGTTACCAAAAATACATGCATTCACCTAAGTCATTAACATGTGTGATGTATAAATTGGTGATCTCTTTTACTTACCCTTATATAGATTTACATAGGATTGGAATGTTAATAAGTATATAGTTTGGACATCCCGAGAATACGAGGCATTAGCTAGCTCTAAGAAGGTCATTTGATTACCTTAGTTGTTTGGTTAATAATGACACGTACTTATGTGAATCCATCTTTATGTATTTTGGTGTTAGAATTTGGATAGAGCTTTAATTTATATGTTTGCATAAATTCAACCATAAAAAAATATAAATTCCAAATATACACATCTACATTCATCATTTAAGTGTGCTATACATGCTCCATGTATAGATACACTTAGGACGAATCATATGCATGTTATATGTGATGGAGAAAAAGAATTTGATATATGTCATGTGGTAGTAATTCAATTAGATTAATCTTAAGATGCCTTTCATATTGAATGAAGATATTTAAAGTGAACCTAAACTTAGTATTAATTTAAAATGTATAATAAGACATTCATTAAAGAGAACTAAATCAAACTAATATGCTTTAGAAAGTGGCTTAAAGTAGGGATGAAAGAGGGTAACCCTCTTCCTTCTCTTTATAACACCTAATTTTTAAGTGTATATCATATGAAATAAAGAAAACATAAATTAAAAATTCTCAAATCAATTAAACAACTTGAAGCAAAACTAATCTTTCATGTTAAATCAAATCTCCCCACACTTAGAAAAATATAGCATTAATGCCTAGCAAGGCATACCACACAAGCCTTAACACATACATTTGAATTAATCACCACTTCTAGCTCTATGTTAGGATGATGTATGATGTGATGTATGTTTTGTTTTATGATGTAATATTTTTGACTAGATGTTAGGTTGTATGCCTCATAGACTGGATGTTAGGCCATTATTAGCCTAATATTATTTTTGTAGGGGATTATGCTTAAGAGGTTGCTCAAAAATAAATATAAATTCTCTCTTGTAGGTTGCTTAAATCCTTAAGCATAATCCAAGTTAGGATAGGTAGGCTTAGCACCCATGTGCAGGGTGCTAAGTCAAATTATACATATAACTGCTTGGGATTGCACGTGTGTTTAGCTAACCTCTATTTTGCAGGTATAGTTAGATTTACTTTTCTTATTTTAATGTAAGCATGCAATAGGAATTATGATTAGTGCTATGGGGAATTAGGATGAGCGGTGGCTAGAAGGCTTTGTCCTGGGGTGCCCTGTGATGCCTTTGAAGTAAGCATATCCAAATCAAGAGAAGGAAGAAAGAAGATATGAAGAAATGATGTAAAGAAGACCCCCATAGCATTTAATACAATTGTAATTATTCTTTCATATTATGGATTGCATAAAGGTAGAGCTTGCCTACTCATCTTTTCTCTTTTCGGGTTGTGTGGTGGTACTCGACCGCATCAGCCTATTATTCTTTTATGATTGTTTTTAAAATTAGTTGATGTTATGTTTAAACTGTGCATTAGGATGGCATGCTCTTCATAGTTTCTTCATGTTTGATGCTTATTGACCTCACTTTTGGAGTGAAGATTCAATCTTCCCATCTTAGACTTAGGAGTCTCCTAGACACTAAGACTTCCCTAGTCATAAGACACTTATAGCAATTAGGTAAACACTTAACCTAAGCCTAGAGACTTAGAAGGGTTAATTACAGGATTAGGTTATGCCTTAGGGTTTAGGATAATCTCCCTACCCTGCAACCTAAATCCAATCCATGTTCACCTTCTCAAAACCAACCTTAAATTCAATTCAAACATCAAATTCAAATCCAAACCCAAATTCCAAAACCCAAATGATTGAATCCCATGATCAAACCCAAACTTTAAATCCTTCCTAAGTCCTTTGAATTAATTTCATGAACCTAGCCAAATCTTAATCCAAATAAATCCAAACTCAATTAATTTTATCATAATCAATTTACATCTTCAATCATCATTCTAAATATAAATCAAATCCACATTCAAATAATCAAAACTAAATCAAACTAAATCAAATTAAACTTGAAACCTTCTTAAGCAACATGACTTATCCCATGGACTTAGCCAAATCTTAATCCAAATCAATCCAAACTCAATTGATTTTCTCATAATCAATTCATATCTTCAATCATCGTCACAAATATAAATGAAATATACATTTAAATTAGCAAAACTAAATCAAACTAAATCAAAATCCAAGCCTAAACCACATTACCAAACTCAATGGATTTAGCCAAATTCCTTTATTTCAAAACCCAAATTCAATTGATTTTCTTATGAATCAATCATACCTTCAATCATATTCACGAATATAAATGAAATCTACAATTATCAAGCCTAACCAAAATCAACCCAAGTCTAGCCCAACTTAACTCTTTTGACATGAAATGTTCAAGTGAACCCATTTGAACCCAAACCATTTGCAATTGAATTTATATAGCAATCCCAAATCCATATATAAACTCAATTGAATTAAACCCAACCCAAAATCAAGTCAATTAAACTCAATTGATCCACTTGACCCAAAGTAGCCAATTTGACCTATTTGAGCCAAGTTAAATCCTACCCAAATTGGATTGAACCAAGCCAACTAAGACCTCCTATCATGATTTTTGATCACCCTAGGTTGATCAATTATCACAAATTAGGTCAAACCAAGTCAACTTAGTTATTTGACCAAGTCAACCCCTTAACCTATATGAACCCAAACTAGCCAAGTTGCAACCTAAACTAAATCCTTTTAAACTAATGATTCATACCAACTCGAAATCAATATTTGAACATGACTTGACCTTCAATTGAGCCATACTAAACCTAATTGGCCCTCTTGATCCAAGTAGACCCAAATTGACCTAAAAGACCAAATTGAGTGAAATAAAAATATAAATCAAATTGATTGCAACTAATGTCTCAAGTTCATTCTAAATTGATTGTTGAACTTGACCAAAGCCATAATTGGACCTAATTGACCCAATTAAACCTAAGCCCAAATTGACCTAAAAGGTCAAGTTGGCCTAAATCAAAACCAAATCAAAGCCTACAATCATCTTCAATTGTTCAACCAAGCCCAAACCAACACTTGACCCAAGCCAATTTGATCAATTTGATCAAATTGGTCAACTTAACCCATTTGACCCAAATGAACCCAAATGAACTCAAATGATCCAAAATCAAATCTAAGCCAAATTAAGTCAAACCGATGACACTAATACATCTTAAATGATCATATGAACTTGAGCCAACCTTGGTTTGACCCAATTTGACCAATTGGTCAACTTGACCCAACTTAACCCAATTTGACCCATTTGAGTCAAATTGAGCCAAATCAAATCAAATGAACTCCAAACTGCTTGAAATTTGGGCTAACCCACTTTTGACTTCATTCAAATCTACCCAAATCAAATCTAATACCAAATGATCATTCTACACTTGGCTTAAGCATATCACATGAGAAAAATCACCAATGTAAGTGGCCATTTCCATTCCTTGGCCACTTGACACTCTCCCAATGACCCACATAGGCACTTAGGACACTGCCCAACCTCACCCAATAGTTGGTTGGGTCGGCCATGACCCATGAGAGGTGAAATCACCTCACCCACCCCATTGGTGCATTTGGAAAGCTCAAGATCACGCATTTCCTACCTTGGCATCCACTCCCACACCATCACCCAACTAAACCAAGCCACCTCATCCACTCCCTGCTACCCACGACTCCCTGAGGTGGCCAAATAATCACAAAATGAGCCCCAATCAAGAGGGGGTATATATACCTCATTTCCACTAAAACACACATAAAATCATTCCTCATAGCCCTAGCGACCCAAGACGGAGCCATTTCCCAAGTTCCCAAGCTTTCTCCTCGATCAAAAAATGCCATTCCCATCCATCTTGAAATAGGACACCCTTCCTTTGATCCCAACTTGCTCAAACCTCCACCAAAGTAAAATTAACTTTGTACACCATTCCCACACTCCGTCGAGCAAGAACGAATCACCTCCGGAGCCCTAACAACCCGACGTGCGACTTCGATCAGAACCAACCTCCTAAGCTTCGGTTCATGGCCTTTTGAGAAAACTACTTCAAATCAAAGTTCATGCCGATCAGTAACTCGCTTGCGCTTCCGGTCTTGAGCTCCGATGAGGTATGCCATTGAAATTGACCTTGGGTGAAAATTTGTTGAAACTTTTTGAAGGAAATGTTCATCTCATGTGATCTTGACAATTGGATCCCCTTCGATCAATGTCATGAAGATGTGAATGGAGCTCGAGCTGAGCAATGAATGGATCCTATTTCTCCCGCTAGCATGACGATAGATCATGCACTATCCATTCCACGTGATCAGAATAGATGGTTGAGATTAGATCTGATAGATTGATCTGATTTAATCCTATTAAGCCGTGGGATTAATCGTCAATGGGATTAGGATTTAATTAAGTTTAAATAATAATTTTTAATAGCTAAACCTTCCAAAAAAATTATAACAAATCATAGAAAAATTAGGAAAATACAAATAAATACTCATTTAAAAAGGTATGCTAGAAGAGAATTAATTAAGAATAATCTTAATTAATTTTAAATAGTAATTAAGGCTTAATTAGGGTTTAATTATAAAATTCATTAGCTTAATTACTCCTTAATTACTTGGGAAATTAATCTCAAATTTTGTGAGTTAATTTAATGGGATGACCTCTACCTCCCATGATTTTCTTAAGATTTATTGCTCACTTAATTAGAAAAATTGACTAATTAAACCTTAATTACTCTTTTAAGTTAATTAATGTTTAATTAATCCTATGAACAATAATAAATTGGTTAATTAAGTTTATTAATCATTATTGAACAGTGAATGGACTAATGGAATAGGTTTAAGACCTCGTTCTTAGCATTTTCCCCTAAGTTCATTCCATTAATTAAAATCAAATCAATTAAAATTTAATTAATTAAATTGAATTCATAATCATATTAAACCTCAATTAATCAACTCTTGGGTAGACCTTTAGGTGTTCAATAACCTAAAGATATTTTAAGAAAAATTATGGTCAACTCACATATGTGGCGAAACCATGAAAATACCTAATTAAGTTTCTTAATTTAGTTAACCATTAATCATGAGCCATTTGCATTAGGCCCCTTTTATCCCTTAGGACAACTACTGATTTAATTTTCAATTCATGTGCATATCATGTTGGCTCATAATTATTGGGATAATTATATAAAGGTAACATAGGGAAGGGTTAATCAATGTATTTAATGCATATCACAACCTAATTAACTCATAAAATCAACTTAATACATTTCATTAAACCAAATTGATTAACAAACATGGGAATGAGATAGGATCAAAAAACCTCTTTCTCACATCCTTAAATCAAATTAAAACATGAAATTAAAAATGATATTAAGAAAGCTTTGGTTTTTTTTAAATGGGTTTATTTAATATGATTATCCTTAGGAATTAGTTTGATTGAATGAAATCATGTGTTTATGTTTATTAATTGCTTTCCATTCATGTCAAATGTTGTATGTCATTTGAAATCATACATTCATCTTTTCAAAATTAAGTAAGTCAAATGATTTTCTTTTATGTAAGCTTGCATGTGTTGGACCAATTTATAATATGTGTGGCTATTATCATTAATAAATTTAAATTATTGTTCCAAAGTTTATAAATCAATTACATTGATTAGAGTAATAATAGTTATGAATACATATAGGCTTTTCATGTGCTTATAGCTTAGGTATGTGAAGTAAAGCTTTTTTTTTTCCTTAGTTCATATGTGGTTTTACATGCATTTGAATGTTAATAAGTATATAGTCTAGACATCCCGGGAATACGAGGCTTTAAGTAGCCCCAAGGAGGTTATTTGATTACCTCACTTCTTTGGTTTAACAATGACACATACTTATTTGATTTCATTTACATATATTTATACATTAGAATTTGGATATAACTTTAATTCACATGCACAAATGACTCAATCAAATAAAAATACAATCTTTGCATGATTTTCATCTTTATAGTTGTGCATACATTCATATATATATCTAAGATAGTAATTGTTTAGTCTGGACATCCCAGGAATACGAGGCTTTAGTTAGCCCCAAGGAGGTCATTTGATTACCTCACTTCACTAGTTTAATAATGACACGTACTTGCTTACAACTTTTACACATTTGTAGGTATGCTTAATTAGAGAATGATGATCCCCCCTTTTTTTTTGAAAATACATGCATTCATAGTCATTTGAATGATTGAATTATCTAATTATGTGATTTGGAGTTCTCTTTCTCATATTCATAAGTACAAACTTACATATGTTTAATACAAATGGGTATATAGTCTGAACTTCACAGGAATATGGGACTTTAGTTAACCCCAAGGAGGTCATTTGATTACCTCACTTCCTTGATTTAACAATGACACGTACCTATTTAGCTTAATCCCTATGTATCTTTGTATAATAATTTGGATAGAGCTCTAAATTAACATGACTAAATAATTCAATCAAATGAAAAATATAAACTTCAAATATACTCCCGTACATTCATGATTTAAGTATGTTAAAATATGTTGCATGTATTGATCAACTTAGGATTGAATCATATGCATGTTACATGTGATGGAAGGGAATGGTTTGATATATGTCATGTGGTAGTAATTCAATCCAATTAATTTTAAGATGCTTTTCAGATTGAATAGAGTTACTTAAAGTGAACCTAAACTTAAGATTAATTTTAAAATGTGCAATAAGCCATTCACTAAATAAAACTAAATCAAATTAATATACTTTAGAAAGTGGCCTAAGGTAGGGATAAAAGGGGGTTATCCTCTTTCTTCTTTTCATAACATTTAGTTACTAAGTATAATCATATGAAACAAAACAAAAATATAAAATTAAAAATATCAAATCAACTAAACAACTTGAAATGAAATCAACCTTTCATGTTAAATTGAATCATGACTCTAATGCTTAGTAAGACATACCACACAAATCCTTAAAACACACATTAGAACTAAGTCACCACTTCTAGCTCTATGTTAGGATGGTGTATGATGTGATGAATATTTTATATTTTGATGTATTATTTTAGATTGGATGTCAGGGTGTACATTTCATATACTAGGTGTTAGGTCATTCTTAGTCTAATCATGTCTTTTGTAGGGGATTGTGCTTAAGAGGATGCTTAAAATAAATATAAATTTTCTCTTTGCAGGTTTCTTAAACCTTTAAGCATAATCCAAGTTAGGACCGGTGGGCTTCATTACTCATGTGTAGGGTACTAATCCCAAATTATGAATGCTTGGGATTATATGTGATATTTTTGTAGTAGATTAGATTTACTTTCCACATAAATGTAATTTTTGTAATATGGATTAGGATTAGTGCTATGGGGGATTAGGATGAGCAGTGGTCAGAAGGCTTTATCCTAGGGGTGCCTTGTGATACCTTTGAAGCAAGCACCATCCAAATCAAAGAAGGAACCAAATTAGAAATGGAGGCATGAAGAAGTGAAGACCCCCATAGCATGTATTCATTTCAAATTATAATTATTCTTTCATATTCTAGATTGTATAAGGGTAGAACTCAACTACCCATCCTTTCTTATTTCGGGTTGTACGGTAGTAGCAGAATACATCGACCTCTTATTCTTTCAGGATAGTTATAGAAATTGATTGATGATTATTTAGATTATGTATTAAAAATTACATCTTTCCATAGTTTCATAAATGCTTGATGCTTTAATGTGTGGCCTGGATGTGTTAGGCTCTTAGAATGAAAATAAATTTTCTATCCTACTAATCACTCAAAATTAAAATCTTTACAACTCATAACCTCACTATAATACCAAGGTTTTAAATAAGATAATTAAAAGATTTAGCAACCCATTAGCTGAATGTTTAAATGTTTCACACCATGCATGCATATATTTCTCCCTTGAATATGAAGGATC
Organism: Cymbidium sinense; assembly: GCA_021442155.1. Taxonomy (NCBI): domain Eukaryota; kingdom Viridiplantae; phylum Streptophyta; class Magnoliopsida; order Asparagales; family Orchidaceae; genus Cymbidium; species Cymbidium sinense. The sequence goes on from CM038227.1 coordinate 20,104,987, forward strand.
TCCATCCTTGCATGATAGGGGAATGCTTGACCTATGAGGTCATCCCTTGTGGTGGAGAACACCTTCAAGCTGATTTTGGCCCATAACCTATTTTCATTATGCATATAGGCATAAGAAATTCTATAGCCTTTGTCAAAATGATGTGTCAAAAATGAAATAAATCTTAAGAAGATTTTGCATTTGTAGATTAAGTCATTACGCATACCACTCATGCTCTAGTCTCCTTGGGAGTGGGTGTAAGAACTTTAGTCTCTTTCTAAATAAATAATAGCCCAACTATCTTGCAATTTTATATGACCACACCACATGGATTTAAAGCATAGGAGGTGTTAATTAGCAACCACTCCAGGCGATTATAAGTTCAGAAGTCGGATGAGTTTACTCTCTCTTGTGGAAGTAAACCTTTATGTCCACCTGTTGCTTAGATTTAGGTCATGCTTTAGCTCTTACTAAAGCTCCCTAGATTCAGGATGAGAGGTAGCTATTTTCTTTGGGCTAAAAGAATAAATACTTGTGTTGATGGATTATAAGCCCTAAAAATCTATTAAATTCCAACTCAAATAAAATAATTCTCTTCACTTTCAAATATATAAAGCCTAATTATAGGATAGATTGAAATGCTCACTAGGCTTCCTAGTATCATGAGAATTTCTTGCCTCCTCCCTTTGGATTCCAAAAATAAGTCCTCTCCTTGAACTTTCCCAATTGATTTTTCAAATATAACTAATTTATTGATTGTCTAGCCTTGAAATCTTTAGAGATCCTAATTATCTAATTTAATAGAGAGTATTTTTAGGGAATTCCATTCTCTAAGATGTAATTAACTATGGAGGCTTGCCTCCATAGGAAACTTTAGAACCTAATTTAATATAAACCCAACTTTATTCATCAATGTAAAGCAGGGAAAAAAAATATCTGGTACATTTGAAGACCCATCATGCCTTAGGAGTCTTTATTAGGTGATTAGGTCCATTGTAGGGTGATGCCTCTACCTTTCGAGATAGTATATCATACCTTAATGTCATACCCGATCACCTCAATAAGTACCCCCTACAATTTGTGTGGTGTCCCCCCCACATCCAGAAATAAATAGAATAATGCTTTAATGTGTGGCCTGGATGCTATTAGGCTCTTAGGGTAAAATAAATTTTTTACCCAACTAATCACTCATAACTAAATTTTAAATAATTCATAACCTCACCATAAAGCTTAAGGCTATAATCAAGATAATTAAAAGATTTAGCAACCCTTAGTTGTATGGTTGTATGTTTAACATCATGCATGCATATTCTTTCTCTCTTGAGCATGAAGGATCTCCATCCTTGCACGATAGGGGAATGCTTGACCTGTGAGGGCATCCCTTGTGCTGGAGAACACCTTCTTCTAGCTAATTTGACACAACCTACTTGCATCATGCATTTAAACATTTATCAACATGATGTGTCTAAAATGAAATAAAATTTGAAAAGATTTTGCATTAGATGAAGCCATTATTCATACAACTCATGCTCTAGTCTCTTAGGGAGTGGGTTTTAGGACTTTAGTCTCTTTCTAATTAAATAAATACCCTAGCTATCTTGCAATTCATAAGACCAGACTACATGGTTTTAAATCATAGGAGCAGTTAGCTGACGGCCACTCCAGGAAGTTTTAAGTCTAGGAGTCAGACGGTTTACCCTCTCTTGTGGAGGTAAACTCTTATGTCCACCTGTCGCTTAGATTTAAGTCATGCTTTAATTCTTACCAAAGCTCTATAGATTTAGGATCTGAGGTAGCTATTTTCTTTGAGGTATGAGCATAAATCCTCACCTGTAGGCATCTCCACAACCTTGTGTTAGTGGATTATAAGCTAGATCTAATAAAGTTCAACTCAAATAAATAAGTCTCTTCACTTTCAAACATATAAAGTCCAATCATAAGATAGATTGGAATGCTCACTAGGCTTCATAGTATCTTTAGCATTTCCAACTTCTTCCCTTTGGATTCTAAAAATAAGTCTTCTCTTTGAACTTTTTCAATTGATTTTCTAAATACAACCAATCCTTTGATAGTCTAACCTTGAAATATTTGGAGATGATAATTGTCTATTTTAATAGAGAGTATTCTTAGGGAATTTCATTCCCTAGGATGTAATTAACTATGAAGGCTTGCCTCCATAGGGACCTTTAGAACCTAGTTTAATATAAAGCAGGGGAAAAATCTCTGGAATATTCAAAGACCCATCATACCTTAGGAGTTCTTATTAACTGATTAGGTCCATTGAAGGGTGATGCCTCTATCTTTTGAGATAGTACATCATACCTCAATATCATACCCGATCAATTCAATAGGTATCCCCTACGATCTGCATCCCCCCCACCCATCCAAAATAAACACCACACTGAGTTTAAGGACTGCTTCGCATGAAGTTATGAAGAATGCCTGATTTGTCTCCTGATGTACCAGTCCACAAACTAGTAATAGAGCCTAACCCTATCAAGGAAGCTCCTAGACACATGCGATTAGACATTGAATAGCAGGTCATTTCTGAAGTAAAAAAACAAATCGATGCTTACTTCATTTGGGAAGAAAAATACCCTACCTAGTTAGCCAGCATTGTCCTAGTTAATAAAAAGAATGGCCAAATTTACAAATGCGTTAATTTTAGGGATCTAAATAAGGCATATATAAAAGATGAGTTTCCACTACCGATACTAGAACTGATGGTGGATATTGCCTCATCTCATATAGTCCTCCTTTTGGCCCCTAAAGATGAAAGAAATACTGGTTTTAGAACCCTGATCAGAATCTATTGCTATAAGTTCATGACTTTGGAATTTAAAAATGTTGGTGCTACATACTAGAGGCCATGACTCAAATGTTCAACAAACTCATTCATCATCAAGTCAAATTTTATGCCAATGATCTCATGGTCAAAAGTAGAGAAAAGGAAGACCATGTCTTTGACTTGAGAGTAGCCTTTCAATGGTTAAGACAATTTATTATCAAAATGAACCCCCAAATATGTGCATTCGGAGTATCTTCAGGGAAATTCCTTGGGTTTGTTGTCTGACTGGGGAATCAAAATCAATCTAGAGAAGATCAAGAAATATAAAAAATGCCACCCACCAAAAATTTAACTCAACTCAAATCAATCTAAGGGCGGTTGTCATATCTAAGATGCTTTATATCCAACCTATCAAGAAGATGCCAGCCATTCTCAGCACTTGTCAAAAAGGAAGCCAAGTTCAAGTGGGATGACAAGTGCCAGCATGCCTTTGAAGACATCAAGCATTATCTGATGAGGTCGTCAGTTCTAGTAGCCCCTATCCCAGGCAAGCCCCTCATACTTGCATTAGATGACTCCCTGGGTGCTTTGTTAGCTCAAGCCAAATGAACAGAAGGAAAATGCGCACTACTACCTCAACCATCATCTAATCGCTGCTGAGGCTAATTATCCACCCATTGAGAAGCATTGCCTATCTTTAATCTTTGCATCCCAAAAGCCACGACATTACATGCTTTCCTATAAAGTGAACTTGATCTCTAGAATCAATCCACTGCAACATCTCATGATATGGCTAATGCTATCCGGATGGTTGGTGTGATGGTCCATGATCCTCTCAGCAGTTTGACATAATGTTTGTATCCCTCTGTGGTGAAAGGATAAGCTAGCATATTTCTTAGCAGTACACACTCTTCTTATTGACTCTCCATTTAATGATGACCTCCCTGATGAACAAATCATGAAAATAGGGGATACTAGAATTCACCTGGAGATGTACTTTGATGGTTCGGCTTCCTCTCAAAGAGGAGAAAAACCATAATATAATATTCAAGAAAAACTAGGGGTAGGATTAGTTCTCTTAACTCTAGACCGCGATGTGGTGAGATTCTCATACCATCTATCCAATCTTTACAATAACAATGAAGCTGAATATGAGGCTCTGAATGTTGGTCTAGAGTTAGCCGTTAGTCTAAGCATCCAGACATCAACATCTTTAGGGATTCCCAAATAGTGGTCAACCAAATTGTTGGGTCTTATAAAGTTTTAAAGCCTATGCTCCATCACTATCACAAGTATACAATGGAGTTATTGGCACAAATCCCAGAGGTTACCATTTATAAGATTCCTCAAAAAGAGGATGCCATAGCGAATGCTTTAGCCAAGCTCACTAAGGAGTTGGCATGTCTGGAGGATGAGTCCATATCAATAAGAGACCAAAATAGAAAAGTATTATCCCTTATTAATATTGAACTAATCAAAAAGTACTCTCTTAAAGGGGAGGTTGTAATTCTAAGAAGGATAAAATGTTAGATTAGAGGCAACCATTCATGGATTACTTAAGTAAAGGAAAACTACCTTAAGAGAAGTCCCAAGCCCATTAGATGAAGCAAAGAACACTTTCTTATGCTCTCATGGATCATACCTTGTACCAGCGATCCTTCAATCATATGTGATTACGTTGTGTGGATAAACATAAAGCTCATAAGATCGTGATCAAGGTACATTCAAGATTATACAGAGCTCATCAATCCAGTCTGAAGATGAAAGCCAAAATTAAGAGACTCGAATACTACTAGTCATCGATGAATACAGACTGCATGGACATGGCTAGGCAATGCCACTAATGTCAAATAGACGGTGTGGTCCTACACCAACTAGCTAATATTCTACATCCTACATTGGTCTCATGGCCATTCGAGTGTTGGGGATACCGACATAGTGGGTTCGATTGATCCTTCTTTATCCAAAGGTCATCAGTATATCCTAGCTTTTACCAACTATTTTTCCAAGTGGGTGGAGGTGATTCTTCTTAGTGAGGTCATAGCTCAGCATGTGCTCCAATTTTACATAAACCATATCGTATATAGGTTTGGGGTGCCTTGACAAATTATTTTTGATAATGGTACTGCATTCAAGAGCACCAAAATAAATAACTTTATCCAGAAACACATCATAGATTAGAGATATTCTATCATCTATTACCCGAGGGCAAACAACTTAGTAGAAGCCTTCAATAAAACTCACATCCAAATATTGAAGAAGACACTCGACGATAATAAGTAACAGTGGCATGAGCAGTTAGTTGAAGCCTTGTGGGCCTATCACATCACATATAGAACTCCACCTCAATCTACTCATTTCTCCTTAGTGTATGGGTTTGAAGCCATTCTATCATTAGAAGTCTAACTCCCATCACTAAAGATAGCTGGGGTAGCAAGAACACAATAGAGCATAATGCAAAGCTACTGTTAGAAGAGCTCGAAGGTTTGGAGGAGAGATGCCTACGGGCATGCCAAAACCTCGAGTTGTCTAAAGCCAAAATAACTCAAGCTCACAAAAAGTTGGCCCATCCTAGAACTATTCAAGTAGGAGATCTTGTTTTAGTTCTAAGGAGACTAATTATTACTCATCATAAGATGGGAGGCAAGTTTGAACCCACTTGGGAAGGCACTTTTTCCATAGAGAAGGCCTACCAAGGAGGATCTTATCAGCTTATTATTCATAAGGGAAATCACCCAATGCTTTCAATCAATAGGCTCTAATTAAAAAATATTATCCATAAGTCATGTTTAAAAATAATTATCATCAATGAAAATTCCATTTTAAATTCAATCTCTTCCATGTTGAAAGTATTCTTGTTTGTGAATTAGCCACAATGTGTTTAGGGTGGGTGTAAGGAACCCGAGCAGTATCCTATCTTTCATTGACACAACATAAATAAAAACTACACACGAACATATAAAATAAACAAATATCTTTTATCTCAGGCTACACTGAGTTGAAATAATGTGATACTCTCGATGCTTGCTCTAGGTTGGTGATGTGCTACCCAGTGTGTGTCATGGTCTTCTTACTTTAGAGGATGTAAGTCTGCTATGTTTTCCCTCCTTACTTGGCCACTACACATTGATGAGTGCCTTGTTAGTTTGGTAGGCATTACTGTGCGGCCAATAGGCTACATCATGTTGGCTTTGTTTAAGAGGATGTAAGTATGCCATGCTTTCTTCTTAGATTAGCCTTCGGGCACTAACTAGGTCAAGTATATTTAAGGTTTAGGATAAGTTCTCTAGCGACTCATTCCCTCCGGATTGCTTCAAGTCTAGGTCCAATCCTTCATTGGGGCACTCCACTTAGTAGTCGCTCTAGGTCAAACAACATCTATCCTGATGACAAAAGACTATCCCGATGATCAGTTCCACTTGAAAAGTTGTAAGCCTACACACTTTATTTCCATATTGATCGTTGCACACCGACAGACACCTTAGGTTAGTTGGTTCTCACTATGTTGATAGATACACCACTCATGCTAATGGATACACCTTATGTTGGTTGGTTCTCGCACCTTAGGATACACAACTCATGGCAGATGTAAGTCTGCTACACTTTCTTTTTGAGTTGTTCATCGTACACCTATAGGCTTTCTTTTCTAGGGCTCAGGATAATGCCCCTAGTGGCACCTCCCTTGTGGGTAGTCTATTTGGATCACATCCTTTGTGACCCCATTTAAACACTACCTGAGTTACATTGGGCAATTCTCCTTTTCGAGTAACCACCCTTATGGTTGGAGAATCCATCCCACGAATGTGCAAATTCTCCCTTAGTCTAGTATATTTAAGATATGTCAAGGTTGACATAGCCCCTTCTCAATGTGGTCCCTGGCACACCAATAGGGTCCATGCAAACATATAAACAAAATATATACTCACTTGTGGATTAGGAGGATACCCCTAGCGATATCTTTTCGCAAGAAGGCATCCTATATTTAGGACAGTGTTAGAAAAATTCCTTATAGGTATCGCCTGACTACTCTTGAGTTGATATAAGTCCCCAGTGGCATTCACTTAGTAGTAGCCCCTAAGTCGAGTTCAATTTATTGTGCTACCAACAAGTCACCCTAGTGATTGTTCCCTGCTTTGGAAGATGTAAATATATTATGCCTTCTTTTTAGTATAGTTGTTGCACACCAAAGGAAACCCCTTATGTTGGCTAGCTCTACCCCACGGCCAGTAGACTATCTCTTTGGATTTGTAAATTTGAGATAGGACAAGTATGATATATCCCCTTTTTAATGGGTTCATCACACACCAATAGGGTCCATAAATTAAATCTATCAAATTTGATTGAGCTCACATCCCCAATAGATATGCCCTCAATTCAAAATCAAACTAAACCAAACAAACCATATCAAATCACATAAAAGTAAGATAAATTTAATTCTAAATATTTTTGGGTTAACATAAGTCCCCACATTTACTTAGTACTAGGTCGGGTTCAATTTGTTATGCATCAATAGGTCACCCCACTTGTTCCTCTTTGGAAGATGTAAGTCTGCTATGCCTTCTTCCTAGCATAGCTGTTGCACACCGAAAGGCAACCCCTTAGGTTGGCTAGCTCTACCCCGCAGCCGATAGACTATCCCTTTGGATTTGTTAACTTGAGGTAGGTCAAGGCTGATATAGCCCCTTCTTAGTGGGTCCATCGCACACCGATAGGGTCCATACAATAACTTAAATTAAATTAAACCCAATCTAAGTTTCCCCAGTGGAGTTAAATTACACCCTTCTCCCCAATGGAGCCCCAAATTATATATAAATAAGTCAAGTAAAAAAATTCAAATTCAAACCAACCTCCACAGTGGAGCCAAATTAAACCAACTGCCCCAGAGGAGTCTAAATCAAAGAAATCCAACCAAACTCTTATCCTAATGGATACATCCCCAAACAAAACTGTGAAATCAAACTCAAATCCCAATCCCAATGGATAGCTGAACCTTCCAGTGGAAGGTTCATATACCGATCCCAGGACTTCGGCCATATCTAGAGATATGCCTCCCATCAATTAAAAACAAATTAAATTTGTTCAATCTTAATCCCAAATGAATTATAGATTCTTATCTCCAGCAGATCTTCTTTCCATAAGTCATATAATCAAATCAAATTCAAACCTTATCCCCAATGGATTTTCTTCTTCTATGCCCTCAGCATAGACCCCTCACATGTCATGTCTAATGCATGTGTGATCCCCTAGAGGATCTCCCTCCATGTCCTTGACATGGAATTTTCATCAAATCTTATTTCTTCTCTTATGCACACCTTTAATACTTCAACCAAAAGCCAAACAATGTATTCATTCAAATTACATCATCTTAATATTACAATCAACATTTTATGATTTATGATGGAGCAAGCTCAAACTAACTATACAATATCATGCTGAACATATTATAGTGTGAATTAACACACTATATTATATTATAATATATGATGTTATATTATAATTTGTTATAATATAATATATTATCTAACATTACACCTCATTAGAATCACTTAAAAGGAACAAATAACAAAATTTTCTCAAAATATGAATAATGTTCATTTTGGATGCAAAATTATTAATTTTCTATTAGAAATGTACAAAATAGCATAATTTTGGTGTTGCTTCTTAGTGTTGCCTTGAATTTGGCCAAATTCTTCCATCTCAACCTTCAAATTAACATTTTTGTGAGTTTTTACCTAATGTATTATAACAAAAGTAAAACATACTAAAATGTACAATAATATTTAGTAACACACCACCACATTTATATATATGTGAAGTTATTTTGTTATGTACATTATATTTTAATATGCTTTCATATAATATATTATCTTACATTACACCTTAAAATGAATCACTTTAAACAAGCAAATTATAAAATTTGGTTGAAAAATGAACATTTATTTTGGATGCAAAAATCCATTATTTTGATTAAATGACACACCATAGCACATTCCCAATGACGTTCCTTAAAACTTACCTTAAAGTTGGCCAAATCTCATCATCTCAGCCTATAAATCAATATTTTATGAATTATACCAGTACAAACTCTACTACATCATACTATAATAAACTAAAATATGTTAAACAACAAGTAGTAATACACAATAGTATGCTATAATGTATGATGCTACACTATGTTATGGCATCCTATATTATAATACAGTATAACATATTATATTATATTATATTGCATATCACATCATAAGGGATTGCTTAAGATAGAAAAATCAAAAAATTAGTTTAAACAATAAAAAACTATATATTTTAGTCGTATCACTTACATATTTTAAATTGAAATAATATATTATGATGCCATGCTCTATCTATTATGAATTTGGCAAAATTTCACCATTTCATAGTCTAATTCAACATTTTTATAAATGATGCTAGTGTAAGCTTGACTGCATGATTGTAAAATACTAAAAGAATTTAAAATGCGCAGAACAATATATTATGATATATAATGATATACTATGCTACAACATATAATATTTATTTTGAACATAAAATCTTACTTTTTAGCCTACAAGTGGCGTAGAACACCTTTGGTACTACAACCTAATTCCCAATTCAAATTTAACAAAATTTATCATCTGATTTATTGAATCAGTATTTTTATGATTTATATTAATATAAACTATAGGGTACAATACCATAATATACTAAAACATTTCAAAACCTCTTATAACATCCAAAAACACATCGCTACATGTTCAAAAATATGATGCTACATTATACTATAATATATGGTATTATAATATGATTTAGGGTATTGAAATCCCTAATAATCAAGGGAAAGTCTCTTAAAGACATTTTCTTTAGCTACCGTAACTATGTTAGGATTAGGTCTTTCTTTAGATCTACTCCTAATGACATCTTTATTCAAGGTTTAGGGTTTAGGGATTTAGGGTTAGTTTAGGGCTTAGGGTTTAGGGTTAGTTTAGGGTTTAGGATTTAGGGTTAGTTAGGGTTTAGGGTTAGTTTAGGGCTTAGGGTTTAGGGTTAGTTTAGGGTTTAGGATTTAGGGTTAGTTAGGGTTTAGGATTTAGGGTTTAAGATTTTTTTTTAACAAGGAACAAATTCATATTCAACATTTCTTCTTTTCAATTTCATCAACCAAGTAGCACACTAAGTTTTCTAAGACACAAGCGATGACATAGATAAAAAATGAGCACGCATAAAGCAAATCAAAAACCTTAGATAAATAGAATTATCTATACTATAAAGACATAGTTCCATAAGTAGTAGATCAGATCAGCCATTCTTAGTTTCTCCAGTTCCCATAAGAACCACCCCCACCTCTCGAGTAGCAGGATTCGCCATCATATCCTTGATCTCTCCCTCCACCACCACCACAGTTATAACCTTTATTGCTCCTCCTACCTCCATAACCACCAATGCTCCAACCACCACCTCCATATCCACCAACACCTTTAGATTCCCCACCACCATTATGATAACATCGCCTCCACCATCGCCTCCACCACTAGATCTAAACTGAGTCTGGTTGACAGTGATGCTCCTATCGGTAAGGTTCTAACCATTCTTAGGTTTAGGGTTTAGGGTTAGTTTAGGGTTTAGGATTTAGGATTTAGGATTTGGGGTTAAGGGTTTAGAGTTCAGGATTTTAGGTTTTAGGGTTTATGGTTTATGGTTTAGAGTTTAGGGTTTTAGGGTTTAGGGTTTAGGGTTTAGGGTCTAGAGTTTTAGTGTTAATGGTTTAGGGTTTAGGGTTTAGGGTTTAGTGTTTAGGGCTTAAGGTTTTTAGAGTTTAGGGTTTTAGAGTTTAGAGTTTAGGGTTTAGGTTTTAAGTTTAGGGTTTAGATTTTAGTTTAGGGTTTAGGATTTAGGGTATCAAGTTTAAGGTTTTTAGGGTTTAGGATTTAGGGTTTAGGGTTTAAAGTTTTTTTATTAACAAAGAAAAATTCATATTCAAACTTTTTTCTTTTTGATTTCATCAACCAAGTAGCACATCAAGTTTTCTAAGACCACAATTTTAGAATGGCATTATTTTTGAGCACGATAGCAAATCAGACATTAGAATCATCTCTACTATAAAGACTTTTATAAGCGATAGAATCGTTTATTCTTTAGTTTGTTTTATCTCGGGCTTTGCAAGTCGAACCACCCTTGGCTACCTCGTACCATCATATCCTATCCATTAGCCTCTTGCCACCACCATGAACCGTAACCTCCATTCTGTGCCAGCTTTTCTTCACTTTATAGCCTACCAAGCTTACCTACATCTGATCAAACCATCACTATGATATCGCCATCCCTCCACCTCCAATAGTAGTGATTCTTTATTTGTGGCCATTCTGGGTTTAGTTTATTCAGTTTTTCTTTGTTTAGGTTTAAGGTTTATTTTACTTAGATTTAGTTAGATTTTATTTAGGTTTTTTTTTATTTCAGATTTAGTTTTTAGGTTGTTTTTTTAAGTTTAGTTTTTTGGTTTGTGGTTTTATTTTTATTTATTTATTTATTTTAGTTTAGTTTGGGTTTATATTTTTTTATTTTATTTTTTAGGGTCTAGTTTATTTGGGTTTAGTATTTTTCATTATTTACTTTATTCAGATTTTTCTTTTTTAACCTATTAGTGGCCTATTATTTTGGCCTTCAGGTTTAGGGTCATTTAGGGTAAAGTTTAAGATCTTAGGGTTATTTGTGGTTATGTGGTTCAGCCTAGTTAGGTAAGTTATTCATTTTTATAATTTTTTTAAATATTAGATATATTTGGGTTTTATTTTTTTATTTATTTTTATTTTATTTTTTTTATTTATTTTAGGTTATTTTTTTTATTTTATTTAGTAGTTCATTTATTATTTTATTTATTTTAGGTTTAAGTTTTTATCTTATTTATTTTAAGCCAGTTTAGGTTTAGGTTTTATTCTTTTGTAGTTTTTATCTTTATCTTTTGATTTTAAGTTATATATTTTATTTTATGTTTAGGCTTCTTAAGCCTTTATTTCTTAGGATTTTATTTTAGGTTTATTTTAGGTTATATTTTAGTTTTAGGTTTAGGTTTATTTTAGTTTTATTTTATTTATTTAGGTTTATTTTAAATTTGGGTTTAGTTTATGTTTTAGGTTTAGGTTTTATTTTATTTAGTTTAGTTTATTTAAGTTTAGGATTATGTTTATTTTATTTTGTTTATTTTATTTTATTTTAGGTTTTGGTTTTTTTTAGTTTAGCATTTAGGTTTTATACTTTATTTATTTTTAAGGTTTAGATTTTTATTTAGTTTTTATTTTATTTTAGGTTTAGTTTATTTTTATTTTGGGTTTAGTTTTTATTATATTTAGGTTTTATTTTAGGTTTATTTTATTTTTACTTTAGTTTTAAGTTTTATCTATTTATTCTTTTAGTTTATTTTATTTTATTTTATTATTTTTTTTATTTTAGGTTTTATGTTTAGGTTTTTATTTTATCTTATTTTTTTTACTTTATTTAGGTTTAGGTTTTTTATTATTTATTTTATTTTTAGGTTTTATTTAGTTTAGGTTTACATTTTTAGGTTTTTAGGGTTTAGGGTTTAGGGTTTTTTTAGGGAAACTCCATATAGGGGGGGATTTTATTACCACAAAAAAGGTTCCAAGGTCTTTAAAGGGGATAAACTCCACAACTACTGCTCAAAGAGCTACAATTAGCCTAGAGAGTAAATCTCCTATCTAAATACAACCAAAAGCAAAATAAAAGAGTAAAGAAAGCAAAAGATACAAATTGATTAACAATATAAGCCAATGGAAGATTAGGGCCAAGCTCTTGTGATGAGAGAGAATGCATGACACTATGGAGCAAACCAAGAAGAAAATAAGAGAATTGCACCGCAAAATTAGAAAAAAAAAGAAATTAGCTAAGGTAATAGACAGAGTGAAAATGAAAGCAAGATAAACCGAAAAGATATAAGAAGTGTGATAGAGAAGGCTCGTGCTCCCACACCAAGTTGGGATAGATGCAAATATGAGCATCCATACTTTAGAAGGGTTACATCACAAGAGCTACTAAATCAAAGGAGTGAAATCATCACAACCATCATAGCCAAAACCTATATAGCAACCATTTGTTGAAAGTCTTTTGAGCCTTACAAACCAAAGCAAAGCCCTATAATAGAAAAGAAAGCAATAAAGAGCAATGGGTAAGGGGATCCCATGCAGTAAATGTCATCATATTAGGCACCATGCCATGAGAATCCCAACACAAATGAAAGTGAACCATCATTGTCAGGTCTACCATATTTTTAATCGGTCCAAGGGTTTAATTAGATCGATGAAGACCCACCAGGAAAATAGCGAAAAGGCTAGGCATAGGTAAGAAGCATAAAAGACCAATAGAAAGACACAAATCCAGCAAGGCAAATAAAATAGCATGGAATTAACCCCATCCCAAACATATGGGACAAATATTAAACAAACAGTCTTGGTAAACAGCCCATTAAACAACCCAAGGATATACCCTAGAAGTGCAATGAAAGAAAGCAATGTAGAAGCTAACAACCTCCGTGTTACAGAAGTTAATAACTAGCAAGGCAAAGACAAAGATATCCCAAGCCCAAATTACCAGGAATTGTAGAAGTCTATCGAGGATATGGGAATGCAGAGATTAGATGAACCATAAGGCGTGTAATGTCGCTCCCACCACAAACAACTCCAAGTAAAGACAATCAAAGAGATAATCCCAGAATTAGCTTGATGAGAAGAAAACTCAGTAATCCAGTCACCTACAACAAGACCAATAGCGGGCCGTAAGTCCACCCATTAGTAAACAATGCATAGTTAAAATCAAATTAGTAAAAAAGCATAATCTGATCGCACAAATCTAACATAACTAAGAGAAAGAAAACAATAGCTGGTTAAGTAGATCTCAAACATCGTGATCAAGACGCAATCAAATAAAAACATTCAAAAGCAACACGCCAACAACCACAAGACAAATTTGGACATAGGACAAAATCCACCAACAATGAAAACAACTATACAATTATTGTACCCACCATATGATAAGTGAAAAGTAGAGATGCAAAAAAGAAACAAAATGAGTTCAAAAGATAGTCAACATTGAAATCCTTTAAGGTAAAGATGAGCAGGCTTGCACCTAAACCAAAAGACTCAGAAAAAGCAGACTGGAAAGAAACCATAAAGTAAGATCAAACTTGCAAAGAGATAATAAAAACAACCATAAAATTGCAGTTTCTCTCCTGACAGGTTAAGAAGATGGGGTTAGCAAAATCAATTAGCAAAACAACTCAAAGCACCAAAGTATGATGAGTAAGAGTAACTTGCATAAAACACAATGATCCATAACAACCAAGATATAGGAAAAAATAGCAAGTTGATAAAACGATTCAAAATAATAATCCATAAGATAAGTTATTAGATAATAGAAGGCCAAGTCTAGTCAACCAAGATGGAAAAAAACAATAGTAGATAAGCCTCAAACATGAATGATCGTTGCACCTATTGCAAACAACAATAATAAGCAAAGCTAAACCATGCCAAAACCTCAAAAGAGGCCTACGGCACCATAAGATCCTAAAACCCCTTGAGCATTAATCCAGTCATCCAATAACCAAGACAACTACCAACAAGCGGCCAAAATCCACCCATTCAGTAAAATAATGCTTAGGTTAATATCCAATAGGCAATAACATAATCATTGATCGCATAAATTCTAACAACCAATAGGGAAAAAATAGCAGATTAAGTAGACTTCAAACATCGTGTCATACTGGATGCAAAACAAAAAATAGTGGGAAACAAATAGAAGTAATTCCAACGCAGAAATAATCAAAAAACAACGTAATAAACAACCATACCACAAAGGCACACTGGATAATAACCATAATCTAACACCAACAAATAAAACATCACTACAATTATTGCACCAACCATAAGATAAGCCAAAAAATAGGCAACATAGCCAGAAAGGGTTCAAAAGTAAACCATCAATGATCCTTCAAGACAAAGGAGAGCGTTAGCCAACTACCATCCTAAAAAAAATACAAAGGAAATCATTAAGTAAGTCCAATCAAGAAAGAGATAAACAAGGGTGTTGCGCTTCCATGTGTGGAGATGAGGTTAGCAATACAATCAAGAAACCAACCCTAAGAGCAGACAAAAGGCTAAAATCCAACAACCAAACAATTAAAACATCAAAATAGATATGCATCCACCATAAGAAAAGCCAAGAAAATAATGGTACAACATGTATAAAGTGGTCCAAAGGAAATCCATCTTTAAGATCCATCAAGACACATAATATCGTGCCATCAACTAATCCCACAAAGATCAATAAAACAAAGGATGGAAATCAAGAAATAATTCCAATCAAGAAAAGAAGTTATAATAGCAAAGATATTGCAATTCTCTCCCATGTGTTATGGAGGTAAGGTTATGGAACATAGGAGGCCACAACCATAATAAGGAGAAGAATAATGATAAATTAGGGCCATCCATAAGGTTATAGTAGTATAGCATTTAAACATTGAGACAAGTGCCCTATATAATTCTAGAAAGAGGAATGGAGGAAGAACACAACTTTAATCATAAAATGAGAAATAGAGGATCCATAATCAAAATATTGATGGCAAGAGGTCTCCCCTATTGATCAAAAATAAAGCAAAAAAAATAAAGCAGTAATACATCTCCTCCAAGAAAGGAAACACCTTACCATTAAAAGTGGAAGCAGAGAAGCGAAGGCCCCATTTAGGTTGGGAGAGTTAAACCAATAGATGCCATAGAGATCCAAATAACTAGCAAGGGTATCAGTTGCATCAAGAAATTCCAAATGAACATCAACACATTAACAAGTAGGAACATCGAAGAAGCCCCAATTAAAGTTGGGTAATTAAACCAACAACAAGGGATATCGTGATGATGCATCGACCCAAGAAACAACAACACTAAATAGAAAATGATCATGCAGTTAATCAGGTAATATAATAGATCAATCCAATAGGTTGGATTAATTTCTGAGATAAGGGAGTCCAGTATTATCCAGATTCACCAATCCACACAAATGTTAAGAAGAGTAAGTTGATCAAAGAATTTTATACCATCCAATCTAGGACCCATATTGGCAAGGTAATCAAGACATGCATCCCTCACGCCATACATGAGATTTTAAAATAGAGTTGAGAAAGGAGAGCTCTAGTCCGCTTGAGAAGATAGTACACACCCATTTTGGTGGAAGTCAAAAGATCAATCCAAGGAGGCATCCACCTCAATCCAAATATTGAGCCAACCTTTTGAAGGCAAATCTCAAGAGCTTTGTACCGCCATTAGCAAAAGGAATAGCAAGTATTAAGGGGTAAGCAAAAGCACATAGGACTTTACCATTAGGTTTCAAAATGCCACCACAAGCATTTATGAGACAGAGCCATCGTGTTAATTTTACTAGTATTAACATGAGGTTTTACCCAATAAACAATCTTGTCATTGGTTGGTTGATCCCAAGTTAAAACCCATTTATTGGCCAAAATTTACAACCTTTGAATTATTTGTAGTTAATTAAATTGGCATTGAATAAGTCACGATTTTTTTTTTAATTCTAGAATTATCCTCATGTGGTTCATAGAATCGATATGTTTTGCATCATTTCCCATCCATATGAACCAAATAAGAGTGATAGCATGACTTTAATGTGACCTTTAGTAGTGTTATCAAAATAAACTTCAAGAAGGTATAAAAGTTAAGGAGCCATTGAATTTGACAATGTTAAAGATCATCATACCAAATTCCAAAGTTTGGAAGCAATGGCTCGTTAACAAAAAACACATGATTAACATTCTCAATGTGAAAGATTATTTTGAAGGTAAGTGAAAACCTTTCCCCACATCAAGGAGTGGGATGAAGTTTTTCAAAATATGCCAAGTAAGAATAGAAAAGAAGTAGGAATAGTGTTATTCCAAAGTTTGAAAACACATTGGAAAAATCATGAGCTTCTATGAATCCAAACATTTTAAAGTTGAAATCACCATTTTGAGAAAGATTAAAAGAGATCTGATCATGATTGCTATGTATGATAGGAATAGTAATAAGCTTGTTTAAAAGAGAGAAGGAATATAATCAGTTTATTGTTCCACATTATATTATAAGAGTTCACTTTAATAGCAATGGAATGGGTAGAAAGTAAATCATCAATGGACCCACCTCCACCGTTATCTTGCCAAAAGAAAGAGGTGTGAGTTAATCCCCAAGAAATTAATGATTGACATCCCATTTGATGGAACAAAGTCTTTTCCAAATAAGAGAGTCTCTAGCTTTATAGGGGCAAATGAGAGGGTGCTTACCTTGGCAGTATTTAGCAGTCATGAAATTAGCCCAAAGACTATTATTACTCTTAAAATTTCACCAAAGTTTAGAGGAAAAAGTAGTGATAGATTTCTTGATAGGCTTACATCCAAGACCACCTTCAGCAAGACTACCATAGCTTTTATACTAAGAGGTCCATGCATATTTAGAGGAATTAACCCAGAAAATTTGTTAAGAGATGCTCAATTCTTAAAGGTAGAATTGGTCACAATGGTTTGAATGAGATACAAAGGCATGGAGTTAAGGGTGCTCTTAATCAAAGTGAGCCTACCACCAAATGAGTAAATGAAATTCCCAAGCAAAATTTTATTAGAGATTTTGATTAACTCATCAAAAGATGAGATCTTTTGACCTTTAAAAGCAGCACCAAGATATTTAATAGAAGTTGTTGTTGCTGGAAATTGGTAATTCTCAAGATTTGGTTGATCCTATTACTAGGAATTTTATAGGAAGGAATGAAACAACTTTTGCCTTAAGAAAAAAGACCACTTTTGTTGCCAAATTTATTTAAAAGATTCTTAATAGTTTTAATGTGAAGAATAGAGGCATTGCAAAAGATTATAAAGTCATCAAGAAACTAAGATGAGAGATCAAGACCACCTTGAGTTCTAAAACATGCTAGGTTATAGAAAAGATCATTCACTCCTCAAAGATATTCAACAATAATAATAAAAAAGAGAGGGTAAAAGGAGATCACCTTATCTCAAGCCATGCATCGAAGGGAAAAAACCAAGGGACTCACAATTCATGGTAACGGAGAACCAAACATTGGTAATACTATTTTGATGAGGCAGATAAAATTATCAGAAAACCCAAGCAAATGAAGAATTTGAAAGAGGAAATCCCAAGAGAGGTTGTCAAAAGCTTTAGAGATGTCCAGTTTGAAAAGGATGTTGCCACCTCTGATAGGAACATCAATGTCATGAATCAGCTCTTAGGCTAGAAGTATGTTATCAGATATAGCTCTACCTTTAATGAAGCCAATTTGGTTGGGGGAAATAATTTTAGGTAGCAACGGACTAATTCTATTAGCAATTAATTTAGCAATGAGTTTATGAAAGAAGGTGCAAAGGCTGATAGGTCTGAAATTGCCCCAAGATTTAGGATTATTAATTTTGGGAATGAGAACAATGGAAGTGCTAGAAAAATATCTAGGTAAGAGGTTGCCATCAAAAAATCAATAACAACATCAACAAGGTCAGACTTAATAATAGGCCAATAGTGCTGAAAGAATTGAGTCGTAGCCTCCCAAAAGTAATCATTGTTCATGCTATTGAGAATACTACCAATCTCAATTTCAGATGCAAACCGAGCAAGTGGTTGTCATCATTAGTAATCTGAGGAATCGTGTGTGTGAGAGGGCTTCTAAGGAAGGGTTATTGTTTAATAAGTTTTAAAATATTGTATGATAATCTTTAATATCATTATTGTCAAGCTATCAATCATTTTTGATTTTTTTAATAGAGTTTAAGGCTTTCTTTTGAAAAGAGCATGGAAATATCTTGTATTTCTATCACCATCGAATATGTTTGCTAACGCCTTTTAGAGGTTTCCTCCATGTTCGATAATTAATCAAGTTATCTTTAGCATTCAACTCCTCAAGCTTAGTAGAATAATCAAAAACATCTTCAAGAGAACAAACTAATTGCTCCATATTTTTGAGATTGGCAAAAAGATTTTTAAAATGATGCTTGTTCCACCAATTTAGGTTTTGTTTAAGCCTTTTAAGCTTAAAGCCAAAGGTGAATCATGCCTTTAACAAAATTATCCGGATGAATAGGGGCCATCCAATTAATGGAAATAATTTATGAAATCACTATGTTGGATCCACATATTTTGGAATCTAAAAGAAGTAGGAGGGATATCTGGAAGGATTTTGACAAAAAGCGAGCATGGTCAAGAGTTCTCAAATGTTCAAAGTAAGACATTGATTGATCCAAAGGGAATTAAAGAGGGTCCTATCAAGCCGCCAGTCTAGAGTTATGCCACATGTACCTGCCAATATCAATCGATTGCAATCAAGGATCATATTAGAAAAATCTTCCATGGAATGAATGTTAGAGAGCAACCTCCCTTCTTTTCGAAGCAAGAGAATAGTGTTGAAATCACCCCAACCAACTAGGTTTGTTGAGGCAGAAGGTTCTTAAGTTATCCCAAAGGATGTTCCTACCACTCTATTACAAGATGCATAAATAAGGAACCAAGAGAAAATTCACCCAAAGATTTGAACATTAACCAATTTTGAAGATCATCAAGGATAGAGATGTTAACTAAATTATTCCAAAAGCACCAAATTTTATCGCTAGAAGAAATTTTGAAAGCCAAGCATTCTAGCAACATGGGTGATCTTAGAAGAGTGTATGAATGGTTCAATAACAACATGTAAGGCTATATTATGAGTACAGCAAAGGCTTCTAGTATGATTATGGACAATGAGAGTCCCAATACCCTGAACATTCCAAATAAGAAGATTGATCATAATAAAATAGAAGAAAAAGGAAAAGAGATAATTGAAAAAATAAAAAGGAAGAAGAAGAGACAACATGAAACAATTATTTATGGGAAGTTAGAAAAGATCTAGTGGTTCTGGTAGAGCTATTAGTGAACATTCTAGTTTTAAGGGATTTTTTTAATAATAGTTTGAAAAGGTCTATCTATGTCCAAAGTATCTCCATCCGAGAGACAGTGATTTGTGATATTCATAATAGGACCAGTATCTATCAAAGCATTCCTAATAATAATTTCCTTCTGTTAGAATTAAGTTGAAAAATTGGGTTAGCATGTGTATCGCTCTGTAGGGTAGGAGAAAGAGAGGTTGTGAAGCCATTAACATTTCATGCTCCGTAATTACCTTTCATTTTATTTCCATGACCAAAGGATCACCATTTTCAGATTTTGTTCTTTCATCGATGAACAATTGCAGAATTTGTTTTTTAAATTTTGATCCAACTGAAGTTTCCATTCAAATCACCAATAGGTTCATATGAGTCTCCTGGTTCACTAGCCAAGAGGGGTAGATTAGACTGAGTCAAGGTATTGTCTTGAGGAGCCAAATTATTTAGAAGCAATAAAGTTATCATTAGCCTCCTCACAAACCTCATAAGCATTATTTTAACATGCTCAGATTGCTCTTCAATAGGCAAATTAGTAGAAAATAAAAGAGTAGGGGTAGGGGGATGAGTTCCATTTTGAGTGACTTTAGGCACATAAGCAAATTTATTGACTTTTTCATTTGCTAGAGAAGGATTAGGATCCGGTAATTTATTCTTTTTAAGATGAGGATGCAACACAAAGCATTCAGAATGATCATGACCATAAATCTTACAATGTGTGCAAAAAATAGGAAAATTTTCAAATTCCACTTTTTGATTATAACCAAATTTCTCAGAGTTGATCCATACTTCTTTAGGATACCTTTTGGTAATATAAATCTCAACCAAAATATGAGCAACTGATGGTTGTGATCTCGCAGTGGTGGCCTGATCAATTTGAAGAGGCCGACCAAAGAGAGCACCAACAAAAAGAGAACTTGATGTAACAGTATTCTCATATTAGGAAGAGCTAGCCATAAAGGAATATTGGAGATTCCTCTTACATAAAAGAGGAGACCATTTTAAAAGCCTCATTTGACAATTATACACAAAGTAGGAGCGATGAGCAAAAACTCTTGAGTAATTTAAGTCATTAGAGAGATGAATAAGAATATGCCTAGGATCAATCAAACCGACAGTGAAAATGCCAGAGAGCTTTAGGCTAAAAAAAATGATCGGATGTTATCGAGAGTTGGCCGACGTAAGAAAAATTTACCAACTAAAGAGAATTCAAAAGGCTTTGCAAACTTTTCCACGTCAAGATCCGAGCACATAACAACAGGCATCCCACAAAAAGAGGTTGAGATCAAATTGACCGTAGCATTAGGGGAAGAGTTTTTATCAGATAATGCATCCTTGAGGGACTTAACAGCAGGCAGAGTAACGGATGATGTCGGATCCATACCTTGTAAATCGAAGCCTAGACGCCTCAAGTCAAAAGCTTTGACAAAAGTGGCTCCTCCACCATTGAAAGAGCAAAGGAAACTCACATTAGCCAATCGAGAAAATAATCAAAATTATGATTGAGAAGGATCAAGATCGGCCCAAGGAAAATGAAAGAATCGCCAGAGGAATAAAAGCGCCATTTATTGGGGGTTTTGGTTTAGGGTTTAGGGTTTAGGATTTTAGTGTTTATGGTTTAGGGTTTAGGGTTTTGGTTTTTGGGTTTAGGGTTTTGGGTTCAGGGTTTAGGGTTTAGTGTTTAGGGTTTTGGATTTTGGGTTTAGGGTTTAGTGTTTAGGCTTTAGGGTTTAGGATTTTTAGGATTTAGGGTTTTAGGTTAGCTTAAAGTTTAGGGTTAGTTTAGGGTTTAGGGTTTGGGGTTTAGGGTTTATGATTTAGGTTTTAGTGTTTGGGGTTTAGGGTTTAGGGTTAGTTTAAGGTTTTTTTTGGGAAACCCCATATAGGGGGAATTTTATTGCCATAAAAAGAGGGTTATAAGGTCCTTAACAAGGGATAAACTCCAAAATTACTGCTCAAAGAGCTACAATCAGCCTAGAGAGTAAATCTCCTATCTAAGTACAACCAAAGCAAAATAAAAGAGAAAAAAGCAAAAAAGATACAAAATGATTAACATAGATAAGCCAATGGATAGATCCGGGCCAAAGCTATTCAGATGAGAGAATGCCATGGGAGCAAACCAAGAGAAAAGAGAAATGCATCTGCAAAATGTAGAAAGATAAAAATTAGAGCAGAGCAATACAAACAAAGTGAAAATTAAAGATAAATCGAGAAAATTATAGAGAAGTGTGTGAGAGAAGGCTCAGGCTCAATCACACCAAATTGGGTCAGATGTAAATATGAGCATCCAAACTTCAGCAGAAGGGTTACATCACAAGAGCTACTACCAAACCAAAAAGGAGTGAAATCATCACAACCATCATAGCCTACAAACCCGAGGGAAGATAGCAGCCATTTGTTGAAAGTCTTATGAGCCTTAGTACCTGCAAACCTAAACAAAGCCATATACACTATAAAAAGGAGACAACAAAGAGAATGTGAAAGGGATCCCATAATAAATATCATCAAATAGTCACCATAGCATGAGAATCCCACATATGAAAATGAACCATCTTTGCTAGGTCCACCTTTTTAATACCAGAGCCAAGAGTATAATTAGGCCAGCATGAAAACCCACCACAAGAAAATAGTAGAAAAGGCCAGGCAGAGGATAGAAACAATATACAACTGGTTGAAAAGCTTGATGTAATCCTGCTAAGCAAATCAATTAGCATGTAAATAACACCATCCCAATCATATGGGACATATATGAAACTTACAAGCCAGGAGTACAGCTCAAGAATATGGCCCAGAAAAGGAACCCATTCAGAATAAGCAATGCAGATGTTAACAACCCCCTTGTTAATAATCATTGCAGAAGTTAACAAATAGCAAATGTAAAGTGAGACAGCATAACCCAAACCCAAAATACAACAAGAAATGTAGAAGTCTAACAGAACCAAGATGTGAAAACAGCAGCAGATTAGGTGGACCAAAAGCCACAGGTAATAAGCTGCACCCCACCACAAACAACACCAAATAAAGACAATCAGAGAGACAACCCAGTAGCAGCTTGCTGGGCATAAAACTCGATAATCCAGTACAGCCAACAACCAAGGTAGCAAATAACAGCTAGCTAGCCATAAACCACCCATTCAGAATATATAGTGCATAAGTTAATAACCAAGTAGGTAATAGCATAATCATAGTGATCTACACAAGTCTAACTAAACCAGATGAAAAAATAGCTGCAGATTAAATAGACCACAAACATCAGGTGATAAGCTGCTTGATCGCAAAAAATAAAAAAGTAATCGAAAATAATAAGCAACACATAAGACCCAAAAATCCAATAACCAACAAATAAAATAGCAAAACAATTATTGCACCCACCATAAGATAATATAGCATAGACACGAAAGGGGTTCAAAGGAGAGCCATCATTGAAATCCTTCAAGACAAAGAAAAGCAGGTCAGCAGCTAAGCCAACATCATCAAGAATGCAGACTAGAAAGAATACAAAAAGTATTTCCAATCCTGCAAAGAGATAGTAATAATAACAAGGGTATTGCATTTTCTCTCCATACAGGTTGGGGAGGTGAGGTGAGCAAGAACATCAGAAAAATAACCCCAAAAGTAGCCTGCTGGACATAAGACCATAAAATCCAATAGCCAATAATTAAAATAGCAAAACAATTATTGCACCCACCATAAGATAATCCACTAAAAAATAGGTGTTCAACATAGACTCGAAAGGGGTTCAAAGGAGAGCCATCATTGAAATCCTTCAAGATAAAGAAAAGATAAATTTAAGCCAACATCATCAAGAAAAAATAGGAAGGAAATCAAGTAATTCATCCTGAAAGAAACAAGAATAATAACAAGGGTATTGCGCTTTCTCCATGTGTTGTGGAGGTGAGGTTAGAGAGCATAAGAGGGGCCACATCCCTATTAAAGAGAGAAAAGATAGATAAATTAGGGTTTGCAAAGCTATACAAGAATATAACAATTAAACAATGAGACAACAAAGTCATGAGCCCTAGCACAGATTTCCAGAAAAAGGAAAAGAGACAAAACACAGCCTTAATAATAAAATGGAAAATAGATACAGTAAGACCCATAAAAAAATATTGATGGCAAGAAGTCTATCCCTATTGTTTAGAAAGTAAAGCAAAAAGTAAAACATCTCCCTCAGATGATAAGAAAATATCTCCATCCAAGAAGTTAAAAATAGAACACCCAAAAATAAATGGAAGTAGTAAGACCCCAACAAGGTAATTAATCCAGAAGATGCCACAGAGATCACAAAATAACCAGAAAGGGGTATCAGGAAGATGCATCAGCAAAACCCAAGGAAACAACAACACTAAATAGAAGTTAGTCATGTAGTTAAACAGGTAATACAACAGGCCAAAACAATAGGATGAATTAATTTCTGAGTAAGGGAGTCTAGTATTGTCCAAATTAACTAAACCACATAAATGTTTAGAAAGTGTAAGTTGATCAAAGAATTTTATGCCATCTAATCTAGCAGCCAGATTAGCAAGGTAATCAGCACATGCATTACCTTCATGCCATACATGAGTGATTTTAAAATAGAGTTGAGAAAGGAGAGCTCTAGTCTGCTTTAGAAGGTAGTACAATTTTGTATTGCCCACTTTGGTGGAAGTTAAAAGATCAATCATAAACAGGGCATCCACCTCAATCCAAATATTGAGCCAACCTTTTTGAAGGCAAATTTCGATAGCTTTGAAAGCTGCCATTAGCTCAGCAAAAAGAACAAAGCAAGTATTAAGGGGGTAAGCAAAAGCACATAGGACTTTACCATTAAGTTTCTGAAAATGCCACCACAGCTAGAAGCATTTTGAGAAAGAGCCATCAATTTTAATAGTATTAGTAAGAGGTTTTATCCAATAAAAAACAATCTTGTCATCTTACTTTGGGTTGATCCGCAAGTTAAAACTCTTTATTAGCCACAAATTTATTTTGAATTGATTGTAGTTAATTAAATTGGCATTAAACAAGGCACAAATTTTATTTTTAATTCTAGCAATTATCCTCATATGGTTCATAGGAATCCCATGATATTTTGCATCATTTCTATCCATCCATATGAACCAAATAAGAGCGATAGCAGTTATCACTTTAATGTGGCCTTTAATAGTGTTTTCAAAATAACCATCAAGAAGTTGGTATAGAGTTAAGGAGCCATTGAATTTGACATTATTCATCATACCAAATCCAAAGTTTGAAGCAATGGCTCTATAAATGCATGATTCACATTCTCAATGTGAAAGCAAAGTTGCATTTTGAAGGTAAGTAAAAACCTTTACCCCACATCAAGGAGTCAACAGGGATGAAGTTTTCAAAATACACCAAGTTAGAACAAAATAAGAAATAGGAATTGTGTTATTCCAAAGTTTAAAAAATACATTGGAGAAATAATGAGCTTCTTTAATATGAATCCAAACATTTTAAAGGTTGAAATCACCATTTTGGAAAAGCTTAAAAAGGATCTGATCATGATTGCTAGGAATGATAGGAATAATAGTAAGCTTATCTAAAAGAGAGAAAGGAATATAATCAGTAAGCTTACTATTGTTTCACTTATTATTCTGCCAGAAAGAGTTTACTTTAATAGCAGTGGAGTGGGTAGAAAGTAAATCATCATGGACCCACCTCCACCAGCTTATCTTGCCAAAAAAAGAGGTTCCAGAGTTAATCCCCATGAGATTAATGATTCTTTTCCCATTTGATGGAACAAAGTCTTTTCCATAGAGAGTCTCCCACTTTATAAGGGCAAATGAGAGGGTGCTTGCCCCCAAGATTTGGCAGTCAAAATTAGCCCAAAGACTATTGTTTCTCCTAAAATTCCACCAAAGTTTATAGGAAAAGCAAGGATAGCTTCCTGATTGGCTTACAACCAAGCCCACCTTCAAGAGTGCCACAACTTTATACCAAGAGGTCCAATGCATTCTTTTAGAGAATTGAGAACCCCAAAAAATTTATTAAGGAGGCGCTCAATTAATGGTAGAATTGGTCGATAATGGTTTGAATGAGATATAAAGGCATGGAGGTAAGGGTACTCTTAATCAAAGTGAGCCTACTACTAAATGAGAGTAAATGAAATTCCTAAATAGAAATTTTATGAGATATTTTTTGGATTAACCCATCAAAGAGATGTGATCTTTCCTGACCTTTAAAAAGTGGTGCACCAAGATATTTAATAGAAAGTTGTTGTTGCTGAAAATTAGTAATTCTCAAGATTTAGTTGACCCTATTACTAAAGATTTTAGAGGAATGAATGAAACAACATTTACCATGGTTAAGAAAGAGACCACTTTCGTTACCAAATTTATTTAAAAGTTTCTTAATAGTTTTAATGTGATGAATAGAGGCATTGCAAAAGATTATGAAGTCATCAAAAGCTAAGATGAGAGAGAAGACCACCTTGAGTTCTAAAAAAATATGCTAGGATTATTGTTGAAAAGATCATTAAGATTCTCGAAAGATATTCAATAGAAATAATAAAAAGAGAGGGAGATAAGGGATCTCCTTATCTCAGTCCATGCATAGAAGGGAAAAAACCAAGGGACTCACCATTCATGATAACAGAGAACCAAATATTGGTAATACAATTTTAAATGACATGGATAAAATAGTCAGAAAAACCAAACAAATGTAGAATTTGGAAGAGAAAATTCCAAGAGAGGTTGTCAAAAGCTTTAGAGATGTCCAATTTGAAAAGGATGTTACCACCGGGTAGAAGCATCAATGTCATGAATCACTTGGGCTAGAAGAATGTTATCAAATATAGCTTTACCTTTAATAAGCGGGGTTGGGGAAAATAATTTTAGGCAGCAGCGGACTAATTCTATTGGCAATTAATTTAGCAATGAGTTTATGAAAGAAGGTGTAAAGGCTAATAGGTCTGAAATCACCCCAAGATTCATGATTATTAATTTTGGGAATGAGAATAATGGAAGTGCTAGAAAAATATCTAGGTAAAGGATTACCATCGAAGAAATCAACAACATCGAACAAGGTCGACTTAATAATAGGCCAACAATAAAAAATTGAGTCATGTAGCCTTCACAACAATAGAATCAATGTTCATGCTATTAAGAATACCCCAATCTCGCCCATAGGATGCATATTAAGCAAGTGGTTATCATCATCTAATTAGAGGGAATCGTGAGAGTTGGAGAGAGCTTCTAGAGAAGGGTTGTTGTTTAATAAGTTTTAAAATGATGTATGACATAATCTTTAATATCATTATTATCGTGATCCAAATTGCCGTTATCATTTTAATTTTTTTAATAGAGTTTAAGGCTTTCTTTTTTTTGAAAAGAGCATGGAAGTACCTGATATTTCTGTCACCATCAGCAATATATTTGCTAGCAGCCTTTTGCCGCCAATAGGTTTCTTCCATATTCTGATAGTTAACCAAGTTATCTTTAGCTTCATTCAACTCTTCAAGTTTATTGGAATCAGTCAAAACAACATCTTCAAGAGAACAAACAAATTGTTCCATATTTTTGATATTAGCAAAAGGAATTTTAAAATGATGCTTGTTCCACCAATTTAGGTTTTGTTTAAGTCTTTTAAACTTACACCAGAGGCGAATCATGCCTTTAACTAAATTATATGGATGAAGAGGAGCCATCCAGTTAATGGATACAATATTTATGAAATCAATGTGTTGGATCCACATATTTTGGAATCTGAAAGAGGTTGGGGAGGATAATCTATTAGAGGGATTTTGGACATAAATCAAAAACAGAGCATGATCAGACAAAGTTATGCTTAAATGTTCAATGTGGGGCCATTGATTGATCCAAAGAGAATTAAAAGAGTCTATCAAACCACGCCAGTCTAGAGTTATGTCATGTATAATCCAAACTAATAGCCAATATCAATCGATTGCAATCAAGAATCATATTAGTAAAGTCTTCCATGGAATGAGTGTTAGGAGAGCAACCTCCCCTTCTTTTTGAGAAAGAGAGAATAGTGTTAAAATCACCCCCAACCAACTAGGGTTTATTGCCTAAGGAGGCAAAGGTTCTTAAGTTATCCCAAAGGATGTTCTACCACTATTATAAGAAGCATAAATAAAGGAACCTAGAATAGAAAATTCACCCAATGAGATGTGGACATTAACCAATTGTTGAAGATCATCAAGGATAGATATGTTGACTAAATTTTTCCAAAAATACCAAATTTTATTGCTAATATTATAAAAGAAGTTTTGAAAGCCAAGCATTCTAGCAACATGGTTGATCTTAGAAGAGTGTATGAATAGTTCAATAACAACAAGTAAGGCTATGTTATGAATGCAACAAAGACTTCTAATATGGTTGTGGACAATGAGAGTCCCAATACCCCGAATATTCCAAATTAGTAAGTTGATCATAATAAAATAAGAAAAAAAAGAAAAGAGATAATTAAAGAAATAATAAAGCAGGAAGAAAAGGAAACTAGAAATAGTTATTTATGGGAAGTTAGAGAAGATTTAGTAGTCCTAGTGGAGCTATTAGTGAACATTCTAGCTTTAAATGATTTTTTTTAAAACAGTTCGAAAAGGTCTATCGTTGTCCAAAGAATCACCATCTGAGAGAGACTGGTTTGTGACATTCAGAATAGGACCTCTATCAGTCAAAGCATTTCTAATGGTAATTTCCCCTTCTTCAATGTCAGAATTAAGCTGAGAAAGTGGGTTAGCATGTGTATCACTCTGAAGAGTAGGAGAAGGAGAGTTTATGAAGCCATTAATAGCATAGATTTCATGCTCAGTTTTAGAATTAGTTTTCAGATTTTGTTCCATCATCAAAGGATCAACATTTTTTAAATTTTGTTCTATCATCAAAGGATCAACTCTAGAATTTATTTTCAGATTTTGATCCAACTGAAATTTCCATTCAACTCACCACTAAGGTTCATATGAGTCTCCTCGGGTTCACTAGCCAAAAGGGGTAGGTTAGACTGAGTCAAGATATTGTCTTGAGGAGCTAAATTATTATAATTAGAAGAAATGATAATTAAGCTATTATTAGCCTCCTCACGAACCTCATAAGCATTATTTTTAACATGCTCAGATTGCTCTCCAATAGACAAAGCAGTGGATAGAAAAAGAGTAGGGGTAGGGGTAGGATTCCCATTTTGAGTGACTTTAGGCACATAAGAAAATTTATTGATTTTTTCATTTGATAGAGTAGGATTAGTATTCGATAATTTTTTCTTTTTAAGTTGAGGATGCAACACAAAACATTCAGAATGATCATGTCCATGAATCTTACAATGTGTGCAAAAAATAGGAAAATTATCAAATTCAACTTTTGATTATAACCAACTTCGAGCCAATCCAAACTTCTTTAGGATGCTTTTAGTGATATCAATTTCAACCAAAATATGAGCATGTAAGATCGTGATCTCACGGTGGTGGCGATCAATTTGAAGAGGAGAGCCCTAAGAAGAGAACTTGATGTGTAACATAATGTATTCTCATATTAGGAAGAGCTAGCCATATAGGAATAATTGGAGATTCCTCTTCTTAAACAATTGGGGTTAGTTTAGGGTTTAGGGTTCAGGGTTTTAGGGTTTAGGGTTTATGGTTTAGGGTCTAGGGTTCAGGGTTTTAGGATTTATGATTTTAGGGTTTAGGGTTTAGAGTTTGGGTTTAGGGTTTAGGGTTACTTTATGGTTTAGGGTTTAGAGGGTTAGGGTTAAGGTTTAGGATGTTTTTTAGGAAAAGTTAAAATTTTATTACCATATAAGGAAAAGATACAATTTCCTTAAAAGGGGTAAAGCTCAAAATTCTACCACTCATAGAGCTATAAGAAACCTAAAGAGCTAAACCCCCATCTAAGTACATTAGAAGAAAAAAAGAATACAAAGAGCAAAACAACATCTAAAAAACATAAGAGCAAAAGGACATAGAGTAAGACTAAAACAAATATGAAAATAGTAAAAGGTTGAGTCAGCAACAGTTCATGATTCCTTTGAGAAAATAGGATAAGCAAGATCCACAGCAACATCAAAAGAGATTACTGAGTAATGACTAGTCCCGCTGTAAAGTTCCAACCTATAAAAGAAATCTCCAAAAACACTACCAAGGAAAAAGTCATAGCAAATAAGGATAAGGATAAGAGAGCAAAAAAGGAGAGAGAGCTCAGAAAGAGAAGGCCCGGGCTCAGTTAAGATCATCTCAAGGGGCAATAATACAAATGAGCATCCAAACTTCATAAAGAAGGGTTACAATCATATGTAAAGCTACTAACCAGAGAGAGAAGGTGAGTAATATCAAAGCCATCATAGCCAGTATACTTGATACCAGCAGTCGTCCAAGACAAGCATAGTGATCCACATATATAAGCCAACATCTAAAGCCAATTGTCTAAAGAGTTCCAGATCCTGCACTATTAATAATAGAGCAATCAGCCAACAACCAACTAGCAGCCAAACCACCAAAAAAAAACCATAACTGACTAGTCACAATAACCCAGAGTAACATTAAAAGAAAGTTAGAACACCATCCATAGCCACTATCCAAATACCCATCCAAACTCCAAAATAAGGAAAACCAGAAACAACCATCCGCAAGCACCAAGCCCATGCCAATTAATAGAGAAATAGACAACAAAACCAGGATAGGAGCCCTCAACCCAAAGGCCCAACAAATAGGAGTCACCAAGCTAAACCAGGGTAAGCAACCATAAATGACCAAATAGCTTAGAAAGGAAACCATCAGAAGGGAACATAAGCTGCAGTGAGTGCAAATCAACTGAAGATAAAATAGCCACATAAAAGGGGGCCAAAGGCAACCACCAACCACCATAACCAAAAATTCTAATTCAAAAGGATCAGCAAAGGTACGACCAATATAGGAAAAGGCACCAAGAAAATGGCCAAGAAGAAAGAAAAAAACCAACAAAAAAAATCGGCCAACCAAGATTCCAAGGATAACTAAAAGTCCTCCAACCAAAGCAACTAAGTAAAACATCCATAAGGCAGCCACCAGACAACAGCCCATCATAAGTAACCAATAAAGGAAGGATCCTCACTAGCTAAGGAAAAGGAAAAAAAACCAACAAAGATCCACACAACAAAGAAAAAATAACCAATCAAGCCAGCCAACATAGCCTCCTAGCCAACCACCATAGTAGTAGAAAAACCAAGTGTAAGACCAATAGTAGCCATCAAGCCAAAATCACCCAAGATAGCCAGAAAATAACAGCCACCAAAATGCCAACAACCATCCAACCCAGAATAATAACCAAACCCAAAGCCTCTATAGCCAAGAGAGGAAGGCCAAAATAGGAGGACGTCAAAACAATAACCAAAAGAACCAAAAAAAAACCAACAAAATTGACCACCAAGCCCTAGTTGATATAATAGAGAAAATAATAGCCAACCAAGAGCCTCTACCAAGCCAAAATCTAGCCAGAGATAAACCACCAACACTCAGATATGCCACCAACAGAAGAGGAAAAAAATAGCCAAAATAGCTAGCCAACCAACCAACCATCCAACATTGCCAGCCAACAAAGCCACCCAATCAACCACTACAGTAGTAGATCCAACTCAACTAAGTTTGTAACCATCCTAGAAATGAGGCAAAACCCATATAGAAGGAAAAACCTATAGCATGCATAGCCATAACCCAATAAGAGGTTACCAAAAATAGTCAAGTAAAAATTATGGTAAACACCTAGCTAGGCAGACAAAAGCCACCAGGCCAAAAATACTAAACCAACCCAGACTCCAATGACAAAACCACTAGTAGCAAACACCAGGCTAACCTAAAAGTAAGAGGTCAAAAATCAGAACCTAGCTCAAGCCAAAGAATAAGAAGAAACAAAAAACCACAACCCAAAGTGGGTTTAATAAAGGGCAACCAAAAGTAAAGGATCATTAAAAACTAATAGGAAAAATCCTAGCCAAGAAATTATAACCTGAGATAAGGCAATCCAAAATTATCCTGAATAACCAAACCTCTTAATAGTTTAGGCAAAGTTTGGTTGTCAAATAAAGTGAACTCAGTTAAATTGGCACCTAAATTAGTCAAGAAATCAGAACATGCATTACCTTCCCAAAGGATGTGGATAATTTTAAAATAAACTTGAGAAAGAAGATTTTTTTATATGATTAAGAAGATAACATAACTCAGCATTCCCATTTCTATTGGAATTAATCATGTCAAGAAGCAAGAGAGCATCAACTTCAATCTAGATGTTGAGGAAATCTCTATTCAAATAAATTTCAATAGCTTTATTAATAGCCATTAGCTCAGTAAAGATTACAGAATATGCTTTGAGCGGATAGACAGAAGCACAAATGATAGTACCTTTAGAATCCCTAAGAATACCACAACAGGCATATTTTTTGGAAGCCATAGAACCATCAGTATTCACTTTAATCAAATTATCTTTAGGTTAAATCTAATGAATAATCCTAACACCTTTATAAGGGTCAAAATTAGCCAGAATGATACCTAATGTTTTAGCCACAAATTTATAACCTCTAAAATGAATGTTACTAATAAGATTAGCATTAAATATAACATGAATTTTTTTCTTTAGTTCTAGTCAGGATCCTTTTATGGTTCATAAGAATACCATGATATTTTGCATCATTTCTATCCATCGAGATGAACCAAATAAGGGTAATAGTAATTAAAACTTTGATATGACCTTTCATAATTTTTTTGAAACAAACTTCAAGAAGTTGATATAAAGAAAGAGAACTATGAAAATAGTTGGTATTAAATAAATCATCATACCAAAACCATAATTTAGAAGCAATAGCACCATTGACAAAAACATGATTGACATTTTCAATATGAAAGCAACAATAACACTTTGAAGGTAAATAAAACCCTTTAGTCCAGAGCAAAGAGTTCACAGGAATAAAGTTATTCAAAATCTTCCAAGCTAAAACTGAATAGGAAATGGGAATGATATTGTTCCAAAGTTTAATAAAAACATTAGAGGGGTTCTATTTATTTCTAATAAAATTTTAAACCTCTTTAAGAAAAAAATTACCATTATAAGAAAGCATAAAAAGAATTTGATCAGGTTTGTTAGAAGAAATGGGGATATTTCTAAAGTTGTCCAAAAGAGAAATAAGGATACAATTCTCATGTTTGCTTTCATTTCAATTGTTATTAAGCCAAAAAGAGTAGCCTTTGATAGCAATAGTGGAATGGGTAGATAAAAGGGAATCAATAGAGCCATTTTCAATCCAATTGTCTTGCTAAAAGAAAGAAGAGCTTGAATGGATGCCCCGTGATATTAAGGATTCGACAACCCATTTAATGGAACAAAGCCTTTTCCAAACTTGAAAGTCACCAAGAGGGAGTTTACCTTGGAAATATTTTTTCAAACATAAAATTAGCCCAAAGGCTATCATTCTAAAATTCCACCAGAGCTTATGAGAGAAAGTAGTGATAGCTTCACAAATAGGTTTGCAACCAAGAGCACCTTTACCCAAAGGACCACAACATTTATGCCAAGATGTCAAATGCTTATTTTGGTAGAAATATTGGAGCCCCAAAAAACTTTATTAAGCAAACGATCAATTCTGATAAGTGTAGCATTAGTGGGGATAATAGTTTGAATGAAATAAAGAGGCATTGAATTGAAATTGCCTTTAAGAATAGTGAGCCTGACACCAAAGGAAAGTAAATAGAATTCCCAAACAGAAATTTTATTTAAAATTTTTTGAATTAACTCATCAAAGAGATGAGATCATTTTGGGTCTTTAAAGAGAGGAGCACCCAAGTACTTAAGAGGTAAGTGTTGATGTTTAAAATTAGTGATATGTAGGATTTGATTGATTTTATTATTGGAGTACTTGAGGAAGTGATAAAATAGCTTTTTTGTTATCATTGATAGCCACTTTCTCTAGCAAATTTATTTAAAAAAATCTTGAGATTCTCGATATGATGAATAGAAGCATTGCAAAAAATAATGAAATCATCTGCAAAGCTTAAATGGGAAACAGGAAGACCACCAAGAGTTTTGTAGTACATACATACTAGGATTGTTTAAGAATAAATCATTGATGCTCCTAGATAAGTACTCAACAACAATAACAAATAAAGCAGGAGATAAAGGATCCCCTTATCTTAAGCCATGGGAAGAAGGAAAGAAACCCAAGGCTTCCCCATTAAGTAAAATTGAAAACCATGCATTATTAATTCAATTTTAATAAGAAAAATAAATTTATTAGGAATTCCAAATAAATTTAGAATATGGAAAAGAAAATCCCAAGAGATGTTATCAAAGGCTTTGGTAATATCTAATTTGAAAAGAATGTTGCCACCTCTAGTGTTGGCATCAAGATCATGAATTAATTCTTGGGCAAGTAAAATATTATCAAAAATAGATCTACCTCTAACAAAACTAGTTTGGAGATAATTCTATTAAGTAAAGGACTAAGCTAGTTGGTAAGAATTTTGAAAATCGCTTATTGAAGAAGGTGCAAAGACTAATAGACCTAAAATCACTCCAATAGTCTCTATTATCTTTCATAGGTATGAGAAAAATAGAAGTACTAGAAAAATATCTAGGAAAAGGATTGCCATTAAAAAAATTTAATCACATCCTCAATCAAATCATTTTTAATGATAAAGCAATATTTTTAAAAAAGTTGAGTAGTGAAACCCTTCAGACCAGTAGCATAATCTATGTTCATGCTATTCAAAACTTTGAAAATTTCATCTTCATTAGGCACAATGGTAAGCAAATCATTTTCATCATTATTAAAAATAGAAGGAATCAAATGCGATTTAGAAATAGCTTCATAAGAGCAACTCTTATTAAGCATATTTCTAAAGTAATTAATAACCGATTACTTGATATCATTATTCTTTGTAATCCAATCTACATTTTCATCTTTAATTTTTTGAATATTATTTAAAGATCTCTTTTTATTAACTAAATCATGGAAATACCAAGTATTCATGTAACCACCTGCAATATGTTTACTAGCAGCTTTTTTGTTCCAATAAGTCTCTTCCATATTTTAGAAGTTAACAAGTTTATCTTTCACCTCAGTCAAGTCCTTAATCTTAGAAGGATCAGACATA
Organism: Cymbidium sinense; assembly: GCA_021442155.1. NCBI lineage: Eukaryota > Viridiplantae > Streptophyta > Magnoliopsida > Asparagales > Orchidaceae > Cymbidium > Cymbidium sinense. The sequence goes on from CM038227.1 coordinate 20,139,781, forward strand.
ACATAGACTTCAAGATCACAAACCAATTTTTTCATATCTTTGGTATTAGCAAAAAGGTTTTTAAAATAATGCTTGTTCCACGAACCCATACTTTGTTTAAGTCTTTTAAGTTTAAACCAAAGTCTATTCATCCCCATAATCGAATTATTAGGATGTAAAGAAGCTTTCTAATTATTAGCCACAACATTAAGAAAATCAATATGCTGAATCCACATGCTCTGAAATCTAAAAGGAGATTAGTTTTTTAATTTATTAGAATTATCTTTAATAGAAATTAGAAGAGGAGCATGATCAGACAAGGTTCTGCTTAAATGATCAAAAGAAGTAATAGGCCATTGAGTAATCAAATGAGTATTAAAAAAATTTTGATCCAACCTTTGCCAAAGTCTAGAGTTTTGCCAAGTATAATTAGAACCCTTAAAGCCAATATCAATCAAATTACATTCAATGTTCATATTGGAAGTATCTTCCATGGAATTAATATTAGGAGAGCAATCAATTCTTCATTCAGAAGAGAACAAAATAGTGTTGAAATCACCACCAATAAACCAAGGTTTGTTGACAGAGGTGTAGCGAAATTCCTTAAATTATCCCAAAGAAGATTTTTACCTGATTTATAACAAGATGCATAAACAAAAGATCTCATAACACAATAGTGACCATAAGGGATTTGAGCATTTACAACTTGTTGAAAATCATCATGAATAGAATCCTCACGAAATTATTCCAAAAATACCAAATCTTATTACTAACATTAGAGAAAAATTTATTGAAACTGATCATTCTAGCAACATGGTTAATTTTATTAGCATGAATAAGAGGCTCCATAATAATAAGTAAAGAAATATTATGAATGCGACTAAGATTTCTAATACGATTACAAATAGAGAGGGTATCAATCCCTCTAACATTTCAAACAAGAAAATAAAACATAAGGAAAATAAAAAGGGGTTAAGCAAAGGTTAATTAAGAGAGGAGTGGTAGGCTGCAGCAGATCTAGTATTTTTGGACAATTTGGGAGGGAAATTTTTAACATTTTTTCCCTTTTTAGCATGATATGTTTGGAAACCATTTTCTTTTCCCCTAAATCATCATCTGAGTAAGATTTAGGAACATTACGCACATATTTAGAAGAAATATCCAAATGTTTGGAGGGGAGTTCACCCTCTTTCAATTCCATATTTAGTTGAAAAGTAGGATTAACATGAATATTAAGATTAGAAATGAGAGACAGTGATGATTTAGAATCATTCAAAGCACAAGTAGTTAATCTAGATTAGAAATGTATTCCTCATGTTTGATATCATTTAAACCTCATTAAAGCTTCATTTTCATCGATCAAAGCCGGCATAGATACATAAATAGAATCAGCGAAACAGAATCGTCTTCCAATAACTTAGGAAATTTATTATCCTTTGTATTAAAATATTCAAGTTCAAAGAAGAAATAAGAGGTAAATCATCCTTCCCATTTTGAATATCAGTCGAATCCATACCAACAGTAGAAGCCAAAATGTGTTCAATAGGATTAACCCTGATATCCAAGGAATCAACCCCAATAAGAGCCTTCATACCATCCTTAGGATCCGAGGCCGATTTTGAACATATGTAGGAATCAACTTATGGATAGGGACAACATTCTCTTTAGGAGGATTCCATTTTTTTAAGTGGGGATAGAGAATAAAACATTCCGAATTGTCATGACCCTATATTTTACATTGGGAACAAAAAATTGAAAGGTTATTCAATTCAACCTTTAGCGAATACTTGTATTTTTCAGATCCAATCCAAACTTCCTTAGGGTATTTTTTTAGTTATATCTAATTCCACAAGGATCTGTGCCACAGAAGGGCGAGATCGTTCAGTGGTCACTTGGTTGAGTTGCAAAGGTCGACCAAATAAAGCCCCAATAGTAAAAAGCACATGATGGGTAATAAAATGAATGTGCACACAGGGATAATAAAGATTCTTCCTTAATGTCAAAAAGGGGTGACCACTTCTGCAAACACATTTGATAATTAAAGATGAAATAAGAACAACGCAAAAAATATGTGAATAATCCAGATCATTTGAAAGTTGAATCAGGATATGTCGATGGTCAATAAGACCAATCGAGAAGGCACCCGTAAGCTTGAGATTATAAAAAACAGAGTGGATCTTATCCAAATTTGGGCGATGCAAAGCAAATTTACTGATAAGAGAAAATTCAATGGGTTTTGCCAACTTTTCAACATCCACATCAGAGCACATAACAGCCGGCAAACCTTTAAAAGACGTCAAAATGAGATTAACCGAATCAGTAGAGGAGAAGTCTTACCGGAGCTTCTTTAGAAGATTTGATATGAGAGCTACCAATCCCCAAAATGTCGAATGCCTTAGACGAAACATCCATATTTTGAGGTGGAGCTTAAGGAATAGAACTCACCGTAGCCATGGTCAATGATGAAACATCACGCAAATGGTAAGATGCCATTCAAGCCTTTGAAATTAGATGAAATCGAAGCCAAAGCCATAGAAAATCTCCAGTCAGGGGTGCACCACCAAGAGGGATTCAAAAATCTCCATAGAATGAGAAAGCGCTCAAGGGGGAACATTATTTTTGGTTTTAGGTGGGGGTTAGGGTTTAGGGTTTAGGATTTATTATTTAGGGTTTAGGGTTGTAGGGTTGTAGGGTTTAGGGTTTAGGGTCTAGGGTTTATAATTTTAAGGTTTAGGATTTAGGATTTTTTCTTTTTTTTGGGAAATAAGTGGAATTTTATTACCATAAAGAAAAAAGTATGAAGTCCTTAGAGGGGATAAATCTCTAAACTAATGCTCAAAGAGCTACAATAATTCCTAAAGAGATAAACCCCTAACTATTACAATAATATAAGAAAGAAAGCAAAAGATAAACCTAATCAGTAACAACAGAAGATCCGTGTGAGCCACACATCTTCCATGTGGTCCTTCTGATACCAACAAGATCCACCTATAAGACTCTCCCAACCTATAAAGAATTCTACAACATACTAAACAAAGGATGAGTACAATTAAGCTAACATAAATAGTAAGAGCAAAGGAAAGGAGCAAAGTAAAGAAAAGGCTCAGGCTCAGTTACAATCATCTCAAGGAGCAACACTATATGTAAGTATCCAAACATCAAAAGAATGGTTACAATTACATATAGTGCTACCAGCCAAAAGAAGAAAGAGAGGAACATCAAGGCCATCATCGCCAACATACCTCATGTAGTCCATCATCCAAAGTCCATCATCCAGTAAGGCTGCAAAATCCTCCAAGTAGTAAACAGAACAACCAACCACAAAGCCACCAAAATAATCAATTCTAATAAGGCAGATAATTAACCAACCACCAGGGATAGTAGCAATATAGTAGGAACACCACCAGAGCCACCACCAAAAGGAATAATAACAACAAAACGAGCAAGCTTCATAACAGTGATAACAACACAAAAAAAAACCTATACTAAAAAGGAAAAACACAAGTGCTCATATCCTCCACTAACAAAGTAGAAAAAGAGCCAGTAAAAACACCTAGCCTAAAAGCAAACAGGATGGGCAGCAAGGCTGCCACCTAAACAAGGAAAAGGAGAGGCTGCGGCGAAAAAAGCATAGTAGCAAAGAAAAAAAGACCACAAGAGAACACCAAAGGATCAGGTCATAGAGCAAGAAAAATCAGCCAACATAGCCACCCATCTAACCCAAGCATCCACTACATCCAACCAACCCAGCCAGCCAACATAGTCTCCAAGCCAACCATCATCATGTAGACAATCCAAATCAGTGTAAAGACCAAAAGTTACCATCAAGCCAAAACCACCCAAGACAGCTAGGAAAAGGGTAGAAATAGACAACAACATCCACCAAACCCAACAAAAGCAGTAGAAAATCTGATCCACGTAAGGACCACAACATTTATGCCAAGATGTTCAATGCATTCTTTTGGTAGAATTATTGGATCCCCAAAAAAACTATTAAGCAAGCGATCAATTCTGATAAGAGTAGCATTAGTGGGGATAATAGTTTAACTTAAATAAAAAGGTATTGAATTAAGAGTGCTTTTAAGAATAGTGAGCCTACCACCAAAAAGAAAGCAAATGGAATTCCCAAACTGAAATTTTATTTAAATTTTTTTGAATTAACTCATCAAAAAGATGGGATCATTTCAGACCTTTAAAAAGAGGAGCACCCAAGTACTTAAGATGTAACTGTTGATCTTTAAAATTAATGATATGTAGGATTTGATTGATTTTATTATTGGAGATACTAGAAGAAGTGATAAAATAGCTTTTGTTATCATTAATAGAAATGCCACCTTCTCTTCCAAATTTATTTAAAAAACTCTTGAGATTCTTGATATGATGAGTAGAAGCATTGCAAAAAATAATGAAATCATCTGCAAAGCATAAATGGGAAATAGGAAGACCACCAAGAGTTGTGTAGTACATACTAGGATTGTTTAAGAATAAGTCATTGATGCTGCTAGAAAAGTACTCAACAATAATAATAAATAAAGTAGGGGATAAGGGATTCCCCTTATCTTAAACCATGGGAAGAGAGAAAGAAACACAAGGCTTCCCCCATTAAGCAAAATAGAAAACCAAGCATTGTTAATAAAATTATTAATAATACAAATAAATTTATGAGAAAACCTAAATAAATTTAGAATATGGAAAAGAAAATCCCAAGATATAGTATCAAAGGCTTTGGTAATGGCTAACTTGAAAAGAATGTTGCCACCTCTAGCCTTGGTATCTAAATCATGGATTATTTCCTGAGCAGGTAAAATATTATCAAAAATAGATCTACCTATAACAAAACCAGTTTGGTTGAGAGAGATAATCCTATGAAGTAAAGGACTAAGCTTATTGGCAAGAATTTTAGAAATCAGCTTATTGAAGAAGGTGCAAAGACTAATAGGTCTAAAATCACTCTAATAGTCTGGATTATCTTTGTTAGGTATGAGAATAATAAAAGAGCTAAAAAATATCTAGGGAAAGGATTACCATTAAAAAAAATCAATCACAACCTCAATCAAATCACTTTTAATAATAAACCAAAGTTTTGAAAAAATTGAGTAGTGAAACCCTCCGGAGGAGCAAAAGAATCAATGTTCATGGTATTCAGAACTTTAAAAAATTCATCTTCGTTAGGCACAATAGTAAGCAAATCATTGTCATCATTAGTAATAATAGAAGAAATCAAGTGTGATTTAGAAATAGCTTCATAAGGCCAACTCTTATTAAGCATATTTCTAAAGTAATTAATAATTGATTCCTTAATGTCATTATTCTCCATAATCCATTCTCCATTGTCATCTTTAATTTTTTGAATATTATTTAAAGCTCTCTTTTTGTTAACTAAAGCATGGAAATACCTAGTATTCTTGTCACCATCCGCAATATATTTACTAGCAACTTTTTATCGCCAATAAGTCTCTTCCATATTTTAAAAACTTGCAAGTTTACCTTTTGCCTCAGTCAAGTTCTTAATCTTAGAAGGATCAGACATAATAGAGACTTCAAGATCACATACTAACTTTTCCATATCTTTGATATTATCAAAAAATTTTTAAAATAATGCCTGTTCCACCAACCGAGATTTTGTTTAAGTCTTTTAAGCTTAAACCAGAATCTATTCATCCCCATAATCAAATTATTAAGGATGTAAAGGTGCTTTCTAATTGTTAGCCACAACATTAAAAAACTCAATATGCTAAATCCACATATTCTGAAATCTAAAAGGAGATAAGATTTTTAATCTATTATAATTATCTTTAATAGAAACTAGAAGAGGAGCATGATCAGACAATGTTCTACTTAAATGATCAATAGATGTAATAGGCCATTGAGTAATCCAATGAGTATTAAAAAGAATATTTTCCAATCTTTGCCAAAGTCTAGAGTTTTGCTAAGTATAATTAGAGACCTTAAAACTAATATCAATCAAATTACAATCAAGGATCATATTGGAAAATTCGTCCATGGAATGAATATTAGGAGAGCAACCACCACTTCATTTAGAAGAGAATAAAATAGTGTTAAAATCACCACCAATAAACCAATGTTTATTGAGGAGGTAGAAACCAAAGAGCCCAAAACACAAGTCACCGTAAAAGATTTGACCATTGACAACTTGTTGAAAATCATCAAGAATAGAAATCTCAACAAAATTATTCCAAAAACACCAAATCTTATTACTTACATTAGAAAACATTTATTGAAATCATTCATAATACCAGCATGGTTAATTTTATTAGCATGAATAAGGGGCTCCAAAATAATAAGTAAAGAAATATTATGAATTCAACAAAGATTTCTACTATGATTATGAATATAGAGGGCACCGATCCCTCTAGCATTCCAAACAAGAAAATTAAATATAAGGAAATAAAAAAGGGGCTAAGAAAAGGATAATTAAGAGAGGAGAGGGAGGTCAAAGCAGATCTAGTGTTTTTTTGACAATTTGGGAAGAAAATTTTTAACATTTTTTTAGCATGATAAATTTGAAAACCATTTTTTTCCCCTAGAATCATCATCCGAGTAGGATTTAGTAACATTAGTCACATATTTAGGAGAAGTCTCCAAATGTTTGGAGGGGAGTTCACCCTCTTCCAAATCCACATTGAGTTGAAAAGTAGGACTAGCATGAATATTAAGATTATAATTGAGAGACGGTTACAATTTAGAACCATTCAAAGCACAAGTAGTTAAATCCAGATTAGAAATTTTTTTAGCATGCTCGAATTCATTTAAATCCTCATTAAAAGCTTCATTTTCATCAATCAAAATTGGAAATGATGCAGAAATAGAATCAAAGGAAACAAAATCATCTTCTAAAAGCCTAGAAAATTTATTGTTCTCTGCATTAGAAACATCAAATTCAAATAAGAAATAAGGGTAACTCATCCTTCACATTTTGAATATCAGCCAAATCCATACCAATAGGAGGAGCCGAAACATGTTCAACAGGATTAACCCCTATATCCAAGGATTCAACCCCAATAATAGCCTTCATACCATCCATAGGATCCGAGGCCAATTTTTGAACATAAGTAGGAATCGACTTATGGATAGGGACAACACTCTCTTTAGGAGGATTTCATTTTTTTTTTTAAAGTGGGGATGGTGAATAAAACATTCTGAAGTGTCATGACCATATTTTACAATGGGAACAAAAAATTGGAAGGTTCTCCAATTCAACCTTTTATGAATACCCATATTTTTCAGATCCAATCCAGACTTCTTTAGGGTATTTTTTAGTTATATCTAATTCCATGAGGATCTAAGCCACAAAAGGATGAGATCACTCAATGGTCGCTTGGTCAAGTTGCAAAGGCCAATTGAATAAAGCCCCAACAAAAAAAGAACATGGTGGGTAACCAAATGAATGTGCATATTAGGAAGAGATAACCACACAGGGACAATAAGAGATTCCTCCTTAATGTCAAAAAGGGGTGACCACTTCAGCGAACGGATTTTACAATTAAAGATGAAATAAGAACGACGCCAAAAAATATGTGAATAATCCAGATCATTTGAAAGTTGAATCAGGATATGCCAAGGGCCAATTAGACCAATTGAGATGACACCCGTAAGCTTGAGATTATGAAAAAATGAGAATATCTTATCCAAATTCGGGCGACACAGAGTAAATTTACCGGCAAGCAAAAATTCAAAGAGTTGTGCCAGCTTTTCAACATCCACATCAGAGCACATGACTGGAAAACCCCTAAAAGATGTCAAAATGATATTAATCGAGTCAGCAGAGGGAGAAGTCTTACCAGAGAGCACTTCTTTGATAGATTTAGTAGAAGATGCATTAGACCAATCCCAAAGGTTAGATGCCAGCCAACATCCATGAGGTCGAGCCGGAATAGAACTCTGCGGTCATGATCAATTTTAAAATCTCAAGCACCCATAACACCGAAATAGAAAAGCAAAAGCATTGAAAATCCCCAGTTGAGGACACACCACCAAAGGAGATTCAAAAATCACCAGAGAACAAGAGAGCGAGGAAGGGGTTTTTGGTTTTAGGTTTTCTAGGTTTTAGTTTATTTTATTTATTTAGGTTTTAAGTTTAGTTTTCATTATTTATATTAATTTTAATTTTAATTTATTTTATTTAGTTTAGGTTTAGGTTTAAGTTTATTTATTTATTTATTATTTATTTAGTTTAGTTTAAGTTTATTTATTTAGTTTTTTAGTTTATTTAGCTTTAGGTTTTAGTTTAGGTTTAGGATTAGGTTTATTTAGGTTTAGGTTTAGGTTATATATATATATATATATATATATATATATATATATATATATATTTATTTATTTTTTAAGTTTAGGTTTTAGGTTTATTTTATTTAGTTTAAGTTTTTTATTTAGTTTAATTTTTATTTATTTAGTTTCGGTTTAGGTTTAAGTTTATTTAGGTTTTATTTTATTTTATTTATTTATTGTTATTTATTTAGTTTAGGTTTTAGTCTTATTTTTATTAAGTTTATTTTTATTTTTTTTAAGTTTTTAGTTTAGGTTTAGGCTATATTTTAGGTTTTATTTTAATTTTAATTATAAATTTATTTTAATTTAATTTATATATTTATTTAGGTTTATTTAGTTTAGTTTAGGTCTAGGTTTATTTATTTTATTTTTTCTTTAATTTTTTTAGTTTATTTATTTTAGTTTAGGTTTAGGTTTATTTTATTTAGTTTTGGTTTTTTATTTTGTTTATTTTTTATTTATTTAGTTTAGGTTTTGGTTTAAGTTTATTTAGGTTTTATTTTATTTTATTTTTAGGTTTTATTTATTTATAGTTATTTATTTAGTGTAGGTTTTAGTCTTATTTTTATTTAGTTTATTTTTTTAATTTTATTTTAGGTTTTTAGTTTAGGTTTAGGTTTAGGTTTTATTTTAGGTTTTGTTTTAATTTTATTTATTTTAATTTTATTTATATATTTATGTAGGTTTATTTAGTTTAGTTTAGGTCTAGGTTTATTTATTTTAATTTTTATTTAATCTTTTTAGTTTATTTATTTTAGTTTAGGTTTTATTTTTTATTTAGTTTAGTTTATTTAATTTAGTTTTTTATTTAGGTTTAGGTATATTTATTTAGGTTTAGGTTTTAGTTTTTATTTAGTTTAGTTTATTTTATTTATTTATTTATTTTATTTAGTTTTATTTGTATTTAGTTTTAATTTTTTATTTAGTTTAGTTTATTTAGGTTTATTTATTTTATTTTTATTTATTTAGGTTTAGGTTTAGGTTTAGGTTTAGGGTTTAAGTTTAGGTTTAGTTTTAGGTTTAGGTTTAAGCTTTAGGTTTATTCATTTAGTTTAGGATTTTATTTTTTATTTAGTTTAGGTTTATTTATTATTTTATTTTATCATTTAGGTTTTGGTTTAACTTTTTTTTTTTAAATTTTTATTTTTAGTTTATTTATTTAGTTTTTATTTAGGTTTAGGTTTAGGTTTATTTTTTATTTTTATTTGGTTAGATTTAGGTTTTTAGGTTTAGTTTAGTTTAGGTTTATTTAGCTTTTAGGTTTAGGTTTTATTTAGTTTAGTTTATTTATTTAGGTTTAGGTTTTATTTAGGTTTAGTTTATTTTAGTTTAGGTTTATTTAGTTTTGGTTTAGGTTTAGGTTTTTATTTTTTTTTAGGTTTATGTTTAGCTTTATTTATTTTATTTTAGTTTAGTTTATATATTTTTTATTTATTTAGGGTATTTAAGTTTAGTTTAGGTTTATTTATTTATTTAGGTTTAGGTTTATTTTAGGTTAATTTAGTTTATTTTATTTTATTTATTTTTATTATTTAGGTTTTAGTTTAGTTTAGGTTTATTTATTTATTTAGTTTAGGTTTAAGTTTAGGGTTAGTTTTTATTTTTTTTAGTTTAGGTTTTATTTATTTATTTTTTATTTGTAAGGTTTAGATTTTTAGGTTTAGGTTTAGGTTTAGGTTTTAATTTTTTATTTTATTTAGGTTTAGGTTTATTTTTTAGTTAAGTATAATTTATTTATTTTTTAGCTTTATTTATTTTAAGTTTAGTTTATTTTATTTAATTAGGTTTAGGGTTTAGGCTTATTTTATTTATTTAGTTTAGGTTTAGGTTTTAATTTACTTTATTTATTTTAGTTTAGTTTTGGTTTAAGTTTAGGTTTAGTTTATTTTTTAGTTTAGGTCTAGCTTTATTTAGTTTAGTTTAGTTTAAGTTTAGGTTTAGGTTTTATTTATGTTTAAGTTTAGTTTAACTTTATTTTTTTATTTAGGTTTATTTATTTTATTTAGTTTATTTTAGGTTTAGGTTTAGGGTTTTTTTTTTGGAACCCTAGATGGGGAATTTTGTTACCACAAAAAGAGGGTTACAAGGTCCTTGAGGGGATAAACTCAAGAACTACTACTCAAGGACCTACAATCAACCTAAAGAGTAAATCCCCTGCTTAAATACAATCAAAACAAAAGAAAAGAGAGGAAAGCAAAAGATACAAAATGTACAAAAAAAAGAAGCCATTAGACCACCTTTAGCAAAACTCTTGAGGATGAGAGAAGCCTATGCCTCCACTAGAGAAGGAACGTCTAAGAGAACAACACAGAATCTATAAACATCTAGAAGAAAGAATTAGCACAATTAAAGTGATATAAGAAAAATTGAAAGTAAAATCAGAATAAAATGAGTGAAATATAGAGAAGTGTGTGAAAGAAGGCTCAGGCTCAATCACACAAAATTGGGGCAGCCGCAAACATGAGCATCCAAACTTCAAAGGAAGGGTTACATCACAAGTGCTATTACCAGCCAAAAAATGAGTGAAATCATCCAGCCATCATAGTCTACGAACTTGGGGGAAATCAACAGCCATTGGATGAAAGGCATATGATCTTGGAAACCTGCACACCAAAACATAGTCACATACACTATGGAAAAGAAGGCAACACAGATCAGAATGGTAAAGGGATGACACCAATCCCTTATAAGACAAGAATCACCAACTAATGCCAACATAACATCAGAATGCATAGCCAACACCATCCCTACCAAGATGAAACCTCTTGGTTAGGAAAATAGCCCATATAGAGAAAAGCAATCAGGGTCAGCATATAGATGTTAACAACCACCTTGTTAATAGCATGATCATAACAGTAATTGTACAAGTCTAAGAGATCCAAGAGTGAAATGAAGTAGCAGATAGATCCATACCGCAAAGTCATATATAATAAGGTTAACCATACAACAATCAACAGAACAAAAGACCAGTTAGAAAACCAACCACAATAGTTAGCCTACTGAACATAAAAACCCAAAAGTCCATTCAGCCAATAACCAAAATAGCAAACCAATTCAGCCAATAGCTAAAGCAACAAACCAAATACTGAACTCGATAGAGGGTAATGTAAGCAGTACCATTACTGCATTAAACCAAAGTGAGAACCAAAAAAATAACAACAGTAAAATCCTTCAAATCAAGGGAAAATAGACCAACAACTTAGCAAATAGCATCAGTAAAGACAGTAGGAAGGGGAGGCAAGAAACAATCCCAATCGTCCAAGGAAACAATAGTGATGACAAGAAAAATAAACATTATGTCCCTGCAGGTTGGGAAAAGGGGCAGCACAAACCAGCAAGTTAGTGAAACAGGTGGCACATCCCCATTCAGGAAGGGAAAAAGCAAATAAAATAGAACCCAACATGTAGCTAGACAACTCTCAGCTAATAGAGATACTACTGAGCATTACGGATAACGGAAAAAAATGATACAGGGAAATGCATCAAAAAAATTGAGAAGAAATAGAAATAAAATAGAAGATTGAACATACAGGCAAGACAAATAGTTAACAGACCAGAAAGCAGAAAGATGAGACTTGATCTCTGAAATAAGGTAAACCAAAGTTGTCTAAATTAACCAATCCATGCAAATGTTTAGGAAGACTAAATTGATCAAAGAAAGTTATGACATTTATTCTAGCACCCAGATTAGCAAGGTAATCAGCACACGCATTACCTTCATGCTAAACATGAGTGATTTTGAAACAAACTTGAGATAGGAGAGCTCTAGTATGATTAAGGAGGTAATATAAATCTGTATTTCCCACCTTGGTGGAAGTCAACATATCAATCAACAAAAGAGCATCCACCTCAATCCAGATATTGAGCCAACATTTTTATAAACAAATCTCAATAGCTTTGTTAACAGCCATCGATTCAGCAAAGATAACAGAACATGCTGTAAGTGGATAGGCAAAAGCACAAATAACATTACCTTTAAAGTTTTTAAAAATTCCACCATAGTCAAAAGCATTTGAGAAATGGAGCCGTCGGTATTAATTTTAATAATATTATTATGAGGAATTATCCAATAGACAATCTTATCTTCTTTACAGTTGGGAAACTCAGGCAAGCTAAGGCCTAGATAGTTGGCCACAAATTTAAAACCTTTAAATTGATTATTAGTAATTAAGCTGGCATTAAATAAAGCATGAATTTTTTTTTCTTTAATTCTAGCAATAATCCTTTTGTGGTTCATAGAATCCCACGATATTTGGCATCATTTCTATCCATCCATATGAACCAAATAAGAGTGATGACAGTTATCACTTTAATGTGACCTTTAATAATTTTTTGAAAATAAACATCAAGAAGTTGATATAAGGATAAAGATCCATTAAATTGGTCAGTATTGAAAATCTCATCATACCAAACCCATAGTTTGGAGGCAATAGCTCCATTGATAAACACATGGTTCACAATTTCAATGTGAAAACATCAATAACATTTAGAAGGTAAATGAAAGCCTTTACCCCACATCAAAGAGTCAACAGGGATGAAATTTTTTAGAATTCTCCAAGTGAGAATAGAGTAAGAAATAGGGATAGCATTATTCCAAAGTTTAAAAAACACATTAGAGAAACCATGAGCTTCTCTAATATGAATCCAGACATCTTTAGGGTTAAAATCACCATTTTGAGAAAGCTTAAAAAGAATCTGACTAGGATGGTTAGAACAAATAGGGATGCTAGTAAGTTTATCTAAAAGAGTGGTAGGAATATAATCAGTAAGCTTACTATTATTTCATTTATTATTCATCCAGAAAGAGTTCACTTTAATAGCAATAGTGGAGTGAGTACATAATAATTCATCAATGGAACCACTGTCAATCCAGTTGTCTTATCAAAAGAAAGAAGATCTAGAGTTAACCCCCCCAAGAAATAAGGGATTCACCTTCCCATTTGATGGAACAAAGTCTTTTCCATACATGAGAATCACCCACCTTGTAAGGATAAATGAGAGGGTGCTTACCAGGTACTTGATCATGAATTTAGCCCAAAGACTATTTTTTTGCTCCTAAAGTTCCACCAAAGTTTATGAGAGAATGCGTAATAGCTTATTGGCACAACCAAGCACGCCTTTATACCGAAGTCCAATGCATCCTTTTAGTAGAGTTGTTTGAACCCTAGAAGAATTTATTAAGGAGGCGCTCTATTCTGTTTAAAGTAGAATTAGTAGGAACAATGGTTTGAATAAGATATAAAGGAATGGAGTTAAGTGTACTCTTAAGTAAAGTGAGTCTACCACCAAATGAGAGTAAATGAAATTCCAAAATAGAAATTTTATTTGTAATTTTTTGGATTAACTCATCAAAGAGGAGCACAAGATATTTAATGGGAAGTTGTTGTTGCTGAAAATTAGTGATTCTCAAGATTTGATTGACTTTGTCATTCAAGATTTTAGAGGAAGGAATGAAACAGCTTTTGCCTTCATTAATAGAAAGACCACTTTCCTTCCTAAATTTATTTAAGAATTTCTTAATGTTTTTAATGTGATGAATGGAAGCATTGCAGAAGATAATGAAATCATCAGCAAAACTAAGATGGGAGACAAGAATACCACCAAGAGTTCTAAAAAATCTACTAGGATTGTTGTGAAGAGGTCATTAAGGCTCCTAGAAAGATATTCTATAGTAATAATAAAAAGGGAGGGAGACAAGGGATCCCCTTATCTCAACCCATGCGAAGAAGGGAAGAAACCTAAGGCCTCACCATTAAGAATAATAGAGAACCAAGCATTACTAATATAATTTTTAATGAGGGAGACAAAATTATCAGAGAAGCCAAACAAATGAAGAATTTGAAGAAGGAAAGCCCAAGAGATGTTGTCAAATGCTTTAGAGATATCCAATTTAAAGAGGATGTTACCACCTCTATTAGAGGCATCCAAATCATGAATCAGCTCTTGAGCGATAAGAATATTATCAGATATAACTCTACCTCTAATGAAACTAGTTTAGTTGAGAGAAATAATCTTTTGAAGTAGAGGACTAATTCTATTGGCAAGTAATTTAGCAATGAGTTTATGAAAAAAGGTGCACAAACTAATAGGCCTGAAATCACCTGAGGATTTAGGATTATGAATTTTGGGTATACGGATAATAGAAGTGTTAGAGAAATATCTAGGTAAAAAATTACCATTAAAGAAATCAACCACAGTGTCAACTAAATCATACTTAATAACAGGCCAACAATGCTGAAAAAATGAGTAGTATAGCCTTCCAGACCAGCAACGGAATTAGTGTTAAGAATTTTACCAATCTCAGCTTTCGTTGGCAACATAGTAAGCAAATCATTATAATAACTGGTAATTGTTGAGGGGATCAAGTGAGAGTTGGAGATAGCCTCTAAAGTATGGCTCTTGTTCAACATATTTCTAAAATGATTAGTAATAGAGTCTTTAATATGGCTCTTGTTCCACCAAACAAGGTTTTATTTAAGTCTTTTAATCTTAAACCAGAGTTTAATCATACCCCAATTATCAGTGTAGGGGCCACCGGAAATAACATTTAAGAAATCAAGGTGTTGAATCCACATATTTTGAAATCTGAAAAAGGTAGAGGAGGATAATCTATTAAGAGTTATTTTTAACGGATATCAAAAGAGGAGCATGGTCGAACAAAGTTCTGCTCAAGTGCTCATAGAGGTAAGAGGCCATTGATTAATCCAAAGGGAGTTAAAAGAGTCCCTGTGCTGTGCAGTTATGCCAAGTGTAATGACCAGTAGCCAATGTCAATAAGGTTATAATCAAGAATCATATTAGAGAAATCTTCCATAGAATGAATGTTAGGAGAACAACCACCCCTTTTTTTCAGAGGAAGAAAGGAAAGTGTTGAAGTCACCCCCAACCAATCAAGGTTTGTTAACAGTTAAATCAAAAGTTCTTAAATTGTCCCAAAGGATGTTCCTATCAGCACTATTACAAGATGCATAAACAAAGGAGCCAAGTGCAAAAAATCACCTAATGAGATGTGGACATTGACAACTTGCTGGAGATCATCAAGGATGGATACATTGACTAAATTATTCCAAAAGCACCAAATTTTATTGCTAATATTAGAGAAGTTATTAAAGTCAAGCATTCTAGCAACATGATTGATCTTAGAAGAATGTATGGAGGTTCAATGACAACCAGTGAAGCTATATTATTAATATGGCAGAGACTTCTAACACGGTTACGGACAATGAGGGTCCCAATCCCTCGAACATTCCAAATAAGAGAGTTAAACATAAAGGAAATATAAAATAAGCTAAGGAAGAGCAGATAAATAAAGGGATTAAAAAAGAAGTAACCACTTCAATGCAAAAGGACCATTATTTATGAGATGAGGAACCAGATCTAGTAGATCTAGTTGAGTTATGTGGAAACATTTTTGCTTTAAAGGATTTCTTTTTAAAAATAGTTTGGAATGGTCAATTTTTGTCCAAAGTATTACCATTAGAAAGAGACTGATTAGTAGTATTAAGAATAGGATCAGAGTCAGTCAAAGCATTTCTAATGACAACTTCCCCTTCCTCAATTTTAGGATTAAGCTAAAAGTCAGATTAACATGTATGTCAATCTTGGGATTAGGAGAAGGAGAGGTAGTAATGCCATTAAGAGCACAAATATCAGGATCAACTTCAGAATTTTTTCCCAGATTTTCCACCATCATCAAATTTTCATTCAAATTACCATTGAGGGTCACATGTTCCTCCTCATGTTCTACGCAGTCAAAAGAGGTAAGCTAGCCTGAATAGAGTCATTTAGAAGGGAATCAGTATTATTTTTAGCCTCTTGAACATTTGAGATATCTTGAGGAGGCAAGTTATTATGTAGGGAAGGACTGATTGCCAAACCATTATATTCAAAGCAACATCAGCAATATCTTTTACCTGTTCGGATTGAAAATTGGGAGTATCATCATTGAGCACTTCATTGAGAAATTCAATGGGTTTCCAAAGAGGTAGAAGTAGTATTTCCATTTTGATTAACCTTAGGCACATAAATATATTTACTAACTTTATCAGTTGATAGATTAGGATTAGGATCAGTTAAATTTTTCATTTTTAGTTGTGGGTGTAGCACAAATATTTTGAATTACCATTTTTTCTGAAGAATAGAAAATAAGAAAATTCTCAAATTCAACTTTTTGAAAGTAACCAAACTTTTCTAAACCAATCCAAACTTCTTTAGGGTGTTTTTTAGAAATATCAATTTCCACTAGAATGCGAGCAACATAAGGTCAAGATCTCACAGCTGTGGCCTGATCAATTTGAAGAGGCCGACCAAAAAGAGCCCTAACAGCAAAAAGAACTTGATGTGCAACATAATGAATCCTCATATTAGGAAAAGCCGACCACACAAGAACAATTAGTGATTCTCTTTATATCGAAAGAGAGACCACTTTAAAAGACATATTTGACAATTGAAAACAAAGTAAGAATGATGTGAGAAAACCCTTGAATAATCTAAATCATTAGTAAGTTGAATCAAAATGTGCCTTGGATCAATCAAACCAATAGAGAATGCACCTGAAAGCTTAAGATTATGAAAAAAATGAGCGAATATTGTCCAGATTAGGTCACCACAAAGTAAATTAAACTAAAGTAAATTGAGGCTTAGCCAACTTCTCAATCAAGATCCGAGCACATAATCAGGATGCCATGAAATGAAGTGGAAATTAGGTTCACCGTCGAGGGTGAGATATTCTTACTAGAAGTGCATCCTTAAATGAGTTAACAAGAATACACAGTGTCAGTCCAAAACCCATGAAATGAAACCTAGGCGTTGCAAGTGAAGAGTGATGGGCTGATAAGGGATAGCCATCATGGAAAGCTATAGGGACATCATGCACATTGCAGAGCAAAATGACTAACAGGAAACGAATGGAAATGGTGAAGGATCACCAAAAATCACAAGGAAAAGGATCGCCGAAAAGGGGAAAATGCAATCGCTAGGGCGCCACAGGGAGAAAGGAGGAGAGGAGTTTGGGTTTATTTATTTATGTTTATTTAGGTTTAGGTTTATTTTATTTATTTATTTTATTTATTTTTATTTATTATTTATTTTAGGTTTTTATTTTATTTATTTTTATTTTTTGTTTTAATTAATTAATTTTATTTATTTATTTTATTTTATTTTATTTCAATTTTTTATTTTTATTTTTTATTTTTTATATTTATTTTAGGTTTTTTTAATTTTTATTTTAGGTTTACTTTTTATTTTTTATTTTATTTTATTTTTTAATTTTTATTATTTATTTTAGGTTTATTTATTTTATTTATTTATTTCAATTTATTTTTATTTTATTTTAGGTTTAGGTTTTAATTTTTTATTGTTTATTTTATTTTTTATATTTATTTTATTTATTATTTAGTTTTATTTATGGGTTTAGGGTTTAGGGTTTAGGGTTTAGGGTTTAGGGTTTAGGGTTTAGGGTTTAGGGTTTAGGGTTTAGGTTTTAGGGTTTAGGGTTTTTTAGGGTTTAGGGTTTAGAGTTTAGAGTTGTAGGTTTATGGTTTAGGGTTTGGGGTTTATGTTTTTTCTTTATATTATGTAAACTCGTAGGTTTTGATTTATTTAGTTTATTTAGTTAATTTTTTTATTTTAGTTTATTTTATTTTTTATTTTTCTTTAGGTTTATTTTTCAATTATATTTAGTTTATTTCATTTATTTTAAGTTTATTTATTTTAGTTTAGGATTTTATTTTAGTTTATTTTTTAGGTTTAGCTTTATTTTTTTTAGTTTAGTTTTATTTTATTTTATTTCTTAGTTAGGTTCTATCTTTTATTTTAGGGTTTAGGTTTATATTTTATTTTTTTTTGGTTTAGTTTTAAGTTTTTATTTTAGGTTTATTTTTTTGGTATTATTTTTTAATTTAGGTTTAGGTTTATTTTTAGTTTATTTTATTCTATTTAGTTTAGGTTTAGTTTATGTTTAGTTTATTTTAGGTTTAGGTTTTCTTTATTTTAGTTTAGGTTTAGGTTTATGTTTAATTTATTTTAGGTTTAGGTTTTATTTATTTTAGTTTAGGTTTGGGTTTATTTTATTTTGTTTTTTTTATTTTTATTTTAGGTTGAGGTTTTTTTTAGTTTAGGGTTTATGTTTTTATTTTATTTATTTATTTTTATGTTTTATTTTTAGATTTATTTTTTAAGTTGAGGTTTTTATTTATTTTTTATTTTATTTTATTTTAAGTATATTTTATATTTTATTTTACATTTAGTTTTTTTTTATTTAGGTTTCTTATTTTTAGGCTTATTTTATTTTTAATTTAGTTTAAGTTTTTATTTATTTTATTTTAGTTTAGTTTTTATTTTTTATTTTATTTTATTTCTAGGTTTAGGATTAGGTTTAGGTTTTAGTTTAGGTTTTATTTTTTATTATTTTATTTTATTTAGGTTTAAGTTTTTTATTTATTTTATTTTTAGGTTTTATTTAGTTTAGGTTTAGGTTTTTATGTTTTTAGGGTTTAGGATTTAGTGTTAGTTTAGGATTTAGGGTTTGGTGTTTAGGAATTAGGCTTTTAGGGTTTAAGGTTTAGTTTAGGGTTTATGGTTTAGGATTTTAGGGTTTAGGGTTAAGGTTAGTTTTAGGGTTTAAGGTTTAGGGTTTAGGGTTTAGGATTTTAGGTTTAGGGTTTAGGATTTAGGGTTTAGAGTTTTTAGGGTTTAGGGTTTAGTGATTAGTGTTTAGGGTTTAGGGTTAGGGTTTTTTATTAATTTTTTAATTTATATATTTTTTAAATTAAGTAAACTTATAGGTTTAGGTTTCTTTAGTTTATTTAACTTTGTTTTATTTATTTATTTTAGTTTATTTTATTTTTTATTTAGGTTTATTATTATTTTTATTTAGTTTAGTTTATTTAATTTAGGTTTATTTATTTTAGTTTAGGTTTTTTTATTTTAGCTTAGTTTTTAGGTTTAGGTTTAGGTTTTGGTTTTACTTTAGTTTTATTTTGATTTCATTTTTTTTGGTTTATGTTTAGGTTTTTATTTTATTTTTTTAGGTTTAGGTTTTAGGTTTTTATTTTAGGTTTATTTTTAGGTTTTATTTTTTTAGTTTAGGTTTAGGTTTATTTTACTTTATTTTATTTTATTTAGTTTAGGTTTAGGTTTAGGTTTAGTTTATTTTAGGTTTAGCTTTAGGTTTTATTTATTTTAGCTTAGTTTGTTTTAGTTTAGTTTTAGGTTTATTTTATTTTTATTTTAGGTTCAGGTTTTTTTTAGTTTACGGTATATGTTTTATTTTTTTAATCTATTTTTAGTTTTATTTTTTAGGTTTAGGTTTTTATTTAATTTTTATTTTATTTTAGGTTTATTTTATTTTTATTTTAGGTTTAGTTTTTATGTTATTTAGGTATTTTATTTTTAGTTTTATTTATTTTTTAGTATAATTTAGGTTTTTATTTATTTTATTTTTGTTTAGTTTTCATTTATTTTATTTTATTTTATTTTTTAGGTTTAGGTTTAGCTTTAGCTTTTAGTTTAGGTTTTCATTTTATCTTATTTTTTATTTTATTTAGCTTTAGGTTTATTTATTTATTTTATATTTAGGTTTTATTTAGTTTAGGTTTAGGTTTTTAGGTTTTGAGGATTTAGGGTTTAGGGTTTAGTGTTATTTAGTTTAGTTTATTTTAGTTTATGTTTAGGTTTATTTTAGTTTTATTTAGGTTTAGGTTTTATTTTTTATTTATTTTTAGGTTAATTTTTTAAGTTTAGGTTTTTATTTAGCTTTTATTTTTTATTTATTTTTAGGTTTTATTTTTTGGGTTTAGGGTTTAGGGTTTTAGTGTTTAGGATTTTGGGTTTAGGGTTTTAGGGTTTAGGGTTTACGGTTAATTTTAGGGTTTATGGTTAGAATTTTTTTTATTTAATTTTTTTAAATAAAGTAATTTGATAAGTTTAGGTTTATTTAGTTTATTTTTTTATTTTAGTTTATTTTATTTTTTTAATTTTATTTAGGTTTATTTTTATTTTTATATATTTTAGTTTATTTATTTTGGGTTTAGGGTTAGGTTTTTTTTTAAAATTTTGTAATTTATATTTTTTTAAAATTAGGTAAATTAGTAGGTTTAGGTTTATTTAGTTTATTTTTTATTTATTTTACTTTATTTTATTTTTTAGTTTTATTTAAGTTTATTTTTATTTTTATTTAGTTTAATTTATTTATTTTAGGTTTATTTATTTTAGTTTATTTTTAGGTTTTGGTTTATGTTTAGGTTTATTTTTTAGTTTAGTTTTATTTTTATTTTATTTTTTAGGTATACTTTTATTTTTTATTTTTAGGTTTAGGTTTAGGTTTTCATTTTATTTTTTAAGTTTAGGTTTTAAGTATTTATTTTAGATGAACTTGATTTCAAGTATCAATCCACTGCAGTATCTCATGAAACTACCGACGCTATCCGGACATTTGGCATGTTGGTCCATGATTCTCTCACAGTTCGATATTACATTTGTACCCCTCCGCGTGGTGAAAGGGCAAACACTAGGGGATTTCCTAGCAGTACACCCACTTCTTGCTGACTCTCCACTTAGTGACGATCTCCCTGATGAACAAATCATGAATTTGTGGGAGGTTGACAATCACCATTGGGAGATGTATTTTGATGGTGCGGCTTTCTTTCACAAAGGAGAAGAACCATGATCTACTCTTCCAGGAAAGGCAGGGGTAGGAATAGTTCTCTTAACTCCAGATCGCGATGTGATGAGATTCTCATACTATCTCTTCAATCCATGCATCAACAACAAAGCTGAGTATGAGGCTTTGATTTTTGGTCTAGAGTTAGCCATTATGTGTGTCAAGAGCATCAACATCTATGGGGATTCTCACCTGGTTATCAACTAGATTATTGGGTCCTGTAAGGTTCTGAGACCTAAGCTTCGTCACTACCACAAGTATACTATGAAGCTGTTGGCCCAAATCCCTGAGGTCACCACCTATAAGATCCCTCGAGGAGAGAATGCAATAGTAGATGCTTTGTCCAAACTTGCCAAAGTATTGGCATGTCCGGAAGATGAGTCCATTCCAATAAGGGTACAAAATAGAAAATCTTGATGTTGAACTCATCGAGAGACTTTCTCTTGAATGGGAGGTTGATGTTGCCAATAAA
The DNA here is from genome assembly GCA_021442155.1 of Cymbidium sinense. Lineage (NCBI taxonomy): Eukaryota > Viridiplantae > Streptophyta > Magnoliopsida > Asparagales > Orchidaceae > Cymbidium > Cymbidium sinense. The sequence continues at coordinate 20,161,182 of CM038227.1, forward strand.
GACGAGGAGTTGGATTGGAGGCAACCATTCATAGATTATTTGAACACAAGCAAACTACCTCAAGAGAAATCGCAAGCCCATCAGATGAAGTAGAGAGCTCTCTCCTATGCTCTCGTGGATGGCACCATGTACCAACAGTCTTTTAATCAAATGTGGTTATGTTATTTAGATAAACATGAAGCTCGTAAGATCATGACGGAGATACATTCAAGTCTATGCAAAGCGCATCAATCCGGTCCGAAGATGAAAGCAAAGATCTAGAGACTAGGATTTAATGATTACTGGTATGAGCGTAGCTAAGATATGCCATCGATTATGTACACAATGTGGTCCCTACATCAACCATCAATATTTTACATTGGCCTCATGGCCATTTGAGTGTTGGGGTATCGACATAGTGGGTCCTATCGATCCTCCTTCTTCAAGGGTCATCGTTCATCTTAGCTGCCACTGACTACTTTTCTAAGTGGGTGAAAGTAATCCCACTTAGACAAGTCATAGCTCAGCATATGCTCTAATTTTTTAGGAACCATATTGTATATAAGTTCAAGGTGCCTCGATGAATTATATTTGATAATGATACTGCATTCAAGAGCACCATGATCAACATCTTTTCCAGAAGACATAGTATAGACTGGAGATACTCCACTATCTACTATCCCAAGGAAAATGGCTTAGCAGAAGAATTCAACAAAACTCTCATCCAGATACTAAAAAAGACACTCGATGATAATAAGCAGTGACATGAGCAGCTAGTTGAAGCCCTGTGGGCATACCAAATCACACACAGAACTCTAACTCAATCTACCCCATTCTCCTTAATGTATGGATCTGAAGCTGTTCTATCATTAGAAGTTCAACTCCCATCACTAAGGATAGCAATGAGTAGTAAAATCACTATAGAGCATAATGCAAAGTTGTGGGTAGAAGAGCTCAAAGGTTTGGAGGAGAGATGCCTACGGGCGTGCCAGAACCTTGAGTTATACAAAGCCAAGATGATTCAAGCTCACAACAAGCTGGTCCACCCTAGAGTTTTTCAAGCGGAGAGATTGTTTTAGTTCTAAGGAGACCAATTGTTTCCTATTGAAAGATGGAAGGAAAGTTTAAACCCCCTTGGGAAGGCCCTGTTATCATAGGGAGGGCCTACCAAGGAGGATCTTATCAACTTATTGATTGTAAAGGGGAACACTCGATGCTTCCAATTAATGGGCTCTATTTGAAGAAATATTACCCATAAAATCATGTTTTAAAATAATTATCTTCAAAATTCTATTCCAATTCATTAAAATATTCTCTTCATTCAAAGCATTGTTTGCTTGCTTGTGAATCCTCCGCGCATGTGTTTTAGGGTAGGTGTAAGAGAACCTAAGAGGCATCTTATCCCTCTTTCACATCACGAGCACAAATTAAACATAATTCCCTGGTGCTATTAGAATAAGTGTGAGAGAACCCAAGATGCATCTTATTTCGACTAGCACAACTAAGATATGTGTGAGAGAACCCAAGCGAAATCCTTTCTTAGTGAGATCACAAATGCCATTTGTGGCACCATTTCATCAACTTTTAAATGTGTTTTAGGATAGGTGTGAGAGAACCCAAGCGGCATCCTGTCCTCCACAAACACAAACACAAACACAAAAATGAAAACATATCATTTGCCTCGAGCTATTTTGATATAGGAGCATTCCCCTTGTGGCACCCACTCATTAGCTGCTCTAGGTTGGGCCGACATACTACCTTGCTAGTGTGTCACTCCAGTGATTATTTGTTTGGAAGATGTGAGTCCCCACACTTTTTTCTTTACTTGACCATTACAAACCAATGAGCGTCTTATTAGTTTGGTAGGCCTCACTGCCCAACCAGTAAACCACCTCATGTCAACTTTGTTTAAGAAGATATAAGTCTATAAGCTTTCTTCTTGAACTAGCCATCATGCACTGAACTTGGTCAAGTATATTTGAGGCTTAAGATAAGTACCCCAATGGCTCTTTTCCTCTTGACTACTTTTGAGTTGATATAAGTCCCCTAGTGGCATTCACTCAGTAGTCACCTTAGGTCGGATAGCACCTGTCGAGCCGAAGACAGACTATCCCGGCAATCAGTTTCACTGTAGGAGGATGTGAGTTCTCGATGCTTTCTTTATAGGTTGATTATCGCAAACTGACGGGCACTTTAGGTTGGTTGATGTTGATTATGCTAACAGTGACTCACTCGGTGGATACACTACTCTTTATAGATGTGAGTCCCCGCACTTTCTCCTTGAGTTGGTCACCGAATACCTATAGATATTATCTTCTATATGGTTTTGGATAAAGCCATCAGTGGCCCATCCCCTGTGTGCATTCTACTTGGATCACGTGCTTTGCGACCCCATTTAGACACTACCTGGGTTACTTTTGGATTGAACAGGCCCCCTTTCTTAGTAGCCACCCTTATGGTTGGAGAATTTATTTAGTAGATGCATAGATTCTCCCTTGGTTTAGTAAATCTAAGATAGATCTAGTTGATATAAGCTCTCAATACGATCTCTCACAAACCAATAGGATCCATAATAATAAACAAACAAACAAACAAACAAATTTATTCACTTGTGGATTAGGAATTCAAGCCCCCAGCGGCCCCTTTCTCAAGCAGGCATCCTATCTTTAGGGCAGTGTCAGCAAAACTCCCTATAGGAATTGCCTAACTACTCTTGAGTAGAGATAAGTCCCTGGGTCGGCACTCTCTTAGTAGTCACTCTTAGGTTGGGTTCAATCTTTTTTACCACAAACAGGTTGCCCCGGCAGTCATTTCGCTTTGGAAGATATAAGTATACAATGCATTCTTTCTAACATGACTGTCATAAATTAACGGGTAGCCCTAGGTTGGGTTGACATGTTACCTTGCTAATGTGTCACCCCAGTGGTCTTTTATTTAGAAAAGATGTGAGCCCCCACACTTTCTTCCCTAAATTAATCATTGCAAATTGAAAGGCACCTTTTTTGTTGGATAGTTCTCAACTCGGCCGGGAAGCTACTCTCTTTGGATCGGTAAATCTAAAAGTAGGCCAAGGCCAACATAGCCCCTACTCAGTGCATTCCATCACAAACCAATGAGATCCATCAAATATAACTAAAAAATAAAATTAATCTTATTGAGCTGATTCTAATCCTCTGACGACATTCACTCAATAGTCAGCTTAAGGTTGGGTTCAATCCGTTGCCTCACCAACTGATCACCCTAGCGATTGATCCCTACTTTAGAGGATATAAGTCTACTAACACTTTCTTCCGAGTAAAGCCCCTGCACACCAAAAGGCAACCCCTTTGGTTGGATAGTCCTACCATGTGGTTGGTAGACTACCCTTTTGATTGGTAAACCTGAAGTAGGCCTAGGACAATATGGCCCCTACTCAGTGCGGTCCATCACAAACTGACAGGGTTCATCTCAAACGTTGAAACAAAATTAACCAACCTACCCCAGTGGAGTCAAAATTAAACAATCAAATCAATCAACTTCTCCTTAGCGAGATGCAAAATCAAACCTCCCTTAGTGAAGTCAAATCAAACAAATCAAATCAATCAACTTCTCCTCAGTGAGATGCATATCTTTCCAATCTCCCTAGTGGAGTCAATTCAATCCAATCTGAACATGTTCCCTTAATGAAAGGTTCACATCTTTTGTCCCTAATGGATTCTAAATTTTAATCTCCCAATGAATTTCACAACCTCTCATCTCTCAGTGGATGACTTGAACTTGTTTTCCTAGTGGAAGGTTCACATATTGTATCCCTAATGGATTCCTCCTCTGCTCTCTTATTTTTTGACATAAGTAGAACCGCATTGCACTAAGATTTTAATTCCTTCTACTCCTCGAGCTTAAGAGTAAATCATTTCTGTTAGTGCTTGTGTTCATTAGACCATTGTTGATCATCTCGGTCAACACCAATACGTGTAGTATACCTTATCAGTCACACCACACCTATTTGGTGCCCTTTGTTGACCACACTTTTGGAATGAGCTTTCAATTTCTTCATCTTAGACATAGGACTCCTCTAGTCACTAAGAGTTCCTTAGTCTTAAGACACTTCTAGTGATTAGGTGAACACTTAACCTAACCCTAGAGACTTACAAGAGTTAGCCATAGGAATAGGTTATGCTTTAGGGGTATTAGGAGGACTTGTCTTCCCTATAGCTTGAACCCAAACTTTGCTTTCTTCTTTCAAGTAAAAACTTCAAACTCAAATCTTAAATCAATCCCAACTTAATTGATTTTCTTAAATCATAAATCAATTCCAAAACTCAAATCATGAATCAATTCTAAATGATTGAAACCCATGATCAATTCCAAATCCAAAATCTTTCCTAAGCCCTTTCGATTTCATCTTATGAACTTAGCTCAAATCAAATCCAAATCACTCCAAACTCAAAAGATTTTCTCATAAACCATTTATATTTTTATATATATTCACAAATATAAATGAAATAAAAATTCAAATAACCAAAACTAAATTTAAAACTCAAATCCAAATCTTACCAAAATCAAACATATACCCTTTCAAGTTAAATCCTTGAACTTAACCAAACCAAATTCAAATCACTCCAAATTCAAAATATTTTCTCATAACCCATTTATATTCTCATTTATATTCACAAATATAAATGAAATATAAATTCAACTAACCAAAACTAAATTCAAAACTCAAATCCAAATCCAACTTAAATCCAACTTATATCCTTTAAGTCAAATGCTTGAACTTAGCCAAATCATTCTCAAATCAATCCAAACCTTTGGATTTTCTCTTAAAACAATCATTCCTTTAATCACATGCCCAAATATTAACATAAATCAATCATCAAACCAAAATCAAACTAACCTAAGTCAAACCCATGTTCACCCTTTTGACTTGAAATTGTCAAATAAATCAAAATCTATTTGACTCCAAATCACTTGAAATTGGATTTATATTTCAATCACAAGTCCATATGTGAATTCAACTAAACTTAAATCAAACCTAGATCAAGCCAATTGACCCACTTAGGCTCACTTGACCCAGAGTGACCTAAAGGACCTTTTTGAGCCAAATTCTAATCCAACCCAAATTGGATTGAACTAAGCCCATCTAAGCCTCACATTATGAGCAACAATCATCCTAGGATGATCAATCACTCAAATTAGATCAAACCAATCAAACCTAGCCTTTGACCAAGTCAACACTTAGCTCAAATGAAACCAAAACTAGCCAAAATCCACCATAAGATAAATTAATTGAAACCATTGATTTAAACTAATTCATGATCAATGATTGAACTTGATCAAGCCATCAATTGAGCTAAACCAAGCCTAATTGGCCACTTGACCCAAGTTGACACAAGTTGACTTAGAAAGTCAAAATGGGTCAAATTTTGATCTAAACAAAATTGATTGCAACCAATGGGTCAAATTCATTCTAAATTGATTGTTGAACTTGACCAAAGCTTCAATTGGCCAACTATGCCCAACGTAGCCCAATTGACCACGAACCCAACTTATCCTAAAAGGTCAAATCAACTTAAAATCAAACCAAACCAAAATTAATTGAAACCAAAGTTTGCAATACATTTCAAATGATCAACCAAGACTAAACCAACCCATGACCTAACCCAATTGGGTCAAATGTGTCAAATTGGTCAACTTGGCCCATTTGACCTAAATGAATCTAAATGAACCAAAAATAAATATAAACCAAATTGAACTAAACCAATGATACCCATAGGTTCCAAATGATTATTTGAACTTGACCTAATCCATGGTTTGACCCAATTTGACCAATTAGTCAACCTAACCCAAATTGACCCATTTGACCTAAATGGGTCAAATTGAACCAATTCAAACCAAATGACCTCCAAAGCCCAATCCAATCACTTTGAATTATTTCAAATCTGCCCAAATCAAAATCAAGGCCAAATGACCACTTTACCCCTATGTCAAAGGGTATCCTATGACCAAATTCACTTAAAATTTGGTTATATTCTTTCTCATGGCCACTTCCCATCTTCCTAATGGTCCACTTGGACATTAAGGAGGGTAGTGAACATGACCCAATCACCTTAGGTCTACCATGACCCAACACAAGGCCAAATGACCTTTCTAATCAGAATTGGACATTTGGATCACCTCATACACTCACCTAGCACATGGTCATTCCCTCTCCTCCACTCCTTGCCTAAAATGAATCACATGGAGTGTCTAATAGCCCAAATAGAAGGATCAATCTAAGAAATAGAGCTAAAATGGTAAAGCTAGTCTCGACCATCCAATCTGGGGGGGGGGCTATACTCCCCCTCATTCCAAGTCAAACCACACATACTGAATTTGATTGAGCCCTAGGAATCAAAAGCAAGCTTCTCCAAGCCTTGGCAAGCATTCGCCATTTTCTCATTCTCAATTTTCTTCAAAGTCAAAATAGGAGGCCTAAGCCATTTCCAACTTACTCAATTCTCCATCAAATCTAAATTACTCTTGCAAGCACCATCAAGGTCTCGCCAAGCTCAACCAAGGTGTTTCCCAAGTCTCCAAGCCACGGGAAGCCTCACCTTGATCAAGCCCGATCACCATTGAACTGGAGCTTGGTCAACCAAGCAATTCACTTTAAATCAAAGCTTGATACCTTCAACAAGGCTTCGCCTCTACTAGACAAAGCTACCTCCTCCGTTGGAAGCACCAGTGATAGCCTCCGGTGAGGTATTGTTGAAAACCGATCCTAAGATTAAAAAATGCTTGGTTCTTTGTAAAGGGAATTATAATCACATTAGATCTTAGTCATTGGATCCCTTGCTTGTGCTCCTCCGAAGGTGTGGGGTGAGTTTGAACTTCATCCGAGCTCAGATCGAGCAATGATTAACAAACAACATCCGTCTCTCACTGCTCAGAGGAGATAAATCACACACCGTCCATTCCGTGTGATTAGAATTGATAGTTATTATTAGATTATGCTTAGATCTTTTTTTTAAACCCTTTAGAAACATGAGATTAATACTGGTCATTCGATCCTTGATCGGACGGCCCAGGGGAAAGCGTGACCCACCGCCAGTGACATAGCATGTGATTTGACAACTTAAATAATCAATCCCATCACGCCACGTGGAAAGCACGCCGCGTCAACAGTCACCGCCACGCTAACAAGATTAGTTAATTAATTAAGCTATTTTAATTATCCATTAATCACAAAAACTTCATAAAATTATAATTAAATGTAGAAAAATCCAAAAAAATACAAACTCGGGTTCATTTTAAAGATAATTCAAAGAAGAATAATATAAAATTAAGTTTAATTGATTTTGAATAGTAATCTTCACATAATTTGAGTTTTATTATAAATATAATTAGGATAATTACTCCTTAATTATTTCAGCAATTAATTCCAAACTTCCTAGGGTTAATTTGTGGATGACCTCTACCTCCCATGATTTTCTTAGAATTTATTATTTGATTAATTAGAGTAATTGCTTGTTTCATCTCTAATCACTTCCTTAATCAATTAAATGATTAATTAACCTATTAAATGGGGATAAATTCATTAATTAAGTTTGCTAATCATCATTAAATAGTGAATTAACTTAGGGAATGAGATTGGGATTTCTTTTCCAATCTTTTCCCCTAAGTCTATTTCACTTGAATAATGACTGAATTAATTTGCAAATTGATTAATGATTTAATCACTTCATTAAATTACTTAATAAACTAAACTCAAAACTAAATTATTTTAGAATTTAATCATCTTAATCTTGGGTAGATTCTTAGGTGTTTAGTAACCTAAGAGGCTTCAAAAGAAATTATAATCAAACTACGTGTGTAAGATGGTTATGAAAGTACTTAATTAAACCCTTTAGCTTAATTAATCAATAATTGTGAGCTAATTGCATTAGGCCCCTTTATTTCTTAGGTACATTGCTGATTTAAATTCCATGTGGTTGCATATCATATGTTGGCTCATAATTACTTGTTTAATTATGTTAAAGTGGTATAGGTAATGAGTAATTAATGGATTAAATTCACACCTTAACCTAAATAAAACATAAAAATCTATTGAATTATTCTAAAATTAAACTAAACCAATTTACACATGAAGAAATGGGTTAGGACCAGCAAAATCTTTTCATATTTCCTAAGTCAAATCAAATCCAAAAATAAAAAAAATTCTCCTTAAAGAATTTTGATTCACTTTAAATGATCTTATTTCATAGGATTATCTTTAAGAATTAATTAGGGTGAATGAATTCATATGCTTACATCACTTTATTTCCTTCAAGCATGCTAAATATTGTATGCCATATGAAATCATGCATTCATATCTTTTAAAAAAAATTAATTAAATAAAATGTTTCCTTTTATGCCAAATTGCATGTTTTGGCCAAACTTAAGATTATGAATGAAGTGATGCTACTTATAAATACTTATAAGCTTGCATGTGATTATAGCATAAGATGTGCTATGTGATTTTCTTCCCTTCTAGGATTTGCAAAGTGTATAGTTCATTTGAAAAGAACATAACACTTAAATCTATTCTTATGCACTTTTATGTTATGACTTAAGAAGGATCTTCACATTACACATGTAAATTATACAACTAAATCAAACACAAAATCTTAGTACATTTATATATATTTAAGAAAAGTGGTGTATTAGTTTGGACATCCCGGGTTTACGAGGTTTTAAGTAGCCCCAAGTAGGTCTTGTACCTTACACTCCTGGTGTAAAAAATAATGGCACCGTACTCACTTATGCCTTTTATACTTGTGGATGTGCATTTAGCTAATGGATAAAAGAATCCCTCTCTTTTCTACATAATAAAAACATGCATTCATGGAATATCCAAATTTTCTTAAGCAACATCTCTTAGCATTCATCATCAAAGTGTGCTAAAATTTGCATTGCATGTATAGATATGCTTAGGATTATTCATATGCATGATATTCATGATCGAAAGAAATAAATGATTGTGTGTTATGTGATAGTAATTCACCTTAACTAATCCTAAGATGTCTTTCTTATTGAATAGGTTTATTTAGAGCAAATCTAAACTTAGGGTTAATTAAAACACATAATAAAACATTCACTAAAAAAAATTATTAATGAATCTACCTTAGAAATTACTTAAGGTAGGGATGAAAGAGAAGTTTTCTTCTCTTTTCTTCTCTTTACAATATTTAGTAACTAAGTGTATGTTCATTCAAACCAAATTAAATCATCAAATAAAATTGACAAATCAACTTAATCACTTAAAATGAAACCACCCTCTAAGTTGAAAACTTCACATTCAAAAAATTCCAACCTTAAAGCCTAGCTAAGACATGCCACACAAGCCTTAAATGGCACACACATTAGGCTAAGTCACCATTTTTAGCTCTATGTTAGGGCGGTGCATGGTTTGATGCTTGATTTTATTTTTTTGATGTAATATTTTTTAGACTAGATGTTAGGGTGCATGTGTGTAGATTGGATGATAGGACGATCTTAGTCTAATTAATATCTCTTGTAGGGATTGTGCTTAAGGGGAGCTATAATAAAAATATAAATGCTTTTGCTATGCAGGTTGGTTATACCCCTAAGCATGATCAAAATTAGATGGGTGGACTTGGTTATTCATGTGTGGGCTGCTAAGTCCAAATTATTCATATAATTTCTTAGGTTGTGTGGTATGTTAAGCTAATCTAGGTTTTGCAAGTTTAGTTAGATTTATCTATCCTATTTTAATATAAATTTTATAATTAAGATTTAGAATGAATGTTATGGGGGAATTAAGATGAGCATTGGTTATAAGACCATATTTTATATACCATGTGAAGCCTTGGAGCAAAACTACATTCCAAATCAAATCAAAAAAAGAAGAAAGAAATGAAGAAAGAAAGAAATGAAGAAAGGAAGAAAGGAAGAAATGAAGCATGAAGAATGAAGACCTCCATAACATGAATTCCTTCTAAATTATAATTATTCATTTGTAATTCGGGTTGTATAAGGGTAGAGCTCAGCTACCCATCTTTCTTTTCAGGTTTATGTGGTGGAGCTCAATCACATCAGCCTCTTATTCTTTTACGCTAATTTTATAAATTGATTGATATTTTATTTATGATTGTGCAAATAGGATGGCATGATCATCCTAGTTTTTTTCATTATTTTGATGAATGGCCTGGATGCGATTAGGCTCTTAGGTAAAAATAAATTTTCTATCCAATTAATTAACTCAATATTAAATTAAAAAACTCATAACTTCACTTAAAGCCTAGGATATAAATTAAGATAATAAAAGATTTAGCAACCCCTTAGCTGGATGTTGTATGTCTAACATCATGCATAAAAATATATTACTTCACTCTTGCTAATGGAGGGCTTCCACCTTTGCCAAAGAAAATGGCTTGACCTTGAGAGCCATGGTGGAAACACACCTCCATCTTTCTAATTTTGGCCCATAACCAATTTCTCATGCATTAGGCATATGAAACCCCATAGCCTGTGTCAAATAAAATGTCAAAAAATTAAAATAAAACTTAAACAAAATTTACATTAGATGAAGTCATTTATTCATGCCCTTCATGATCTGGTCTTTTAGGAAGTGTGTTTAAGGACTTAGTCTCTTTCTAAATAAACAACAACCTACCTATCTTGCAAAGCATAAGACTTGCCTACATGTATTTAAAATTGTAGGAGGAACTAGTTGGCAGCCACCCCCAAGCAATTGTAAGTCCAACAGTTCGGTGGCTTATACTCTCTTGTGGAGATAAACCATATACCCATTTTCACCTTAGATTTAAGTCGCCTTGGCCCTCGCCAAAGCTCCCTAGATTTAGGTTCAAAGGTAGTTATTTTTCTTTGCGGGCTAAAAGCAAAAATTCTTATCTCTTAGGAATTTCCGTGATCTTGTATTATGGAATTATAAACCCTATATTTCTAATAAAAATTCAACTCAAACATATAATTCTTCTCAAATTTCAAATATATAAAGCCAAACCATATGATAGTTTGGGATGCTTACTAGGTTTCATAGTATCATGAGCAACCCCTACTTATCTCCTTTTGGTTTCGATAATAGCTCCCTCCTTTAGATTAATTCCACTTGATTTTTCAAAAATAATCAATTTGTTGATAGTCCCACCTTTGAAATCTTTAGAGACAATGATCATTTACCATAATCGAGAGTATTCTTAAGATGTAATTAACTATGGGGCTTGTCTCCATAGGAAACTTAACAAACCCAGTTTAAAATAAACCCTACTTTACTTTTCCATGTAAAGTAGGGGAAAGCTCTCTGGTACATTCGAAGACCCATTGTCCTTAGGAGTTCTTATTAAGTGATTAGGCTCATTGTAGGATGGTGACTTCTATCTCTCGAGATAGTACATCATTCCTCAATGTCGCACCAGATCACCCTAATGAGTACATCTATGAATCTATGTGGTGTCCCAACATACACAATAAATTTTATTTTTCAAATTCCCAAAAGTTTGAGAAATAAATACAACACAATGGGTATATGGTTTATCTTCACAAGAAAGGATAAACCACCTAACGGCTAGACTTACATCACTTAGAGTAAGTCAGCTAACTTCTCATATGCTTTAAAACCATGTAGGTAAGTCATATGATTTTACATGATAGTTAGGTTGTTATTATTTATAAAGATACTAAAGTCCTTAAAATCACTCCCTAATGAGAATAAAGTCCTTAAAACCACTCCCTAAATATACTAGAGTATGAGTGGTATGAGTAATGACTTAATCTAATGCAAATCTTTTTAAATTTTATTTGTATTTGACACTTCATTTTGACAAAGGCTTTGAGATTTTCATATGTCCAAATGCATCATGAAATGGATTATTGGAAAATTAGAAGAGAAGAGGGTGAAGCTCCATCAGTAGGAGTTACTCTTATATGTCAAGCGATTCCCATGCGTGCAAGAATGGAGGCCCTCATTTTTACAAGAGTTATAAAAGATGCATTCATGATATTAGACATACAATAATATAGTTAAGGGGTTGTTAAATATTTTAATTATCTTGATTTAATGCCTAAGTTTTACGTGAGTTTATGAGTTATTTAGAAATTTAATTATGAGTTGTAGCTGGGTAAAAGATTTATTTTTTTCTAAGAGCCTAATTGCATCTAGGCCACACAACAAGCACCTATCATACAAAAAAGTATAAAAAAGGCATGTTGTTTCTATTGCATAAGCTAAATAAAACATCAAACAATTTTATAGATCTAACATAAAAGAATAAAAGGCCGGTGTGATCGGGCACCGCCATACAACCTAAAAAGAGAAAATGGGTAGCCGAGTTCTACCCTTATACCACAATATGAAAGAATAATTACAATTTACAAATGAATAACTATTATGGGGGATCTTCATTCTTCATGTCTTCATGTCTTCATGTCTTTATGTGTTCCTCCTTCTTTGATTTGGTTTGCTCCACTTCAAAGGCATCACATGGCCTCTCAGGTCAAATCCTTGTAGCCAATACTCATTCTTATCCACCCCCCCCTAACAGTAATCCTAATTCCTATGGAAAAGCTACATTAAGAATAGGAAAACTAAATCTAACTACACCTATAAAATAAGTGTTAGCTAAACACACATACAACACAAGCAGTTATATTTATAATTTGGACTTAGCACCTTGCACATGGGTAACGAAGCCACTTGTCCTAACTTGGATTATGCTTAGGAACTTAAGCAACCTGCAAAGAGAGTATTTATATTTATTTTTAAGCAGCCCCTTAAGCATAATCTATTGTAGAAAATATGATTAGGTTAATCAGGGCCTATCATCTAGTCTATGAAACATACACCCTAACATCCAATCTAAAATATTACATCATAAAATAAAACATACATCAAACCAAGCACCACCTAACATAAAGCTAGAAGTAGTGACTTAATTTTAATGTGTGTGTATTAAGGCTTGTGTAGTATGTCCTAACTAGGCTTTAGATTTAATAATTTCTTAGTGTAAAAAGATTCAACTTAAAGGGTGGTTTCACTTCAAGTGCTTTAATTGATTTGTAAGTTTTAATTTGTGTTTTGTTTTTCATAAGACCTACACTTAGTAGCTAAATGTTGTAAAGAGAAGAAAAGAGGTTGCCGTCTTTCATCTCTACCTTAAACCACTTTCTAAAGCATGTTAATTTAATTTGATTCTCTTTAGTGAATGACTTATTACACATTTTAAATTAATCCTAAGTTTAGGTTCACTTTAAATGATCCTATTCAACATGAAAGGTATCTTAGGATTAACTTAGTTGAATTACTAACATATGATGCATATCAAATTATTTATCTAACATTACATGTAGCATGCATATGACTTAATTCCAAGTATAACTATACATGCAACATATTTCTTTTAGCATGCCTTAAATGAAAGATGCATATGTGTATTTTGTAGAAAATGGGATTTCTACTCATTAGTTAAATGCACATTCAAGTGTATAAAAGTTTTAAGAAAGTACTTTGCCATTGTTAAACTAAGGGAGTGAGGCTACTTAAAGCCTTGCATCCCTGGAATGTCCATACTAGATATACCCACTATTTCTAAATACACATGAATGTATAAATGACTATAAGAATAGAAAACAATGCAAAAAGTTTATTAAGTTAGAAAGAGATTTTCATTCATTATTTACATGCACATGTAAGTGTATAAATTTTTAGGTGGATACTTCGCCATTATTAAACCAAGGGAGTGAGGTAAAGACCTCCTTGGGAATACTTAAAGTCTTGCATCCCTGAAATATCCAGAATAGATATACCCACTATTCTTAAATACACATGAATGTACAAATGACTATAAAAAAAAGAAAATTATTCAAAAAGTTCATTAAGTTAGAAAGAAGATTTTCATTCATTAGTTAAATGCACATGCAAGTGTATAAAAGTTTTAAGTGGATACTTCACCATTGTTAAACAAGGGGAGTGAGGTAAAGACCTCCATGGGGCTACTTAAAGTTATGCATCCCCGGAATGTCTAGACTAGATATACCCACTATTCTTAAATACACATGAATGTCCAAATGACTATAAGAATAGAAAATCAAGCGAAAAGTTATATTTCCTTCAATTGAATTATTTATACATGTTACCTAAAGTTCTATCTAAATTCTAAGATAGAAATATATAGGAATGAGTTCAAACAAATGTTGTGCCCTTTTGAAATGGGTTATACACTTCTTAACATTCAAACCTTATGCAAATCCATATAGACAAAAGAAAGAGAACTCCATATCACATGTTCTTAGCCATAGACATATACAAACTCATAGATATTTAAAACTATTATCACTCCAAATGTTATAGTAAACTTATAAACTTTTGAAAATAACTTTGATTTAGTAGTGATAATAGCCACACATAATCATAGGTTAATCAACACATGCAAGCTTGACATAAAGGAAATTCATTTAAATTTAAATATTTTGAAAAGATGAATGCATGAAACTATATGACACACATCCTTTCATATGATTGGAAAGGAATAATAAGACATAAAACACATGTTTCATTCAATCAAACTATTTCCTAAGGATAATCATACCAAATACAATCATTTAAAGTAAACCAAAGCTTCTTATTAAGTTATTTTTGGATGTTTGATCTGATTTAAAGGAGAGAGGAGATTCAATCATTTTTTGCTCCTAAGCCATTCCTATATCGGTTAATCAATTTCATTCAATGAAAAGATATTAAGTTTATTTTATCGATTAATTAGGTTGCATTATGAGTAAAATCCATTAATTACCCCTTTCATATATCACCTTAACATTTTTACCCAAGTAATTATGAGCCAACATGATATGCATATGCATTAAAAATTAAATCAATAATGATCCTAAGAAATGAAAAGGGCCTAATGCAATTAGCTCATAATTAATGGTTAATTAAGCTAAGAGACTTAATTAAGCATTCTTATAATTCTCCAACACATATGGGCTAATTATAATTTCCTAGGATTCTCTTAGGTTATTGAACACCTAAGAGTCTACCCAAGAAACTTAATTAGATGAGATCTATAATAGTTTCAACTCAATTAATTAAGCCATTTAATTAATGAATTAAATCATTAATTAATCCCAAATTAATTAGTTTCAAGTCAAGTGAAATGAACTTAGGGAAAAGAATGTGAAGGAGGTTAAAACTCATTCCCCATGCCCATTCACTGTTCCACAATGATTAGCAAGCTTAATTAATGGTTTTCTTACAGTTTAGAATATTAATTAATTATCTTAATTAATTAAGAAAGTAATTAAAGCTAAGACAAGAAATTTCCCTAATTAACCATGCAATAAATCCTAAGAAAATTATGAGATGCAGGGGTCATCCCATTAATCAACCTCAAAAAGTTTTCAATTAAACCTAAATTAAGCTTTAATTACTATTCAAAATCAGTTGGGAATATTTCTATTAAATTCTCCTCTAAAATACCTTTAAAATGAGTATTTATTTGTATTTTTCTGATTTTTCTATAATTTGTGGTGAAGTTTAAGATGTTTCAATAATTAAAATCAAATTAATTGGCCTTAATTAACCTTAATTTTGCTAGCGCCATGTGACACGTTGATGCGGCACGCTTTCCATGTAGCGCTATGGGATTGGTTCTTTAAGTTATCACGTTCGCGGGTTGACTTAGCTGATGGCATGACACATTTTCATGTGAGCCATCCGATCTGAGATTGCATGGCCATGATCAAAGTCACGGTTAATAAGGATTAATCAGACAGATCTAGCATGATTTGATCAAGACTGTCCATTTTGATCACATAGAATGGACAGTCCATGATCTATCTCCTCTCAAGCGGCGAGAGACAGAGACTGTCCATCATTTATCGCTCAATCCGAGCTCACCTGAACTCGAATGATGATCAAATCTATCCCACACCTTTAGGGAAGCAAAATAAAGAGATCCAACGATGGAAATCTCATGACATACAACTCTTCTTCACAAAACATCAAACCATTTTTAGCTAAGTATTAGTTTCAATGGCATACCTCATCAAAGCTTTTGACTGGTAATTCCAATGTTTGAGGAAGCTTTTTCTAGTAGAGATGAAGCCCTATTGAGTGACATAAGCTTTGATTTATGTGGTTTGCTCGGAAGGCCAATGCACTAGGCGTAGGTGATCAGCTTTGATCAAACTCCCACTTCCCATGGTCAGAGGCATTGGGAAATGATTCATTCTTGCTCATCTAGCTCAAAGGAAGGTGTGTGCAAAGTTTATTGCACTTTGGTGGAGGTTTGAGCAAATGGCAATCAGAGGTGGCCTCCCCTATTTTGGTTTTTGGCAAAATCGAGAAGGAGAAAATTTTGGGAGCTTGGGAACCTCAGAAATTGCTCTAGGGAGGAGTTCTTTGGCTGCTAGGGTTGAATCGAGTGCAAGTGAATTGATTAGAGTGAGAATGAGGGGAGCATACCCCCTCATTCCAAGGATCGGAAGATAATGGTTGATTTGGCCATTTTGCTCCAATAGCTGCCAAGGGGAGCTTGATTTGGGTAGGGAATCACCTTAGCTAGCTTCACTTGAGTGGAGGAGGGTGTGAGGATGCAGCCAAGGAAATGAGATTGGGAGTCCTTCCTTGCCACATGCTCTATTAGAAATGGGGAGGTGATTTTACCTCCCATGGGTTATGGCTGACCCAACCAACCCCTAGGTCAGGTTATCTAGTGCCCTTGGTGCCTAAGTGGACTAATAAATGGGTGCCAAGTGGCCAAGAGAAGGAAATGACCAAATGTCTAAGTGATTTGTCTCATGAGATGCCCTTGACTCAAGGGCAAAGTGGTCATTTAGCATTAAATTTGATTTGGGCAGATTTGAGATGAGTCAAAAGTGGGTTAGCCCAAATTTCAAGTGATTTGGATTTATTTGATTTGATTTAGCTTAATTTGACTTATTTAGATCAAATTGGGTCAAACCAAGTCAACCTAGCCCATTGACCAAGTCAACCCTTTTACCCACATGAACCCAAACTAGCTAAATTGTAACCTAAACCAAATTGATTACAACCAATGGCTCAAGTTCACTCCAAATTGATTATTGAACTTGACCAAAGCCTTAATTAAACTCAATTTGATCAATTGGCCTACTAGACCCAACCAAACCTAATTAACCATGAACCCAACTTGACCTAAAAGGTCAAATCAAGCTAAAATCAAATCAAAATAAAATTGATTAGAAATAAAGATACCAATCCATTTCAAATGATCAACAAAACCCAAACCAAGCCATGATTCAAGCCAATTTGGACAATTGGGTCGAATTAATCAACTTAGCCCAAATTGACCTAAAGTATCAAATTGGCAAAAATCCAAATTAAATCCAAATTAAATCAAATTAATTGAAACTAATTGAACCAATATACTCCAAATAGTCATTTGAACTTGACCTCTTAGTTTGACCCAATTTGACCAATTGGTCAACCTAACCCATTTTGACCGATTTGACCCAAATTGGTCAAATTATCCCAAATTAAACTAAATGAACTTCAAATTATATGAATTTGATCCAACTTACTTTTGACTCATTTCAAATTTGTCTAAATCAAATTCAATGCCAAATGACCACTTTGCCCTTGGTTCAAGGGCATTCCTTGAGAAAAGATACTTTCCTAAGTGGTCATTTCTCTTCCTTGACCACTTGACACTCATCCATTGGTCCACATAGGCTCCAAGGATATTTATTTTCTGACCCAAGGAGTGGTTGGGGCAGCCATGACTCATGGGGAGGTGAAATTACCTCACCTCTCCCATTAGAGCACTTGGCATGAAGGACACTCACCTCCCCTTGGCTAGTACATCCATTTGTCCTTCATGATAGCCACTTTCCATGCCTTAGCCAACCATAAGGGAGCCACCTAGGATGATTCTCTTCCATTCCCAAACACCTAAGCCAAATGACATGAGTTTGGAGCCAAAAGTTTAAATAAAAAAGTGGATTTTAGTTCATTTTCGTTCACTTTTCATTCTAAGGCATTAATGGCTAAAAGAAACCCCATTCCACTCATTCTCCCTCTCCTAGAGCTCCCAAAGCCTTTGGCAATCACCACTTCATTTTGGAGAGAAATACTTTAAAATTAAGTAGATTTCAATGAAGAAACAATGATCATTGGAAGAAACTTCATTTCAGTGAAGGCGAAGATCGGAGCTCAGTCCAAGGCTTCTTCCCTCACTTAACAATGTGCTTGAGTCACCACCGCCGTCAAAAATCATCTTCAGTGAGATAACCTTCAAAAACTATAGCCAGCCTTAGGATCCCTCATTTTATGATGGTTTTGAACAATTTTTAGGAATCTACCCTAGATAATCTCGTATTTTTACTTTAGATCATCCCAATTAGAAAATAGAATTTTTTTTCGTGTGAAAATGAGTCTACTTGGATAAATTTTCACTTAGAAACCCTCATTTGTTTTAAAAAATAGCCTATTTTTTACTGTTCACCACTGGTGAGCTACAGTCGCCATCCGATCCCAAGTTCGTGGGATTGCACGGCTTGGATCGTACGTGGATCACGTGATATGGGCCTTTGGATCGCCTGATGAGATCTGGACTATCCGATCGCGCAGTTCGTGTAGTCGGATGGCTCATATCACGTGGCCATCATGTGATCATGCCTCTGTATCACGTGTTCTAATCTAGATCATCTGATTGGTGATTGGATGGTCCAGAGTGAACTGTGGGTCACTCTTTGTGCGTTGAGCAGTCTTTCTCATCCATATGCACGCGCCGCGAATCACATTACGCCTGCTGGCGGTACCATGCACCATGCATCCAATTATTTATGCCACGTGGCACATTGTCACATCAACCTGATTTTCTAATTTAAAATATTAATTTAAATCACCTAAAACTTTAAAAATTCATAAAAATAAAATACATAACCAAAAATTACAAACAAGGGCTCGTTGGATTAGTCTTTTCGAGAGAAATCCAACAATTCTAAAATCCACAAATTTCATTAAACATTTTGGGCTTAATTTGAGTTTTAGTAAAATATAAATTTCATTAATTAAATCAAAAGTACATGCAAGATTAAGTTCAAATTTTTAGAGATTAAAATTGATGTTAAAACACACCTATCATAAAAATTTCAATTTCAAATGACCTTTGGATTAAAAGATATTGAATTTTAAGTGTCAAATGATTTATTTTGATAAAATAAATTAGCAGAATTCATAAAAATCACTTGAATCAATTGAAACTTCCTAAATTCATAACTAATTGTAGAAATATCAAAAAAAAAAAAAAATACAAACTCAGGTTCATTTTAAAGATAATTCAGAGGAGAATCCAATAAAATTGTTTCTAATTGAATTTGAGAAGTAGATTTTCCTTAATTAGCTTTTATTTAAAAACTTAATATCCCTAATTACTCCCTAATGGCTTCATTAATTAATTCCAAACTCCTCAGGCATGTTTAGTGGGATGACTTCTGCCTCCTCTAATTTTCTTGAAATTTATTAATGAGTTAATTAGGGAAATAATTAATGAACCCCTAATCACTCTCTTACTATAATTAAGCTTAATTAATCAGGTGAACAGTGGTTTAATTCCTTGATTAATATAATTAAACATTATTTAAGTGATTAGGAGGTTTATGGAATGGTTTTGGGATATTTTCCTTAAGCTATTCCCTAAACCCCTTTCTTCCTTAAATCTAAATCTAATTAAGGGTTAATCCACTAATGATCTACTTAATTAATCAAATCAAATTCTCTAAACCAAAATTAATCCATAAACTTAATCTAATCCTTCTTGGGTAAATGCTTAGGTGTTCAATAACTTAAGTAACTTAAGGAAATCATACCTAACCCACATGTGTGGTAAGGGTTATGAAAGTACTTAAATTAAACCCTTTAGCTTAATTAATCATTAATTATTCACCAATTATATTAAGCACCTTTCTTTCTTAAGATGCACAGCCATTTTAAATTTCTTGTGGTTTTATGTTATACATTGGCTCATAATTATTTGATTAAATATGTTAAAATGATATAGGTAAGGGGTAATTAATGAACTTAATCTACACCTTAACATAATCAAAGCATAAAATTAATCTAATCACCTAAAAATTAAACCAAAATAATACACATATGTAGGAATGTGTAAGGACCAGCAAACCTTCTCACACTTTCCTAATTAAAATCAAACTCAAAACAAAAATGAAAGTCTCTTTAATAACTTTTGATTCTCTTAAAATGATCTTACTTCATAAGATTATCTTTAAGAATTAATTAGAGTGAATGAAATTACATGCTTACATCACTTTATATATTTCCTAGCATTCTAAATGTGTATGTGATATGAGTTTCATACATTCATGCTTTTCAGAAATCAAATTCAAAATGAAATATTTTTTATGTCAAATTGCATGTTTTGGCTAAAGTAAAAAATATGAGTGGCTATTATCGCTATTAAATTCAAAACTATTTTTAAAATCTCTAAATCAAATACCTAAAACTTAAAGTGTGCTACTTATAATTATTTATAAGCTTGTATGTGGATATAAATATGAAGATGTGCATAGTGTACTTTTCCTTCTCTTTTCTTTTAGCATAGTTTTGAATAGGATTTGGTAATGTATATAGTTCATTTGAAAAGAACATAACACTTGCCTAACTCCATTCTGATTCATTCCTATGATATTACTTAAGAAAGGACATCCATACCTACACATAAAAATTACATAAACAAATCAAATAAACAAATACAAACTTTTGTATCTTTTTTCCATTCATTTCTTTTGTACATATGCTTATATTTAAGGAAAGTGGTATATTAGTCTGGACAACCCTAGGGTTGCAAGGCTTTAAGTAGCCATAAGTAGGTCTTGGACCTTACACCCCTAGTTAACAGTGGCGTCGTACTCACTTATGCCTTTCATACATACATGTGTGCATGTAAAAATGGATAAGAAAACCTCATTTTTACTTAATGAAATATCATGCATACATGAAACATTCCAAATTTCTTTAAGCAACCTCTCTTAGCATTCATTATTAAGGTGTGCTAAATACTTGCATCACATGTATAGATATGCTTAGGATTCATTCATGTGCATGATACACATGTGGAAAAGAAATAAAATATTATGTATTTTGTGGTAATTCACTTTACTTAATGTTAAAATTCCTTTCTTTTGAATGGGTTTGTTTAGAGAAATCTAAAGTTAGGATTAATGAAAATACATAATAAAATATTCACCAAACAAAAATCCTTAATGAATCTATCTTAGAAATCGCTTAAGGTGGGGAGGAAAGAGAAGTTCTCTTCTCTTTTCCTCTCTTTACAACCTTTAGTAATTAAGTAGGTTCATTCAAACCAAATCAAATCATCAAATAAAATTAACCCATATTAACTAAACAACTTAAATGAGACCACCCTTATAAGTTGAACCTTTTCACACTTAAAAAATCCTAACCTTAAAGCCTAGCTAAGCATACTACACAAATCTTACATGATAAACACATTAGACTAAGTCACCACTTATAGTCCTATGTTAGGGTGGTGCACGGTTTGATGTTTGCTTTTATTTTATGATGTGATGTTTAGTTTGGATGTTAAGATGTATGTGCATAGTGACTGGTAGGATAATTTAGTCTGATCATTATCTTCTGTAGAGGATTGTGCCTAAGGGGGCTTTAATAAAAATGTAATTGCTTTTGCTGTGCAGGTTGCTTATACCCTTAAGCATAATACAAAAATAGGCCAGGAGGACTTGGTTACCCATGTGTGGGGTGCTAAGTCCAATTTATTTATATACATGCTTGGGAATGTGTAATTTGTTTAGCTAATCTCTATTTTGCAGGTTTTAGTTACATTTACTTTTTCCCCTTGTACTTTTATAAATAGGATTTTAGAATGATTGTTATGGGGATTAGGATGAGCATTGGTTATAAGGCCATGTCTTATGAACCATGTGAAGCCTTTGGAGTATCCACATTCCAACCATCCAAAAGATGAAAGAAGAATGAAGAAAAGAAGAATAAAGAAATGAAGAATGAAGACCCACATAACATGAATTCCTTGCTTAATTATAATTAATTCATTTATAATTTGAGTTGTATAAGGGTAGAGGTCGACTACCCAATTTATTTTTGGGTTTATGCAGTGGTGCTCGACCATGCTTGGCTTTTTATTCTTTTGTGTTAGCTTTATAAAATGTTTGATATTTTGTTTAGCTTGAGCATTAAAAATGGCATGTTTTCCTAGTTTCTTCCTTACTTTGATGTATGGCCTGGATGATGATTAGACTCTTAGAGAGAAGTAAATCTTCTACTAAATTAATCAACTCAAAATTAAAAATAAATAACTCATAACCTCATTTAAAGCCTAAGTTAAAATCAAGATAAATGAATTAGCAACCCCTTGGCTAGATGAGCATTTCTTTTCTAACATCATGCATAAAAAACATATTATTTTATTCTTGATTAGAGGGCTTCCACATTTGCCTAGAACTTGGCTTGACCTTTGAGAGCCATGGTGGAAACACACCTCCCCCTTCTTGTTGATTTTGACCCATAATCTTATTTCTCATACATTAGGCATATGAATCCTATAAAAGCCAAATGATTGTCCAAAAATGAAAGTAAAATGTAACATATTTTGCATTAAATCTAGGTCATTTTTCATGCCCTTACATGATCTAGTCTCTTAGGGAGTGAGTTTAAGGACTTAGTCTCTTTCTAAATAAACAACAGCCTAGCTATCTTGCATAAAACATAAGACTTGCTACATGTATTTAAAATCATAGGAGGAGTTAGTTGGCAGCCACCCCTAGGTGGTTGTAAGTCTAAGCATTGGGTGGTTTGTCCTCTTTTGTAGAGGTAAACCAAATACCCATTTTTCTCCTTAGATTTAGGTCGCTTTTAGTCCTCACCAAAGCTCTCTAGATTTAGGTTTGAGGTTTCTTCTCCCTTTTACAGGCCATAAGCATAAATCCTCACCTCTTAGGCATTTCTATAACCTTGTATTGTGGAATTATATGCTCTAAACTTCTAATAAAAATTCAACTCAAATAAGTAATTCAATTTCAAAAATGTAAAGCCCAACTATAGGATAGTTTGGGATGTTTATTAGGCTTCTTAGTATCCTAAACATCCCCTACTCATCTTCATTTGGCTTCAATAAGAACTCCCTCCTCTTGATTGATCCCACTTGCTAAAAATAAACTAATCGATTGATAGTCCTACCTATTAAAATCTTTAGAGACAACGATCATTTACCTTAATCGAGAGTTTTCCTAAGGAATCCCCTTCCTTAGGATGTAATTAACTCTGAGGGCTTGCCTCTGTAGGGAACTTAATGAACTTGATTTAAAATAAACCTTACTTTACTATTTCATGTAAAGTAGGGGAATAATCTCTGATACATGTGCAGACCCATTGTCCTTAGGAGTTCTTATTGAGGTGTTTAGGTCCACTGTAGGGTGGTGACTTCTATCGTTTGAGAGAGTACACCTCTCCTCAATGTCATACCTGATCACCCTAATAAAAATATCTACAGATCTACATGGTGTCCCAACCAAAGGCATATATTTCTATTTTCATTTATCCTCTTCAAAAGGATAGATAAAGAAAAAATATTTCACCACATTGGGTCAAGTTCATATGACCATTTGGAGTGCATTGGCTCAATTGGTTTCAATCAATTTAGCCTAGATTTTATTTTGGCTCATTTGGATTCATATAGGCCAAATGGGTCAAGTTGACCAATTTGACCAAATTGGCCAAATTTGGCTTGGGTTGGGCATTGGTTCAAGTTCAATTGGTTAATTAAAAATGATTGTAGGCTTGGTTTGAATCAATTTGGATTTAATTTGGATTTTTTCCAACTTAATCCTTTAGGTCATTTAGGCTAAGTTAGGTTAGGTTGACCAATTGGACAAATTATGCTCAATTATGGCTTTGGTTAAATTCAATAATCAATTTGGAATGAACTTGAGCCATTGGTTGCAATCAATTTGGGTTGGACCATGATTTGACCTATTTTGGCCTTTTAGGTCAATTTGGGTAAACTTGGGTCAAATGGCCAATTGGGTTTGGTTTGGCTCAATTGAGGGTCAAGTCATGTTCAAAACTTGATTATGGTTAGTGTGAATCAATGGTTCCAATTGATTTGGTGTATGGTGAGTTTTGTCTAGTTTAGGTTTCATTTGGACTAAAGGTTGACTTAGTTTGACCCAATTCAAGGTAATTGATCATCCTAGGGTGATCAATGATCATGGCATGAGGTTTGGATGGGGTTGGTTCAATCCAATTTAGGTTGGATTAGAACTTGGCTCAAAAAGAAATTGGCTTAAAGGGTATAAATTGGATTTTGGTTTGATTTTGGATTTATTTTTGGCTATTTGAATTTATATTTCATTTATATTTGGGAATATAAATGAACATATAAATGATTCATGAGAAAATTACTTGCTTTTGGAGTAATTTGGAAGCAAATTTGACCAAGCTCATGGATGTAGATCAAAAGGGCTAAGAAGGAAATCAATTTAGTTTGATTTATTTTTAGTTATTGGAAGGTGGGTTTCATTTCTATTTTTGAATATAAATGAAGGAATAATTGATTTATAAAGAAACCAATTGATTTTAGACTGATTTGGGTTAAGATTTGGTTAAGCTTATGGAGGTCGGTCCATATGGCTTAAGAAAGGCCTTGGCTTGGTTTGATTTAGTTTGATTTGGTTTTAGTCATTTGAGTATGGGTTTCATTATGAATATAAATGAAGGAATAATTAATTTATAACGAAATCAATCAAGTTTGGGATAACTTAGGTGGAGATCTGGCTAAGCTTATGAGAATGGGTCATATGGCTTAAGATGGTATTTTGGAACTTGGATTTGATTTTGGGTTTTAATCACTTGGAATTGAGTTTAGATTTGGATTTGATCAATGATTGAGAAATTGAATTGATCTTTGAGAAAATCAATTGAATTGGAATTGGCTAAGGTTAAGGCCATGGAATTCAATCATAAGATTTATGGAGAATTTTGAGCTTTGGATTTGATCATGGGATTGAATCATTTAAAGTTGGATTTGAATTGGAATTTGATAGTTTAATTGAAGGATTGAATTTATATTTGATAAAATCAAATGAATTTGGATTTATTTGATTTTGGCTAAGGCTAAGTCCAAGGATGAAATCAAAGGGCTTAGGAAGGGTTTTGAATTTGAGTTTGATCATGGATTTCAATCAAATGGTTCAGAATTTTGATTGAGATTTGGAATATGAATTTAAATTTGAGGTTTGCTTAAAGATTTGAATTTGGATTGGATTTTAGAAGGTGCATATGGATTAGGTTTAGACTACAAGGTGGATGATTACCTTAAGTCTCTAAGGCATGACCCAATCCTATGATTAACCCTTCTAAGTCTCTAAGCTTAGGTTAAGTGTTCACCTAATCACTAGAAGTGCCTTATGACTAACAAAGTCTTAGTGTCTAGAAGACTCCTGAGTCTAAGAAGGGGAGGTTGAGAACTCACTCCAAAAGTGTGGTCAACATCCCGGGATGTCCAGACTATATACTTATTAATATTCAAATACATGTAAAACCATATATGAATTAAGGAAAAGAAATCTTTACTTTATATACCTAAGCTATAAGCACATGCAAAGCCTATATGTATTCATAACTATTATCACTCTAATCAATATAATTAATTTATAAACTCTAGAAAAATAATTTGAATTTATTAGTGGTAATAGTCACACATATTATAAATTAATCCAACACATACAAGCTTACATAAAAAGAAAATCATTTGATCTAATTAATTTTAAAAAGATGAATGTATGATTTCAAATGACATACAACATTTGATATGATTGGAAAGGAATGAATAAACATAAACACATAGTTTTATTCAATCAAATTAATTCCTAAGGGCAATCATAATAGATAAAGCCATTTAAAGTAAACCAAAGCTTTCTTAACATCATTTTTAATTTCATGTTTTGATTTGATCTAAGGATGTAATGAAAATGTTTGCTGATCCTAACCCATCCCCATGTTTATTAATTAATTTGGTTTAATAAAATGTAATTAAGTTGATTTTATGAGTTAATTAGCTTGTAATATGAGTTGAATACATTAATTAATCCTTTCCTATGTTACATTAACATAACTACCCAAATAATTATGAGCCAATATGATATGCACATGAATTGGAAATAAATTTAGCAATGATCCTAAGAAATAAAAGGGGCCTAATGCAATTCACTCATAATTAATGGTTAATTAAGTTAAGGAACTTAATTAAGTTCTCTTATGGCCTTCCCATACATGTGGGTTAACCATAATTTCTGTAAGATATCTTTAGGTTATTGAACACCTAAAGGTCTATCCAAGAATTGATTAATTAAGGTTTAATATGATTATGATTTTAATTTAATTAAATAAGTGATGTAATTAATTAGTTAAACTTTAATTAATTTCTTTTTGAAAAAGTGATATAAACTTAGGGAAATAGGCTAGGAAAGAGATCCCAACTCTATTCCTTAGTTTATGACTATTGAGCAATTATTAATAAACTTAATTAAATAATTTATTACTATTCATGAGATTAATTAATCATTAATTAAGTTTAAAGAGTAATTAGGGTTCAATTATTCAATTTTTCTAATTGAGCAATAGATTCTAAGAAAATTATGAGAGGCGAGGTCATCCCATTAAATTAATCCATAAACTTGAAGATTAATTTCTCAAGTAATAAAGGAGTAATTTAGCTAATTAATTTTATAATTAAACCCTAATTAAGCTTTAATTAATGTTCAAAATTAATTAAGATCATTTTTAATTAATTCTTTCTAAAATATCTTTAAAATGAGTATTTATTTGTACTTTTATTTTTTTAAGACTTGTTATGAATTTTGGAAGTTTTAGCCATTAAAATGAATTAATTAGCCCTAATTAAAGCCTAATCCCATCGTGCCACATGGCACTTTCCACATGGCACCGCGAGATTGGCTGTTTAAAACTTATCCAACTCGGCGCTTACGTGGTGGTGAGATGCGTTTTCTAGTGCACCGTCCGATCTAAGATCAGCTGACTACAATTAATATCAAGTGCATTAGGATAAAATCATATTAAACTAATGGATCTAATCATGATAGTCTATTCTGATCATGTGAAATAGAAGGTGCATGATCTACCGTCCTGCGAGCTATGAGAGACGGAGTCTGTCCGCCATTGCTCACTTGATCCGAGCTTACCCGAGCTTCGATCAACTCCAAAAGGATCCCAAACCTTCATGACATCGATCGAAGGAGATCTAACAATCAAGATCACACAAGATGCAAGATTTCTTCAAAAAGCTCCAACCCATTTTTTCCAAAAGCTTAGTTTTAATGGCATACCTCACCGGAGCTCAAGACCAGCGTAACAAATGATTGAAGATGCTTTGTCTAGAGGAGACAAAGCCCTATTGATCGACACGATCTTCAATACCTTACCGTTTGCTTGAAAGACCAACATGTGAAGCTTGGGAGGCTGGCATTGATCAAAGCCCCATGTTTAGTGCTCGGGAAGCTTGGGAAATGATTCATTCTTGCTCGATGAGGCCTAGTGAAGGTGTGTGCAAGATTAATTTGAGTTTGGTGGAGAAACGAGTGATTTAGGTGCCCTATTTTAGCTTTGGTGAAACCTGTAATGGGGAGCTTGGGGAACTTTAAAAAAATCTCTAGGATGCTCTCCTTGGGGTGTTAGGGTTCTCACTGAGGTCTAGTGCTTGTTCTGAGTTGGCATAAGGGTGGGGGCATATACCCCCTCCTTCTCTTGATTCGATGGTCCGATTGAGTTTGGCAGAGGTACCGTGGGTGGTAGGGAGTGGATGAGCTAGCTCAGTTTGAGCGGGTGAAGGTGTGGAGGTGGCTACCAAGAGGGATAATGGGTGTCCTATGCAAGCCAAGAGCTCCAATGGGGAAGGTGAGGTTAGTTCACCTCCCATGGGTCATGGTTGACCCAACCACCGCTTGGGTCAGTTTTGGCAATGTCCTTAGTGCCTAGTTGGACTATTGGGAGAGTGCTAAGTGGCAAGGAATGGAAATGACCACTAACATGGGTGATTTTCCTCATGTGATACTCTTTACCTAATGGTGTAATGGTCATTTGGCAATGGATTTGATTTGGATAGATTTGAAATGAGTTAAAAGTGGGTTTTCCAAAATTTCAAGTCAATTGGAGTTAATTTGGCTTGATTTGGCTCAATTTGACTCATTTAGGTCAAATTGGGTTAGGTTGGGTCAAGTTGACCAATTGATCAAATTGGGTCAAACTAATGGTTAGGTCAAGTTCTTATAATCATTTGGGATATTTTGGTTTAATTGGTTTAGTTTAGTTTGGCTCATATTTGATTTTGGCTCATTTGAGTTTATTTGGATCAAATGAGTTGAGTTGACCAATTTTACCAAATTGGAAAACTTAGCTTGGGTTAGGTGTTGGTTTAGGTTTAGTTGACCAATGAAAATGAATGTAGGCTTAGGTTTTAATTTTTTTTTATTTGATTTTGATTTAGGCCAACTTGACCCTTTAGGTCAATTTGGGTTAAATATGTCAATTGGGTTCAATTGGGTCCAATTATGGTTTTGGTCAAGTTCAACAATCAATTTGGAATGAACTTGAGCCATTGGTTGCAATTAATTTGGTTTATATTTTGATTTGACCCAATTTGGTCTTTTTGGTCAATTTGGGTCAACTTAGGTCAAGAGGGCCAATTGGGTTTGATTTGGCTCAATTGAAGGTCAAGTAATATTCAAATATTGATTTTGAGTTGGTAAGAATCATTTGTTTCATGGGTTTTGGCTTAGGTTACAAATTGGCTAATTTAGATTCATATGGGTTAAGGGGTTGACTTGGTCAAATGACCAAGTTAATTTGGTTTGACCCAATTTGTGACACTTGATCAACCTAGGGTGATCAACAATCATGATAGGAGGCTTTAGATTGAAACTTGGCTCAAATAAGTCAAATTGGCCACTTTGGGTCAAGTGGACCCATTTGGTTTAGTTGCCTTGATTTTGGGTTGAGTTTAATTTAGTTGGGTTTATATATGGATTTGGCATTGATATATAAATTCAATTACAATTGATTTGGGTTTGGATGAGTTTTGGTTCTTTTGGATTTTCTAAGTCAAGATGACTAGGTTGGGTTTGACTTGGGTTGATTTTGGTTTGGTTTGATAATTGTAGATTTCATTTATATTTGGGATGATAATTGAAGGAATAATTGACTTATGAGAAAATTAATTGAATTGGGTTTGAATTAAGTGGATTTTTGGCTAAGTCCATGGAAATGATTTATTTGGCTTAGGAAAGATCTTGATTAAGTTTGACTTAGTTTTGATGATTTGAATGTATATTTCATTTATATTTGTGATGATGATTGAAGATATGATTTGATTATGAGAAAATCAACTGTGTTAGGGTTAATTTGGATAGAAATTTGGCTAAGTCCATGAAGGTAGGTCATAGGGCTTAGGTTAAGTGCTTTTGATTTGATTTGATTTAGTTTGAATGTAGATTTGATTTATGTTTAGGAAGATGATTGAATATATAAATTTATTATAAGAAAATCAATTGATTTTGGAATGATTTTGATTAAGATTTGGTTAAGTCCAAGGGATAGGTCATAGGGCTTAGGTTTGGATTTTGGTTTGATTTGATATCTGATATATGATTTGGTTGTAGGTTTGATAAGAATTGAATTTGGTTGTGGCTTAAGAAGGTGAACATGGGTTGGGTTCAAGCTATAGGGTAGGTAGATTATACTAATCCCTAAGGCATAATATAATCCTATGATTAACTCTCCTAAGTCTCTAGGCTTAGGCTAAGTGCTCACTTAATTGCTAGAAGTGTCTTATGACTAGGGAAGTCTTAATGTCTAGAAGACTCCTAAGTCTAAGATGGGAAGATTGAATCCTCACTCCAAAAGTGAGGTCAATGAAAGGACTCCCAATAGGTGTGGTGTACTAACAGGGCACATCACACATATTGGCATTGACTGAGATGATCAACAACGTCCAAAAGACTACATGCGCAATGAAGGAGTACAAGATTAGGATTTTGAATCCTGAGACGCTGTCAATTTCTTCTCTTTAATTATTTTTATTTTGATTTAATTTTAATTAATTTTATATTATTTATATAGTAATTAATTAATATATCATCTTAGATTAATTATAATTTAAGAGATTTAGATGTAATTAATATAAACTTACAACTTTATGATTGATTAATAGATTTATAATTAATTGATATATTATATTATGAAATATAAATTAAATATAAATTATTATTTAATTCACTTATTAAATATCCTAGATTATAGTCTTAACATATACAAATTATATATTTTATTGATTATTTAAATAATATTTAAGAATCATATATTACTCATTATCATTTGCTTATTCTTTTGTTGTGCATTTGTAACTATAATTTGAATATTTATAATTTCAATTAATATTTTCATCTATATTATTATTATATTCTTAATTATTTGGCTTACATCTTCTTGACTTAATTATTTAATTAGTTTTTTAAATTTTATTTTCTGATAAAAATATAATAAAATAACCTCTAAATATTCATTATTTAAATATTAAATAAAATAATTAATTTAAATCTAACCAAATAGTAGTACGAGATTTAACTGGATTTAACTATCATCATACTAAATTATTTTCTAGATTTAACTTTCACAAGATTTATTAAATCCAGATTTACTAAATTTACTAAATCCCATTTGAGTTAAATCATATGTACAGCCAATAGCCTCTAAATGTTGCTAAAGCCTAAGTTTCGTTTCTCCTCCAATCCTCTATTTTGCCTTGAAGCTTTGATTTAGTAAATCTCATTAGCTGATGGATTTGTTGTTTTACATGATTTACTTAAACTGAAGCATGCAAGAAGAAGGTTGGGAGGAAAGGTGAAGTTAACTTTATGATTTCTCATTTCTCTTATTTTAGGTAGGAAGCAGCTAACATTAGACGGAGAAAAACAAGGGTTTCAGACATCGGAATAGCGAGCTCTCATCGTCATAATACCAAACTTTTTTTTTCAAGCAGAAACCAATTAAGATGAGGGTTCCATTATAGTAATTGTTAATTAATATTAATAAAAAGATTTAAGTTAATTAAATTAATATTATTTATAATTTTAATTGATTATATAAAATTTTATTTAATTAGATTTATTGTCATAATTTGTATTTAATAGTTATAAAAAATCACTTGTATAATCCTATAAAGAATTTTTTTATTAAATAAAAAAAATTTAATTGTGTTGATATTATACAACAACTTTAATATCTAGAAATTTGGAGTGCAAAATTTCAGGTAATGTAATAATTTTATAAGTTTTTATCATCACATTTCTTTATTTATATTAAAATTAAAAAAAATTACTTATATCAATCTCAATCTGGAATTTAAAGATTAAAGATATTATTAAAATTTATCATTTTATGCCCCCACTTAAAAACTTTTCTGGCTCTGCTTACAGCTTTTATTACTCCTCTAAATCTTTTTCGGATGGTGATTTTCTGGATAAAGGCATGGTTATAAAAGCATAAGAAAAGACATGTTAAGATTTATATCCCTCAAAATCTCTTAAACCTTCTATAAGTAAGCTTTGTTGTTCTCTTTTTTTGATGTTGGTGGGTGAGATGGTTTTTGCTTTGGTTTGCTTCTATTTTCTATTGTTCTAACCAACAAATTTTCTAGCGACTCTGCTAGGGATGGTTCCATCTCATTAATCTTAATATGCCTTTCACATTGAATAGGATTCTTTAAGGTTAACCTAAACTTAAGATTAATAAAACATTTAATAAATCATTCACTACAAAAAACTAAATCATAAAATGTGCTCTTAGGAAATAACTTAAGATAGGGATGATGGAGGTTAAGCCTTCTCCTTCTCTTCATAACACTTAGATGCAAAGTGTATATCAAATGAAACAAATAAATACAAATTAAAACTCACTAATCTCTAAAACAACTTAAAATAAAATACAATAATATGAAATCCCTTTATGCTTCTTATTTAATTTATTTATTTTAATTAATTCAAGTGGCTTTCTTTATTAATCCCTAACTCAGATGGTTTCTGCTTTTTTCCATTGCTTCTGTTTTCCATTCTAGTTGGTTTTGGTCTTGGATTTTGGTTTGTTGGTTGTACTTGGTTGGGTGGGTTGGCTTCCAAGTATGAGCAGTTGTTAGTTGTCACATTTCTGGGTCTTTTACTGGAGGCTTTTCTAGCTATTTTTTGTGGGTTGCCTTCCAGGTTTATGTTGATTGTCATTTGGTTCTTTCTTATGGCTTGTCTTTATTTTGCTATTTTGGTGAGCTTGGCCTTCTCCTGGAGCCCTTTATTTTGTGAGCTATTTTGCTTTGTTTCTATTTCTAGTCAGGTTTTCTTGTTGCTTAGTTGGTTTAGAGTTGTTTGTTGGTTTTGCTTTTAGGGATCGGGTGCTGATTTCTTTTATTTACCTTTTTTGGTTAGTTAGACTATTTTTCTGTCTGGGCTGTTTTGCCTTCTTATGGTTTGTTCCTTTTGGTTGGTCTATGCTCTCTCGTTTGTGCCTTCTATTCTATGATTATTTCTTTTCCTTTCAGGTGGTTGGCCTTGTGGACTTTGTTGGGTATAGTGGTTGTGTTGTTTTTATTGTGTCCATTTTTTTAGCTCATTGCATTTTCTGTGATTCTGCCCTTTCTTATGGCTTTCCTCTTGGCTGGTCTATTCATTTTTCTTCTTCGCTATTTTTTGGTGTTTTTCCCTCTATCTGTAGGTGGCTTTTAAAGCTATGATGGTTACGATGGATGTGTTTATTAATTGTGCTTATTTTTTTCCTTTTTGATTGGTAGTATTTTGTGTGATTGTAACCCTTCTTTTGAAGTTTGGATGCTCACATATTTTATTACCCCTTATTCTTTTTTCATTCTGTTGATTGAATTCTTTTTCTTTAGTTCTGAGCCTGAGCTTTTAGGCCTTTTTTTTTTGGCTTTGATTGTTATAGTTTTTCTCTTTATGACTATTTCATTAATCTTTCTTTCTGATAATTTGTAGGGTGATTTTATTCCTCTTTGGGGATCTAGATATTTATGTTTCTCTTGTGCAAGAGTAGTTTGCTACTTGGCGTGTTTAAAGAGGACTTGAAATGGTTTTTATAATCTCTAGTTATTGCAAAGGGTGATGGACCTGATTATCTGCTGGTCTTTTACAAGTTCTTTTTGTTGGCTGTTGTCTCCTTTAATGTTCATTTTTTCTTTAGCTATTTTTATTTTCTACTTTTTATTGTCATTATATGGGGATTTAGCTCTTTAGGTTTTTGTCGCTCTTAGAACTTTGATCTTTATCCCCCTGAAGAACTTTGTATCCCTTTCTTTAGTTAAATAAAATTTTGTTTTTTTAAAAAAAATCTTAAACCCCAAACCTTAAATCCTAAACTCTAAATCCTAAAATCTAAACCCTAAACCTTAAACCCTAAACCTTAAAAACTTAAAATTTAAACCTAAACTAAATAAAACCTAAAAATAAAATAAATAAAAAAACCTAAACTTAAATAAAATAATAAAATAAAAACCTAAACTAAAACCTAAACCTAAAAAAAATAAATAAATAAATAAGAACTAAACAAAAATAAAATAAATGAAAATCTAAACTAAATTAAAAAAATAAAATAAACCTAAAAACAAAAAACCTAAATAAAATAAAACTAAACCTAAAATAAAATAAAAATAAACTTAAAATAAAATAAAATAAAAATTAAATAAAAACTTAAACTTAAAAGATAAATCTAAAAATAAATAAAAATTAAAATCTAAACTCTAAACTAAAAAAAACATAATCCTAAAATAAAAATAAAATAAACAAAATAAAATAAACTTAAACTTAAACTAAAATAAATAAAACCTAAACTTAAATTAAATAAAAGAAAATAAAAAAAAATAAACCAAAACTTGAACTAAAAAATTAAACCTAAAAATAAATCTAAAATAAAAACCTAAAACCTATACCTAAAAAATTAAAATAAAGACCTAAATCTAAAAATAAAAAATAAAATAAAAAGAAAACTAAACTAAAAAATAAACCTAAACCTAAAAAATAAACTAAAATAAACCTAAACCTAAAAAATAAACTAAAATAAAAAACCTAATCTAAAATAGATAAATTAAACTAAATAAAAATAAAAATAAACCTAAATAAAAATAAAAAATAAAATAAACTAAAATTGAATAAAAATAGATTAAATAAACCTAAACATATCGTTTTACCTAACTTTTAAAAAAAAACATCCTGAACCCTAAACCCTAAAAATCCTAATCCCTAAATCCTAAACCTTAAACCCTAAACCCTAAACCCTAAAAACCCTATACCCAGCGCGCTGCTTTGGCTCTAAGATTTTCATTTCTCTCTTGGCGGTGCATCTCCTTCTGCATATTTTGACAGTGTTTGCGACGTTCTCTTCCCAAATCGAGGGCTTTCTCGGCCTCTGGCCGCTCGCATTATGATCCTCCCTTGATTATGGAAAAGAGTTCTTCTTTGCCTTGGGGTAAACCCCCCATTTTGGATGATCCTGCTTGGGCTTATGGCCTTTTGGGGGTTCTTGGTCCAAATGGTTCAGCAGCATTGAAATCTTTCAAAGATGGCCTTACTGGTATGGATGGTTATTTAGGTGAGTCCCTGGAACTTGTTTTGACTTCTTTTTGAGACATGCCTATGGTTATGTGCTCTGATCTGATTGTAGAAAAGCTTGAAAGCTATTTGAATTCACTTTGGTTGGAAAGTTTACTCTTTGTAGGCCTAATCTGGAAAACATTCGCTCTTTCTTTCATAGTCTAAAACTTTCTGGTGCTTTTACGATTGGTTTAATTGATCCCCGCAACATTTTCATTCAATTGATGAACGATTTAGAATACTCTCGTGTTTTCTCTCATCATTCTTGTTTTGTTTTCAATTGCCAAATGAGATTGTTGAAATGGACTCCACTATTTAATATTAAAGAAGAATTCCCAATCGTTCTAGTTTGGATTTCTCTCCCTGATATGTGAATTCATTTCGTTAATCATCAATTCCATTTTCCTGTGGGTGCTTTATTTGGTTGGTCATTGCCAATTGATCAAGCGATGACTACGAAATCTCGTCCTTCAGTGCCTAGAATCTTTGTTGAATTGGACATTACCAAGAAACACCCTAAAGAAATTTGGTTGGGATCTAAAAATTATGGTTATATGCAAATAATTGAAATTAAAAATTTCCATGTCTTTTGTTCTCACTGCAAAATCCATGGGCACGATAATTCTGAATGTTTCATTCTTCATCCTGACATAAAAATGAAAATCCCTGTTAAGGAAACTTTTGTTCCTAACCCTAGGCCAATCAATGTTAAATATCAAAAAGAAAAGGATTTTTGGATGTTCCTAATAAGCCTATTTTACCTCCTACTTCTTCTATGCAAGTGAAGGCTTCTAATGTGGACAATAATAGTTTTTCTTAACTTTTGGATGACGATTCTATTTTCTTTGATTCAATCCCTACATCCTTGCTAACTTTGATTGATGAACATGAAGCATTAATTAAGAATATTAATGAGGATATTAATGTTATGCATCATTCAAAGTTTAATGGAGAATATGGTTTTAGTTCTTCATAATAATCAAGTTGCAAAACCTGATATTTTTCAAGTTCAGGATGATTTAAATTCTCAAAAAGATTTTTTTTTCTCTAATAATTTGTGTAATGAAAAGAAAGGGCTTGGTGTTCACACTTGCCTTCTTAATAAATCTATTTTTGCTCCCTTTCTTGCTATTATCGATGCTCATTTGTCTTTAATAAATTCTAATGTCTTGGAAGAAGGAGAACTCACTTCTAAATAGGAGATTGCTCCTAAATCTGTGACTAATGTTGCTAAATCCTTCTCAGATGATGATTCTATGAGAAAAGAAAATGATTTCGGAACTTATCATGTTACAAAGAGAAAAAATGTTAAAAATTTCCCTCCCAAATTGTCAAGAAACACTAGTGCTACTGTGGCCTCCCTATCCTTTCTTAATTAACCTTTTCTTAATCCCATTTTATTTGTTTATGTTTAATTTTCTTATTTGAAATGTTATAGGGATCAATACCCTCTCTATTTATAATCATATTAGAAATTTTTGTTGAATTCATAATATTTCTGTATATATTGTTCTGGAGCCTCTTATTCATGCTAATAAAATTAACCATGTTGCTAGAATGATCAGTTTCAATAAATTTTTCTCTGATGTTAGTAATAAGATTTGGTATTTTTGGAATAATTTTGTTGATGTTTCTATTCTTGATTATTTTCAACAAGTTGTCAATGCTCAAATCTCTTATGGTGATTATTGTGTTTTGGGCTCTTTCATTTATGCATCTTATAATAGATCAGGTAGAAATCTTCTTTGGGATCATTTAAGAAATTTTGCCACCTCTGTCAATAAACCTTGGGTTGTTGGTGGTGATTTCAACACTATTTTGTTCTCTTAAGAATGAAGTGGTGGTTTTGCTCCTATATTCATTCCATGGAAGATTTCTCCAATATGTTACTTGATTGTAATTTGATCGATATTAGCTTTAACGGTTCTAATTATACTTGGAAAAACTATAAACTTTGGGAAAGGATTAGATCCTTTTTAATACCCATTGGATTAATCAATGACCCATTACTTCTATGAATCATTTAAGCAGAACTTTGTCTGATCATGCTCCTCTTTAGATTTCTATTATTAAAGAATTTCTCTCTTTTTTAATATTATGGCTACAAATTGGAAAGCCCCTTTACATCATAATAATTTGGTTATGGGGATGAATATATTTTGGTTTAAACTAAAATGACTTCAACAAAATCTAGTTTGGTGGAATAAGCATTCTTTTAAAAAAAATTTTGCCAATATCAAGGATTTGGAAAAATTGGTTTGTGATCTTGAAGTTTCTATTATGATGGAACCTTCCACGAGTATGGACTTGAATGAGGCGAAGGATAAACTTATTAATTTTCAAAATATGGAAGAAACTTATTAGCATCAAAAAGCAGCTAGTAAACATATTGTGGATGGCGACAGGAATACTAGATATTTTCATGCTTTAGTTAATAAAAAGAGTGATTTAAATAATATTCAGAAAATTAAAAATCATAATGGAGATTGGATTATGAAGAATAATAATATTAAGATTCAATTATTAATTACTTTAGAAATATGCTTAATAAGAGTTACTCTTATGAAGCTATTTCTAAATTGCACTTGGTCCCTTCTATTATTACCAATGATGATAATGCTTTGCTTACTATTTTGCCTAATGAAGATGAAATTTATAAACTTAATAGCATGAACATAGATTTTGTTTTTGGTCCAGAGAGTTTCATTACTCAATTTTTACAAAAATATTAGTAAATATTAAAAATGATTTGATTGATGTTATGGTAGATTTGTTTAATGGTAATACTTTTACTAGATAATTTTCTAGCACTTCTATTGTTCTCATACCTAAGAAAGATAACCCATACTATTGGAGCAATTTTAGACCTATTAGTCTTTGCACCTTCTTTAATAAGTTGATTTCCAAAATTCTTGCCAATAGGCTTAGTCCTTTACTTCATAAGATTATCTCTCTCAACCAAATTAGTTTTGTTAGAGGTAGATATATTTCTAATAACATTTTATTTGTCCAAGAATTAATTAATGATTTAGATGCTAAGACTATAGGTGGAAACATTCTTCTCAAATTAGATTTTACTAAAGCTTTTGATAATATCTCTTAGGATTTCCTTTTTCATATTCTAAACTTATTTGGTTTTTCTAATAAATTTATTTTTCTTATTAAAAATTTTGTTAATAATGCATGGTTTTCTATTTTCCTTAATGAGGAAGCTTTGGGTTTCTTTCCTTCATCCCATGGCTTAAGACATGGGGATCCTTTACCTCCTACTTTATTTATTATTGATGTTGAATACTTATCTTGGAGCATCAATGATTTATTCTTAAATAATCCTAGTATGTATTGCAGAACTCTTGGTGGTCTTCCTATTTCCCATTTAAGCTTTGCGGATGATTTCATTATTTTTTGCAATGCTTCTATTCATCATATCAAGAATCTCAATAATTTTTTTTAAATACATTTGGTAGAGAAAGTGGTCTTGCAAGCAATAATAACTAAAGTTATTTTATTACTTCTTCAAGCATCTCCAATAATAAAATCAATCAAATCTTCCATATCACTAATCTCAAACATCAATATTTACCTCTTAAGTACTTAGGTGCTCCTCTTTTTAAAGGTCCAAAATGATCCCATCTTTTTGATGAGTTGATTCAAAAAAATTTAAATAAAATTTCTGTTTGGGAATTTGATTTACTCTCCTTTGGTGACAGGTTCACTATTCTTAAAAGCACTCTCAATTCAATGCCTCTATATTTGATTCAAACTATTATTCCCACTAATTCTACTCTTATCAGAATTGACCGCTTGCTTAATAAATTTTATTGGGGATCCAATAATTCTATTAAAAGAATACATTAGACATCCTAGCATAAATGTTATGGTCCTTTGGGTGAAGGTGGTCTTGGTTGCAAACATATTCATGAAGCTATTACTACCTTCTCTCATAAGCGCTAGTGGAATTTTAGAAAGAATGATAGCCTTTGGGCTAATTTTATGATGGAAAAATATTGCCAAGGTAAACACCCTCTTATCTGTGCTTATAAAGTTGATGAATCTCTGATTTGGATAGGCTTTGCTCCATTAAATGGGTTGTTGAATCCTTAATATCTTGGGGTATTCATTCAGGTTCATCTTTCTTTTGGCAGGACAATTGGATTGGTGATGGCTCTATTGACTCCCTTTTATCTACACACTCTGCTGCTGCTATCAAAGCTAACTCTTTTTAGTTTAATAATAATTGGAATGAAAACAAACTTGAGAATTATATCCCTATTTCTCTTTTTGATAACTTTAGAAACATCTTTATTTTTTTAATAAACTAGATCAAATTCATTTTAGGCTCTCTTATAATGGTGATTTCGTTCTTAAAGAGGTTTGGAAGTTTATTAAAGATAAGCAAAACTCCTCTAATGTTTTCATTAAACTTTGGAACAATATCATTCCCATTTCTTATTTGGTTTTAGCTTTGGAGGATTTTGAATAACTTTAATCCTATAGATTTTGTGCTCTAGAATAAATAGTTTTATTTACCTTCTAAGTGCTATTGTTGCTTTCATATTGAAAATTTTAATCATGTTTTTTCCAATGGTGCCATTGCTTCCAAATAATGGATTTTGTATGATGATTTATTTAACACTAACTATTTTCATGGATCCCTTTCTTTATATCAACTTCTTGAAGCTAGTTTCCATAAAACTGTGAAAGGTCATATCAAAATATTAATTGCTATTACCCTTATTTGGTTTATTTGGATGGATAGAAATGATGCTAAATATTATGGTATTCTTATGAATCATAAAAGGGTCTTGGCTAGAACTATAGAAAAAATTCATGCTTTGTTTAATGCTAATTTAATTAGTAACATCTATTTTGTAGGTTATAAATTTGTGGCTAAAAAATTGGGTCTCAATCTATCTAATGTTTCTTTCAATAAGGCTGTTAGGATTATCCATTGGATCAAACCTAAAGAGGACTTTATTAAAATCAATACTGATGGTTTAGCTTCCCCTAATAAATATGGTTGTTGTGGGATTCTTAGGGATTCCAAAGGTATTATCATTTGTACTTTTACCTATCCCCTCAAAGCCTGCTATGTTATTTATGTTGAGCTTATGGCTGTTAATAAAGCTATTGATATTTGTTTGAACAAAGGCCTTTTTAATATTTGGATTGAAGTTAATGCTCTTCTTTTACTTGATATGCTCACTTCTAATAAAATGGGGAATGCTGACTTATTTTATCTTTTTAATCACACTGAAAACCTCCTCTCTTAAGTTTGCTACAAAATTTCTCATATTCTTTGTGAAGGTAATGCTTGTGCAGATTTCCTAGCCAATTTGGGTGCTAAATTAAATGAGCTCACTATATTTGATAATCAAAATCTACCTAAGCTATTAAGAGGCTTGGATAATCTGGATAACTCTGAACTGCCTTACCTTAGACTTTGACTTATGGCTTTGTTTTATTGGTATTTGGTTATGATGTTTTCTTCGAGCATGTTTATTGATGTTTATTGCTTGTTGCTTTTGTGCTTTCCCCTATAGGGATTAGTCTTTGCTATTCTTCTTTAGAGTCTTTTCTAACCTCATTTTCTATGAGTGCTACCTTGATTGGTGGATGTTGTTTATTTCTATCCTCTGCCTGGTTGCCCTAGGTAGTTTTTGTTTGATGGCTGTTGTTAATTTTTTTATTTTTGTCATAGTGTTGGGCTTTTTGGTGGTTAGCTTCCATGTTTTAGCTCAGAGGCTACTGATTGTTGGCTGATCCCTTTGATATGACCTTTCACAATTTTATTTTGACATATGGATTAAAGTTCTTATTCAAATTTTAATGTAGAAATACATATAAATGAAATCAAATAAGTGCTTGTTGTTATTGACTAGAGAAGTGAGGTAATCAAATGACCTCCTTGGGGTTAATTAAAGACTCATATTCTCAGGATGTTCGGACTATATACCTATTAACATTCAAATGCATGTAAAGCTACACATGAATCAAAGAAAAGAAAGCTTTAATCCACACACTTAAGGTATAATGGCATACATATCCTATGGATTTATAACTAGGATTCATAGCACATGTAATCATTGATTTATAAGCTTTAGAAAATTACATTTGGATTTAATAGTGATAATAGCCACACATATATCAAATTAAATCAACACATACAAGCTTGACATGAAGGAAACCATTTAATTTAATTAATTTTGCAAAAGATGTGCATGAGTCAAATGACATAAAATATTTAAAATGATTGGAGAGGAATAAATAAACACAAGCATATGATTTCATTCAAACAAATTAATTCCTAAGAATAAT
Organism: Cymbidium sinense; assembly: GCA_021442155.1. NCBI lineage: Eukaryota > Viridiplantae > Streptophyta > Magnoliopsida > Asparagales > Orchidaceae > Cymbidium > Cymbidium sinense. Next base: position 20,202,174 of record CM038227.1, read on the forward strand.
CATATCAAATAAAATCATTTAAAATAAACCAAAGCTTTTAAAGTCACTTTTAATGTTTAACTTAATTTAAGGAAAGAGAGAAAGAGGTTTGCTAATCCTAATCCCATCCTGTATTTGTAGGTTAATTTGATTTAATGAGAATATAATTAGGTTGATTTTATGGATTAATTAAGTTAAGATATGAATTAGCTCAATTAATTAACATTACCTATGTTACCTTAAGGAAATTAACTAAATAATTATGAGCCAATGTGATATGCAAATGAATTAAAAAGTAAATTAACAATGGTCCTATGAAATGAAAGGGCTTAATGCAATTGACTCATAATTAATAGTTAATTAAACTTAAGGAACTTAATTAATTACTTTTATGATTTTCTCATACATATGGACAAATCATAATTTCATTAAATCTCTTTAGGCTATTAAACACCTAAAGATCTACCCATGAATTAATTAAGTTCAGATGTATTTTAATATTTAATTAAACTAATTAAGTAATTAACTAATCCATTAATCCTTAATTAATTTCTCTTGGAAAAGTGAAAGAAATTTAGGAAAAAGAATAGGAGAGAAGCCCCAATCCAATTCCCCAAGCCTCCTCACTATTAACAGTGATAAATGACCCAATTAATTAAGCAAGTTACTGTTCATATGGTTAATTATCACTTAATTAAGTTATGAAGGTAATTAGGCTTAATCAATCAATGTCCCTAATTAATCAACCAATAAATCCCACAAAAAATACAGGAGGCAGAGGTCATCCCCCTAAACAATCTCAAAAAAATTTGAGGTTAAATAGATAATTAATTAAAAAATAATTAATATAATTAACTTTTTAATTAAACCTTAATTAAGCCTAAGTTACTATTTAAAATTAATTAAGAATATCTTTAATGGATTCCACTTTGAAATAGCTTTAAAATGTGCCTTTATTTGTATTTTTTGCATTTTTCTATGATTTATTATAAATTATAGAAGTTTTAGGCTTAAAAATCAATTAATTAGCTTAATTAAACCTAACCCCATCGGTACCACATGGCATGCTGATGCACGCTTTTCACGTGGCATGGGATTGGCTATTTAAATAGTCACATCCGTGGTTGACTCGGATGGTGGCGGGATGTCGTATTGATCTCCACTGTTTGATCATGGATCAAATGGCCCAGATCAAACATGTGATTAATAATAGCTCAAATCAACTAATCTAGTGTGATATAATCACAATCGTCCAATATGATCACATGGAATGGACGGCGTATGATCTATCAGCTCGCGAGCGATGAACAATGGAGCCTATCCACTATGGGTCGCTCGATTCGAGTTCACTTGAGCTTGGATTCACTCCAAAATAATGCCACACCTTTGTACGGGGATCCACAAAGATCCAACGGTTAAGACCGCTCACGTACAAATTTTCTTCATAAAGCTCCAACCCATTTTAAGCTAAAGCTCGATTTCATGGAAAATACCTCACTGGAGCTAAGACTGCTAGTTCACATACTTTAAGAAGCTTCATCTAGTTGAGATAAAGCCCTGTTGAGCAGCAATTGGATGGCTCCATGTGGATTGCTCAGTTGGAAAATAATGGTGCTTAGGACACTTTGCTTTGATCAAAGTCCATCCTCCGATGGGCTTGGAGCTTGAGGGAAGGTTCGCTTGGCTTCGATGACATGCGTGGAAGGTGTGTGTAAGAGCAGTTAGGTTTTGAATGAGAAATGGGGAAGTTGGAATCAAGGATGAGCTCCCCTATTTTGACTTTGCACAGGAAGAGAAAATTTAAAGTGGGGAGGGCTTGGAATGGCTCGAGAGCTTGCTAGGGTGTTTCGTTTCTCTCTAGGGAGCTTAGATGAAGCGAATTGTCTGATTTTTCATTCAAATTGAGGGGGTATATCCCTCGATTGGTTGAGGTGAACTAACATGATTGCTCCCATTTTTTAGCCGACCAGGCATCGTTAGAGCGGAAAAGTTCTCCCCATCAGGTCCACGTGGCTCAGTTTGAGTGGAAGAATGCTTGGGAGGTGGCTCAAGGCTTGGCATGGCTGCTAGCTTCTTCCTTTGTCCATGGGTTTCTTGGTTTGGGAGGGAGGTGAGTTAACTCACCTCCCTTTGGTCCATGGCAATCCTATCTCACTTAGGGTGGGCTAGGTAGCGAGGTGATACCCCATTTGGGTGCTCGATGGTTGCTAGAGAGAGAGAGAGAGAGAGAGAGTAAACTTTGCCAATTTTGGTAAAATCCCACATGGGTAGGCATATCCAAGAGAGATTTGCCTTTGGTTTGGCTCCAATTGGGTTTAGGCTGATTTTTGCCTGACTTAAGCTGATTAGTGATTTCCATTTCTCTCCTGGCGGCGCGTCTTCTTCTAGAATTTTTTATGGCGTTTGTGTCATTCTCTTCCCAAATCGAAGGTTTGCTCGGCCTCTGGCCACTTGCATTATGATCCTTCCTTGATTATGGCTACGATTTCTTCTTTATGTTGTGGTAAACCCCCCCATTTTGGATGATCCCGCTAGGGCTTATGGACTTTTGGGGGTTCCTGGTCCAAATGTTTTGATTGCTTCAAAATCTTTCAAAGGCTTCCTCATAAGTAAGGATTGTTGTTCAGGTGAGTCTATGGAACTTGTTTTGACTTCTTTTCGGGCCATGCCTATGATTATGTACTCTGATCTAATTATGAAAAAGCTTGATAAGCCATTTGAACTCACTTTAGTTGAAAAGTTTACTTTTTGTAGGCCTAATCTGGTTAACATACGCTTTTTCTTTGATAGTTTGAAACTTTCTGGTGCTTTTATGATTAATTTAATTGATCCCTGCCATATTTTGATTCATGATGAATGATTTGGATTACTCTCGTGTTTTTTCTTGTCATTCTTATTTTGTTTTCAAATTGCCATATAAGGTTGTTGAAATGAACTCTACTATTTGATATTAAGAAAAAATCCCCAATCATTCTAGTTTGGATTTCTCTCCCCAATATGCCAATTCATTTTGTTAACCATCAATTCCTTTTTATTGTGGATGCTGTATTTGATTGGTCATTGCAAATTGATCATGCGATGGCTACAAAATCTCTTCTTTCAGTGGCCAAAATGCTTATTGAATTGGACATTACCAAGAAACATGCCAAAGAAATTTGGTTGGGATCTGAAAATTATGGTTATATGCAAAGAATTGAATTTGAAAATCTCTCTGTCTTTTATTCTCATTACAAAATCCACGGGCATGATAATTATGAATCCTTCATTCTTCATCCTCATCTAAAAAAAATTCCCAATTAAGGAAACTTTTGTTCCTAACCGTAGGCCGACCACTGTTTAATATCAAAAAGCTACTTCAAAAAAAAGGATTTTTTTAATGTTCCTAATAAGGTTGTTTTACCTATTAGTTCTACTATGCAATTGAAGGCTTCTAATGTGGCCAATAATAGTTTTCTAAGCTTTTGGATGATGGTTTTGTTTTCTCTAATTCGATCTATGCATCCTTGTCAGCTTTGATTGATGGAAATGAAGCTTTAATTGAAAATATTAAATGAGGAAATTAATGTTATGCATCATTTGAATTCAATGAAAAATATGGTTTTAGTTCCTCATGACAATCAGGTTGCAAAACCTGATTCTACATTTCAAGTTCAAGATGATTTAAATTCTCAAAAAGATTTCATTTTGTCTAATAATTTGGGTATTGAAGAGGAAGGGTTGGGTGTTCACACTTGCCTTCTTAATAAATCTATTTCTAATCCCTCTCTTGCTATACTCAATGCTCATTTACCTTTGATAAATTTTAATGTCTTGGAAGAAGGAGAACTCACTTCTATACAAGAGACTTCTCCTAAATCTATGACTAATGTTACTAAATCCTTCTCAAATGATGATACTATGGGAAGAGAAAATGGTTTCCAAACTTATCATGCTAAAAAGTGAAAAAATGTTAAAAATTTCCCTCCCAAATTGTTTAAAAACACTAGATCTGCTGCGACTTCTCTCTCCTCTCTTAATTAACCTTTTCTTAACCCCATTTTATTTTCTTATGTTTAATTTTCTTATTTAGAATGTTAGATGGATCGGTACCCTCTCTATTCATAACATATAAGATTTCTTTGTCTAATTCATAATATTTCCTTACTTATTATTCTTGAGCATTTTATTCATGCTAATAAAATTAACCATGTTGCTAGAATGATCGGTTTCAATAATTTTTTTCTCTAATGTTAGTAATAAGATTTGGTGTTTTTGGAATTATTTTGTTGATATTTCTATTCTTGATGATTTTCAACAAGTTGTCAAAGCACAAATATCTTATGGTGGTTATTGTGCTTTGGGCTCTTTTGTTTATGCATCTTGTTATAGATCTGGTAGAAATCTTCTTTGGGATAATTTGAGAAATTTTACTACCTCTCTCAATAAACCTTAGTTTGTTGGTGGGGATTTCAACACTATTTTATTCTCTTCTGAATAAAGTGGTGGTTTGTCTCCTAATATTCATTCCATGGAAAAATTTTCCAATATGATCCTTGATTGTAATTTGATTAATATTGGTTTTAAGGGTTCTAATTATAATTGGCAAAACTCTAGACTTTGGCAAAGGTTGGACCGGATTCTTTTTAATACTCATTGGATTGCTAAATGGCCTATTAATTCTATAGATTATTTAAGCAAAACTTTGTCTGATCATGCTCCTCTTTTGGTTTCTATAAAAGATAATTCTAATAGATTAAAAAATTTCTCTCCTTTTAGATTTCAGAACATGTGGATTCAGCATATTGATTTTTTTTTAATGTTGTGGCTAAAAATTGGAAAGCTCCTTTACATCTTGATAATTCGATTAGGGGGATGAATAGACTCTAGTTTAAACTAAAATGACTTAAACAAAATCTAGTTTGGTGGAACAAGCATTGCTTTAAAAATCTTTTTGCTAATATCAAGGATATGAAAAAATTGGTTTATGATCTTGAAGTTTATGTTATGATGGAACCTTCAAAGATTATGGACTTGAATGAGGTGAAGGATAAACTTGTTAATTTTTAGAATATGGAAGAAAATTATTGATGTCAAAAAGCTACTGATGGTGACATAAATACTAGGTATTTTCATGCTTTAGTTAATAAAAATTCAGCTTTTAATAATATTCAAAAAATTAAAAATGACAATGGAGAATGGATTATGAAGAATAATGATATTAAAGATTCATTTATTAATTACTATAGGAATATGCTTAGTAAGAGTTGCTCTTATGAAGCTATTTCTAGATCGCACTTAATTCCTTCTATCATTACCAATGATGATAATGCTTTGCTTACTTTTTTGCCTAATGAAGATGAAATTTTTAAAGTTCTTAGTAGTATGAACATAGATTCTATTGCTAGGCTAGAGGGTTTCACTCAATTTTTCAAAAATGTTGGTTTATTATTAAAAATGATTTGATTGATGCAGTGTTTGATTTCTTTAATGGTAATCCTTTTCCTAAATATTTTTCTAGCACTTCTATTATTCTCATATCTAAGAAAGATAACTTAGACTATTGAAGTAATTTTAGACCTATTAGTCTTTGCGCCTTCTTCAATAAGCTTATTTCCAAAATTCTTGCCAACAGGTTTAGTCCTCTACTTCATAAGATTATCTCTCTAAACCAAACTAGTTTTGTTAGAGGTAGATCTATTTCTGAAAATATTTTACTTGCCCAAGAATTAATTCATAATTTAGATGCTAAGACTAGAGGTGGAAAGATTCTTTTCAAATTACACAAAAGCTTTTGATAATATCTCTTGGGATTTCCTTTTTCATATTCTAAATTTATTTGGATTTTTGATAAATTTATTTTTCTTATTAAAAATTGTATTAATAATGCCTGGTTTTCTATTTAGCTTAATGGGGAAGCTTTGGGTTTCTTTCCTTCCTCCCATGGCTTAAGACAAGGGGATCCTTTATCTCCTACTTTATTTATTATTGTTGTTGAATACTTATCTAGGAGCATCAATGATTTATTATAAAATAATCTTAGTATGTATTACCAAACTATTGGTAGTCTTCCTGTGTCCCATTTAAGCTTTGCGGGTGATTTCATTATTTTTTACAATGCTTCTATTCATCATATCAAGAATCTCAAGAATGCTTTAAATACATTTAGTAGAGAAAGTGGCCTTACTATCAATGATAACAAAAGTTATTTGATTACTTCTTCTAGTATCACCAATAATAAAATCAATCACATCCTACATATCACTAATTTTAAACATCAACATTTACCTCTTAAGTACTTGGTGCTCCTCTTTAAAGGTCCAAAATGATTCCATCTTTTTATAAGTTAACTCAAAAAATTTTAAATAAAATTTGTTGAATTTCATTTACTCTCCTTTGGTGGCAAGCTCACTATTCTTAATAGTACTCTCAATTCAATGCCTCTATATTCGATTCAAACTATTATTCCCATTAATTCCACTCTTATCAGAATTGATTACTTAATAAATTTTTTTGGGTTTCCAATAATTCTATTAAAAGAATGCATTAGACTTCCTGGCATAAATGTTGTGGTTCTTTGGGTGAAGGTGGTCTTGGTTGCAAACCTATTCGTGAAGCTATTGCTACCTTCTCTCATAGGCTCTGGTGGAATTTTAGAAAGAATGATAGCCTTTGGGCTAATTTTATGATGGAAAAATTCTGCCAAGGTAAAAACCCTTGTATCTATGCTTATAAAGTTGGTGACTTCAGTTTGGAAAAGGATTTGCTCCAATAAATAGGTTGTTGAATCCTTAATATCTTGGGGTATTCATTCAGGTTCATCTTTCTTTTGGCAAGATAATTGGATTGGCGATGGCTCTATTGACTACTTTTTATCTACACACTGTACTGTTGCTATCAAAGTTAACTCTTTTTGGCTTAATAATAATTGGAATGAAAATAAACTTGAGAATTATATCCTATTTCACTTTTTGATAACTTTAGAAACATCTATATTTTTTCTAACAAACTTGATCAAATTCTTTTTTAAGCTCTCTTTTAGTGGTGATTTTGTTCTTAAAGAGATTTGAAATTTTTTTAGAGATAAGCTGAACTCCTCTAATGTTTTCATTAAACTTTGGAAAAATATCATCCCATTTCTTATTTAGTTTTAGCTGGAGAATTTTGAATAACTTTATTCTTGTAAATTCCTTGCTCTAGAATAAAGGGTTTTATTTACCTTCAAAGTGCTATTGTTGCTTTCATATTGAAAATGTTAATAATGTTTTTGATCAATGGTGTCATTGCTTCAAAATTATGGATATGGTATGATGGTTTATTTAACACTAACTATTCTCATGGTTCCCTTTCTTTATATCAACTTCTTGAAGCTTGTTTCCAAAAAAATTGTGAAATGTCATATCAAAATCTTAATTGCTATTACCCATATTTGGTTCATTTGTATGGATAGAAATGATGCTAAATATTGTGGTATTCTTATGAATCATAAAAGGATCCTAGCTAGAACTAAAGAAAAAAAGCCATGCTTTGTTTAATGCTAATTTAATCAATAACATCCATTTTAGAGGTTACAAATTTGTGGCTAAAAAATTGGGTCTCATTTAACTTGATTTTTCTTTCAATAAGGCTGTTATAATTATACATTGGATCAAACCTAATGAGAAATTTATTAAAATCAATACTAATGGTTCAGTTTCCCTAATAAATATGGTTATGGTTGTATTCTTAGGGATTCCAAAGATACTATCATTTATGCTTTTGCCTATCCCCTCAAAGCCTATTATATTATTTATGCTGAGCTTATGGTTATTAATAAAGTGATTGATATTTGTTTGAACAAAGGCCTCTTTAATATTTAGATTGAAGTTGATGATTTTCTTTTACTTGATATGCTCACTTCTAATAAAATGGGGAATGCTGACTTATTTTATCTCCTAAATCACACTAATAATCTTCTCCCTCAAGTTTGCTACAAAATTACTCATATTCTTCATGAAGGTAATGCTTGTGCAAATTTCCTAGCCAATTTGGGTGCTGAATTAATTGAGCTCACAATATTAGATAATCATAAATTACCTCAGTTACTGAGAGGCTTGGTTAATCTAAATAACTTCGGACTGCCTTACCTCAGACTTTAACTTGTGGCTTTGTTTTGTTGGTCTTTAGCTATGGTGTTTTCTTTGAGCCTTTTTAGTGATTGTTGCTTTTGTGATTTCCTATTGGGATTTCTCCTTTTGTTATTTTCTAGGGTCTTGGCAAACCTCAGTTTCTATGATTGCTGCCTTGTCTGGTGGATGTCGTTGTTTTATTCTACCCTTTGTCTGGTTATCCTGGGTGGTTTTTGTCTGAAGGTTGTTGTTAGTCTTTTCATTTATGTCTTAATGTTGGGATTTTTGGTGGTTGCTGGTTTCCATTCATATTTTTGGCTCAGTGGCTCTTGATTGTTGGTTGTTCCCTCTGACTTGTGGCTTAAAGGTTGCTATTTTGTGGTTGTTGCCTTCCTGTTTATCTTTGGTGGTGGATGCTTATTCTTTGGGGTTTGGAATGGACCTTATTTTTCTATAGTCAGGTTCCTTTCCTCTTTAGTTTGCTGGCCTTTCCTTGGTTGTTTGCCTAACTGGTGATTACCAAAATTACTTCTTAGTTATTTTTGGTGGCTTCCTATTGGGTTGTGGCTACATCTACTATCAGTCTTTCTCTCTGAATAAGGTTTGCCTCATATCTAGATGGTTTCTTCCTTATCTGAGTTGGATCTTTTGCTATTGTAGTGGTTGGTTAGGTGGCCTTGTTGGCTGGCTAGGCTGGTTGGCTGTGTTGGTTGGCTGGGTTGGTTGATTGGGTGACTGTGTTGGTTGGTTTTTCCTCTTCTATTAGTGGCATAACTGGGGGTTGTTGGTGGTTTATCTTTGGTTTGAGTTTGGTCTAGTGGAGGCTATTTGTTGGCTATTTGTTGATTGGGGCTTGATCGTCAGTTTTGTTAGTTTTGGTTTGGTTCTTTTGATTATGGTTTCATCCTCTTCCTATAATGGTCTTCCTCTCTTGCCTGCAACTGCTTATCTTTTCCTTTTTTTTCTTATTTGGGTGGCAGCTTAGCTGTGGGTCTATTTTCTCCTCCTTCTTATTCAATTTGTTGGTGGGTTGGGTGGCTTTATTGGTTGTTTGCTTCTGTTTTGTTGCTGGTAAGCTCTTGTGGTTTTTTTTATCTTGGTTTTGGGGTTGTTGTCATTTTGGGTTGGCTGGTTGAAGGTTGTTTAGTAGTTGTTGGTTTGCTTCGAGTGTTGCTAACTTTGTTTGGTGTCTTGGAATTTATTTTGTCTATGGGTATTACTTCTTTCTGATGTATGTTCCTCTCCTTGTTTTCTAATACCTACCTCCTAGTTTATGGTGGTGATTTTGTTATTGCTCTGGCTATTCTTGGTGGTAGCTTTACTCGATGCTCCTTTGGACTTGTTATTTATCTATCTTGGTGGAAGTGTAGCTGCCCTTTTATCTCTTGCTTGTCTGCTTGGGTTATCCTCTGCCTGGATTGGATTGGTGGTTGCTATTGGTGTAAGATGTCCAATCTATTTGGGTTTTGGTTTGTTGTTGCTTTGGAGACAATCTTGGGATGGTTCTTTGGCTTTGGCCTATCTTTTTTGGACTGTGTTGTTATCCCTATTAATAATGCTTGCTCATTTTGGTATTTCTTCTCCATTTTAGTGTTTGCTTTGGTGGTTTTCCTACTATATTGTTGTTGTCCCTGATGGATGGTTATTAGTCTACCTTACTAGGCTTGGTTATTTTGGTGGCTTGTGCTTGGAGTTTCTGTTTGCTGGTTGGAAGACTTTGTAGCCTTGTTGGATGATGGTCTCTAGATGAATGCCTACATGAGGTATGCTGGCTATGATGGCCTTGATGTTTCCCTCTCTTTCTTCTTTTGGTTGGTCTCACTATATGTAATTGTAACCCTTCTACTGAAGTTTGGATGCTTATATATAGTGTTGCTTCTTCAGATGATTATGATTGATCCCGAGCCTTTTCTTTTCCTTGCTCTTTATCTTTGCTCTTTCTCTTTTTTTTTTTAAACTTGCATATTGCAATTAATAATAGTAAAAAAGTAATACAAGAACTAAAAGGCTAGAGAGTCTAAACAAGAACTAAATAAAACATGCTTCTTATCATCCTCAAATAACGAAACAAAAATAGAAGGTAAAGTAGAAACATCTAAAGACAACCAAGTAAAGTCTGCTTGTAATAGCGAAACCTGATGCCACCGGTTGAAGTCCCGAAAATGTGTGAACGAACTTGGTGGAAGGCTAGAAAGCCCAAGTCTGGAGCTTGCTGAGGAGAGAAGACCAGAAAGTCTGCTGCATGGTCTTCCTAAGTAAATTGACAACACTAATGTTGTCCCCCTCCAATATGATGCCCTTGTACTCATCATACTTCCAAGGGTCAACAAGCTTCTTAACATAGCTGCATCTCTAAGCACTATCCCAATGGAGAAACTGGATACCGGATCTTGATGAAGTCACATCATCCACGAAAATAACCCCAATGCTACAGCCGGAGGAGGAGAGTACCATCTACATTCACCTTTAGCCATCAGGAGGAGTCGGGAAAGGGGAGACAGCCTAGCTGGTGGAGCTCCCATTGCCCCCGGAATAGAAAGGTAGATGCATTTGTAAAGGCCTCCAAAATAGTAGCAGCAATGACCTTTGGTGTCCCATGTTGGCTACCATGTGTCTTTGCATTCCGTGTCCTCAAACTTGATATATCATCATAAACTCTACCCCAAGCCATGTACTTGGTGGTCCGTTCGAATGCACAAGAGATCATGAGCATTAGAAAAGAGGGGAGGTTAACTCCCAAGAGGACAAAACCTTTATGATAGAGGAAGTAAAGAAGCGGTAGTGAGGATATGATCCGTCTTCAATCTCCATGCGCCAGGGGCAATGAGTCTCCTCAAGAGACCTCGAGAGTGAGCCGTGGTAGGTTGGTAAGGCATTCTTGAGGATCGCCAAAAAACTTCTCTTGTGCAAGCGGAACTTTGTAGCCAAGAGTGGCTAGCGGGGAAGGGGAAGAGGGCATCAAAGGCGGTAGGAGATTTCCCAAAGGGAGGTGAAGAAGCTCACAGTGCGTCTTCATCTAAGTCAATGAAGCTCCACCTTGGTAATGTGCTTCACAAGATCCTCGCCAAAATCTTTGCTCTAGTGTAATATCCCATGTCCTATCCCAATGGATGAAGCATGCCAGTCGATCCTCAAGGCTAGTGCTAAGAAAGTCGGTCTCAGGGCTAAGGAACAATCAATAACCATGTGTGATCCAAAATCGAACTTTCTTTGCCATCAAATCTTCCAGTGAATGAGAGGTTCAAGACTTTGAGCCCTAAGAATGACCCCAAGTCTTGGAGTCCCCCTCTTCAAGCTTCCACTCCAAATATCTTCCCCATTCCCTCCGAATAATGAAGTAATGAAGTGGGCTTAGAAGAAAATCCCAAGCCAACCTTTTCCACGAGAGGGCCCAAGTAGGGGTAGTGAAAACCAAGCCCCCATGCTTAATAGGTAAGCAGTACCCAAGCGACATAGTGAATGCCCCTCAGTGGGACTCTTGTCCCATAAGAAGGACCTACATAAGCTCAATCTCAAACACATTCAAGGGAATAGTTATATGTGTTAGGCGAACACTGTAAGAGGCGAGGAAATAAGGGTAGCAGCATAGGAGAGATGTCCCAAGACATAATCTTCTCTTTGGAATCAAGCGAAATCATGCTTGTAGAGCTTCCTCATAGCCAACTTAAGGCCAAGATACTCCATCTCTTGGACCTTCTTCGATATATTAGTCCTCCATCTCTTAGCAATTTGCTAAAGAGAATGGCGGACTTAGCACCATTGATCCGTTGGCCCGTCCAGCCACAATAATCATCAAGAATGGCTTTAATTTGCTTGGCATGCATGAGAATGAGGCACGAGGAGATGTCAATGTCATCGACATATAAGAGATTAGAGATAGAGGTACCTCCGTCTTCACAGTCACACCAGTTGCCCTCTCAGCTAAAAGCGAGCTCGAACATAGAATAAGTAATGAGAGTGGACAGCCCTGTCTAAATCCACACTCTGCGTCAATCCAGGGAGACCTTCTACCATTCAACAAGATGGAGAATCTAGGGTGAGTGACACACTGTAGAATCCACTTACTGAATCTATCAGGGAACCCCATCAAGGTGAGCATCTTGCTCAATGCATGACTCATCTTATCATAGGCTTGCTCCATATCAACTTTAATCGTCATGAAACCAACGGGAAGAAGAATCGGAATTTGTTGATGATCTCTTGGGCAAGAGCATGGTGAGAGATGTTCCTCTCAGCACAAAAGCACCTTGTTCTTGAAACAAGGAGAGGTAGTAAATGCTTCAACTGTTCACCAAAATCTTGGCCACCACTTTATAGATCGTGCTAATGGAGAAATTTGGAAGGAGTGCTAGCCCCAATAACTTTGGGGATGAGGATAATAAGTGTCTCCTTCCATGAATCCTCCATAAGATCAAATTCAAAGAACTCACGAGCAATGACAGACATCCTTCTTCTGAGGCCGAAATGCTTGTAAAAGATCCCATCAAGTCCAGTGAGCGGTTACTCCCCATAGAATGAATTGCCTCCCAAATATCTTGATCATCAGGGGCTTCAAGAAGAGATTTGGTACGGAGGAACACCTCTCTATAGAGAATAGGCCAACCATCAAGGGAGACATCCCCTCAACCCATTTTGCACGAAGAAGGAAGTGAAAATATCGAAATATCGGAAGGGTTCTCAATCATACCTCCATCCACCGATTGCAAAGATCTGTTGGTCTGTCGGGAGGCAACATGATGGAAAAAATGAGTGTTCCCATCTCCATCCTTGAGCCATCTAGCTTTAGCCCTTTGTCTCCACCAAGTCAGGCACGGCCAATGTAGAGTTAAGCTCAATAACCTTAGAGCTCCCCTTCTTGGGTAGGAGTGAGTCCATCATCAGAACAATCAAGAGTTTGGAGAGAGGTAATGTCCTTTTCCAAGTCAATCTGGAGAGAGTGGAGGTTCTTCAACATACTCTTACTCCAATGGAAGAGAGATCGTAGAGTACAACAACTCTTTCTAAGGAGAATTACAGCCTTTGAGCCAAAGTCTTCCATGCTTCTTCCAAACCACCTCCAACTCATGGGATAAGAGAGCCAAGTATCTTCAAACCTTAACCATCTCTGGGGGCTTGTGTAGGCCGAAAGAGAAAGAAGAAGAGCATGATCAGGCGTCGAGGTAAGTGATGAACATTGGTATCCCCGGAGAAGCCACAGTTGATCAAGAGATCAAGCGGACCAAGATCCTGTCCCATCTTTGTTGTTGGTCCAAGTGAACTTTGGGCCAACAAACTCAACTCATGCAAATCACAAAGCCATACACTCCTCCATCTCACGTGTTGCAAGTGTATAATGAAAGGGCCTCCCACCCTTCTCTTGTCACTGAGCCAAGATACAATTAAAGTCACCCCAATAGCCATGGGAGCTTGAAGATCCACATTGTCCATGGTCTTCCAGGTCTGCTGATAACTCTTGTTGGCATAGAATATAGTCCTAATGCCATTCGGCAGAGCAGTGCCCAAAACAAGGCTGTCGAAATAACCGGAGGAGAAGTCCACAATATCCTTTCTCCAAAGGATGATAATGCCTCAAAGCCCATTTGAGGGTTTACAAAAAAAGCTAGTTGATCCGGCCATTTTGTCCACTTCATGTCTTGAGATGCACTCAATCTGGTTTCAAGTAAGCCAATAATCAGATCGTTATCACCAATAAGGTGGTAGGTTGGGTCTTCTTCTTGGGCACCCTACAATTCTAAAAGCAGAATCGATGACATTAAGTCACCATGGGGATTTATCCCCCTGGTGATTAGTGTGTATCTTTTTCCTCTTCTTTGAGTTGGCCTCAATTGGCCCCAAACTGGCTCCCTCTCAAGTGGGCAGACATCCTAGACCTTGTGGTAGGTTGGGTGGTTGCCTTCTCCCTCAGCTTTTGAGCTTCTCCATGGCTTTGGCTTGGAATATAGGGCAGGAGGCTTGGGGAGGGATTGCTTTGTAGGTGCTCCTTGAAGAGGAGCTCTTCCAGGGGTTGAGTAGGCTAGGGTTGGCCACTCCTATGGGCCTTGCTTCCCACCTTCTTCTTCTTAATCTAATCTTTGCTTGTTGTTAGTTCTCTTCTTTCTGACCGGCACCCATTGACCATACTCGGAAAGTGGACTCCACAGTGTAGGTAATGGTGGTGAAGTAGTCTGTTTGTCTCGACATTTTTCCATTGGTAGGATTTTGATTAGTAGTGCTACATTCCCCTTCTCGGATGAGGCTGGGCTAAGTTCATAGACTCACATTAGTGCACGGAGAAGGAGAGGAAGTCTTACCATGAGTGGTAGCTGGAGGAAATCCTTTGGTGGGACAAGAGTCAACCTTGTGTCCCACCTTTCCACAAAGCGAGTTGAGTAATCCCCTCATACTCAACCCGGAAAAACCTTCCATTTCTTCCATGGATCCAAACTCGGGAGTTTTGTGAAAGATCAAGCGATGCATACTCGGCAAACATGCTTTGCCCCCATGAGTTTGTTGGGTGGTCCACCCATAGTGGCTCTCCAATGAAGGAAGCGATCCTGGCAATATTAGTATTATCCCAGTAAAGCAAGGGGAGGTTAGGGAAGCGTACCCAAATCGGAGAGGAGAGCCCATCAAAGATTTGGGATTGAGTGGGAGTCCACTTATCCAACCCAATGACATTTCCATGACAACCAAGGCCCATTCATCAAAAGCGCATCTCTAGCCTCGGTGGTTTCAAAGATCTGGCAAAGCAATCTGGAGCAACCATAATCAATTTGAAAGCCCCCATCTACTCCACTTCCTCTGCAGTGCATTAAGGTAGAAATAGGGTGGTCTTCTCCCAACACCTTTCCTACAAGTGCTCTTTCAAGCTTCACTTGATTGTCATCCACTTGGTCATCCAGTGAATATAATGCCATCCTCCATGAGTCTTTGCATTTTTATCAACAGGCCCCAATTTAACATACTCCTTCTTCTTCCAAGGGTTAGCTTGATCATTGTCCTCCCTTGCTAGCACCATTTGAAGTTCTAGGAAGAGCCTCTCTAGGAGGCTATTATCTTCAAACAAGGGGTTGGTAGTAGCCTTCTTCCCTTCAATCACACCCCAAGCAAAGGTGCTGGTTCTCCTTGGCATTTGTGCAAACACCTTGTGTGCATTGTCTTGTAGTAATGTCATCATCCATAGAGACATCTTGGTCAGCCTCCCCTTTCCCTTGGGTGTTCATGATCCCCACGAAAAATCATCCATATGGCGGGCAACAAGCCATAGTATCACCCATATCATGCTCATTATAGAACATACCTTGGCCAAGTTGAAGCCCCCCCATTCGGTTTGCCCTTGTGTTGTGTTGTTGGCCTTAATGAGGCCGACTCTTCATCATCATCCATATCATCATCCCCATAGGCCGATTTCGGCCATGTTATCCCAAAGTGCAATCGGCCCGGTATGAGTGAATGGTGCTCTGGATCGGCGCTTTCTTGGCTTCCTCCAGGCGTGGCAGTGTGAAGTGCCATGTCTTGTCAGCTTCGCTATTGCCGTCGCTTCCGCCATTGCGTCTGCCGTATTGCAGCGTTAGCGCTTCGCTAAGCCTTCGCCACCTCATTTTCGTGCAGCCTCTCTATGCATGCGACAATCTCCACGGGATGTGGTCCCGGTCAGTCGCTTATTTTCCTTCCAATGCCCAGCTCGAAATCGCTATTTGCTCTTTCTCTTTATGCCTAGTTAATTGTACTCATCTTTTCTTTAGTATGTTGCAGATTTCTTTTATAGGTTGGCAATCTCGTAGGTGGATTATACTGTTATCAAAGAAATCAAGTGGATTTTGTTGTTGCTCAGATGGATCTTCTGATGTTGCACATTTGGTTTTCTTTTTTACTTTTCTTTATTTAATATTGTAATAGTTAAGAGATTCATCTCTTTAGGTTTTATTGTATCTCTTTGAGCATTAGTTTAGAGATCTATCTCCTTTAAAGATTTTGTACTCCTTATTTTATGGTAATAAAATTCCCCTAATTTTCTTATAAAAACATCCTAAACCCTAAAAAACCCTAAACCCTAAACTCTAAAAAACCCTAAACCCTAAACCGTAAACCTTTGTGGTATTTATTTTTAGATGTAGGATACCACGTAGATTTTATAAGGTACTTATTAAAGTGATCAAGTATGACATTGAGGTATGATGTACTATCTCAAAAGATAGAGGCATTATTCTACAATGGACCTAATCACCTAATAATGACTCATATGGCATGATGGGTCTTCAAATATACTAGAAATCTTTCTCCTACTTTATATGGGAAAGTAAAGCAGGGTTTATTTTAAGCTGAGTTCTTTAGTTCCCTATGGAGGTAAGCCTCCATAGTTAATTACATCCTAAAAAAATATGAATCTCTTAAGAACACTCTCGATTAAAGTAGGCAATTGTGGTCTCCAAAGATTTTAAGGTTAAGACTATCAAAGGAATGGCTATTTTAGAAAATTAATTGGGAAAGTTCAAGGAGAAGAATTACTTTTGGAAGCCAAAGGGAATAAGTAAGAAATACACATAATACTAGGAAACCTAGTGAGCATTCCGATCTATCCTATGGATGGGCTTTATATATTTGAAAGTGAAGAGATTTATTTATTTTAAGTTGAAATTTTATTAGATTGCAATGGATTATAATCCACCAACACAATGTTACAGAAATGCTTAAGAGGTGAGGATTTATGCTTGTAGTTTGAAGGAAACAGCTACCTCAAATCCTAAATCTGGGGAGCTTTTACATAAGCCAAAGAACCTAAATCTAAGTGAAAGTGGGCATAAGCTAAACTCCACAATAGACGATAAACTGCCAGACTGTTGGACTTACAACCGGCTGGAGTGGCAGCCAGCTAACACCTCCTACGCTTTAAATCCATGTAATCTAGTCATATGATTTGCGAGATATTTAGGATCCTATTCATTTAGAAAGAGACTAGAGAATGAGTGGTGTGAGTAATGATTTAACCTAAATGCAAAAATCTTTTCAAGTTTTATTCTAATTTTGACACTTCATTTTGACAAAGGATTTAGGATTTCTTATGCCTATATGAATGATGAAAATGAGTTGTTGGCTAAATCAATGAGAAAGGGGTATTTTTCACCACAAGGGATGCCCTCACAGGTCAAGCAATCATCTATCATGCAAGGATGAAAATCCCCTATATTCAAGAATGAAATTAAATATATGCACGTTGTTAAACATACGACCATACAACTAAGGGGTTGTTAAATCATTTAATTATCTTGATTTACATCCTAGTCTTTTATTATAAGGTTATGATTTATTTGAAAATTTAGTTATGAGTTATAGTTGGACAGACAATTTATTTTTATCCTAAAAGCCTAATTACATCTAGGCCACAAATTAAGGCATCAAACATAAAGAAATTATGAAAAGGGCATGCAATTTCTAATGCGCACTTTAAACATAACATCAAAGAGTTTTTATAAAACTAGCATAAAAGAATAAGAGACCGGTGTGGTTGGGTACTGTCGTACAACCCGAAAAGAGAAAATATGGGTAGCCGAGCTCTTCCCTTATATAACCCGGATTATAAAAGAATAAATGCTATCGGGGTCTTCATTTAATGATATATTCATGTCTTCTTCCTTCTTCCTTTCAATTTGGTTTACTTCAAGGAATCACAGGGCACCCCGTACTAAGCCTTCTGGCCACTATTCATCCTAAACCTCATAGCACTAATTTTAATTTCTAATGCAAGAATTACATTAAAAAAAGGAAAAGAAAATCTAACTACACCTGCAAAATAGAAATTAGGTAAACATACATACATTACCAAGCTATTATATTTATAATTTGGACTTAGTACCCTACACATGGGTAACCAAGCCCTCCAGTCCTAACTTGGATTATGCTTGGGAGTTTAAGCAACCTCCAAGTAAAACATTTATATATTTTTTTAGCCCCTTAAACACAATTCCCTGAAGAAAATAATGTTAGACTATCAATGACCTAATATTTAGTCTAAGAAGTATACACCCTAACATCTAGTCTAAAATATTCACAAAACAAAATATACATCAATCATACAATCAACATATTGACCTAACCTAGCTTTAAGCTCAGTGACCTAGTATTCTAGTATGTGGAAAGAGGGCTTGTGTGGCAAGGCTTTACTAGGCTTCTTTTAAGTTTCAATTTGGAGTTTGAATTTGTTTAAATTTTACCTTTTGGTGATTTCAATTCAAATGATTTAATGATTTCTTTTTTTTTTTTTTCACTTTTAATTGGTTAAAGTGATGTTTAGGTTTTCAAGAATAAAGAGTAGAATGAATTCCATTTGTGGATGGACCTTTCCATATTCTATATCCTAACTCCTGAAGAGTCTAACTAAGGTCCTTAAGTATCTTAATTAGCCCATTTGAATTTATGTGTTTGATTTAGATTTATATTCTAAAATTTGAGTTTATTTAACCTTCATTTGATTAATTTTGGATTAGATATTTTGATATAATTAAATTTTGATAATTCAATATCCTTAATATCTAATGAAGTTTAAGTTTTTCTAAATCCATGTGTTTTTGATTGATTAATTTTAGATTAGATGTTTTGACTTAATTAATATTTTGATAATTTAATATCCTTTAATTCAATCTCTAGTTTCTTTCCCTTGGGTTTAAATTTAATTCCTTAATTTCATATGATTAATATCAATTTGATGTTGTTTAAATTCATTGATTTCATTATTCCATTTAAGTTTGATTTAAATTGGTGAATGAGCTTTAATTTACTTATGATTTATTGAAGTTTAATGTATTCTTTTATTTGAATTCCAATTAAGCGTTTAACTTATTAAATTTAGTCATTTAATTTATGTGTATTGTTTATTCCTTTAGTTTGATGATTAATCTCTTATCTTAGTTCAATAGGTTTGTTTATTTGGATTTTATTTTTGTTTAACTTATTTTTTGATATTAATTGGAATTTGGATCGATTTGATGACTTCAGAGTTTAGATTTAATTTTAAGTTTATTTAATTTGATTATGATTTATTTATTTATAGTTTGATTGGATAAAATGAGTTGAAAGTTTTCTTTGATATTAATTTAGTTTGATTATTTATGATTAAAATTTCATTTTAATTTCATTCATTTATCATGTTTATTAGAGTTTAGCATGTATTTGATTTTATGTTTGGATTTAATTATTAGAGTCATACATTTAACAGTTGATTAGTTTATCTTGTTTAAGTAGGTTGAATTAGATTTAATTTGATTATGTTTTAAATTGATGAGATTCTTTCTTAATTTGATTTGATTAGGTTTATTAATTAGTTTAATTAAGAAGTGTGATTATATTAATTATTAGATTAATTATAGATTTATTTAATTTTTTAATTTGATTTCATGTTTGTTTAGGTTAATGATGTAATTAATAACTTAATGATTTAGGTTTAGTTTAAGATTTAATTCACATTTAATTATATTTTAATTTAGTTCAAATTCATGTTTTATTAAACTTAAGTTTAATATGATTAATTTAATTAACTTAATTAACTTATTTTAAGAGGTGTGATTAAATTAATTAGTAGATTAATTAAGTATTTGATTTGAGTTTGATTTAAGAATTAGTTTTAAAGTGATTTATTTAAATCAATTTGATTCATTAAGATGATGGATTAATTCATTAAGTTCATATTAATTAGGTGTTTAATTGATTAGATTTGATTAAGAATAATTAAACTTTTGAATTCTTTTAATTAGAAATTAATGGTTTAATTTCCCACATGTGAGTGTTTTGATTTAATAGACTTAATTAAGTGTTTTACTTGAATTTGATTTGATTAAAAGATTATTATTATGGTTATTGTTGTTTGATGAGATTAAGCGAATTATTTATTTATTTTTATTTCAATTAAGCTTAATTATTTATAATTAGAGTTTCCTTTGTTTTTATTCATTTATTATGTTCATTTAATTTCATTTAATACTTTAAATATGAATTTATGTTTAATTTAGTTATTAGGTTCATTTATTTATTGATTAATTAGTTATTTTATTCCTAATGGATTGAATTAGGTTTGACTTAGTTATATATTAACTTGATTAAGTTTGACTTAATTTTATTTAGTTTAATTTTATTAATATTAAGTGATTAGCTAAGATAAATTAGATTTTTAATCAATTTGATTTTAAATTTATTTAATGATTAATTAATGTTCAATTTCTTTTAATTTTTTAAGTGGATTCATGTGATTAAGATTTAATGCTTAGTGTAGGTTTGATTTATACTAAAGTTTCATTAGTTTGTGTTTAATTTTTTAGTTTAATTTGAAATTTAATTATTTAATTGAGTTTCATTAACTTAATTAGGATTAGTTATGTTTAATTTAATTTCATTTGAAGATTATGTGATATTTATCTTTTTTTTGTTTTAAAGTTTGATTAATGATTACTTGAGTGTTATTTTATTTCTGATTTTGATTATAGATTTGGATTATTATGAATTTCATTTTAATTAATTCTTTAATTAATTTTATCATAATCCTAAGTGTTTATTTTAGGTTTATTAAGCTTCCAAAGATTATATCATTTTCCCAAGGATCTTAGATGTTAACTGAAGTAATTTAAGCCATTTTGAAGATTTTTGTAATTTTTTGAATTTTGTTTGATTTATTTTATTAAAATAGATAATCTAAACATTAAAATTTACTATCTCTCAATAAAATTAGTCATATTGAATTGAAATTTTTATGGTTTGTGTATTTTAACTTCAATTTCAATCCCTAAAAATTTTAGATCAATCTAATGTATATTTTTGATTTAATTGATGAAATTTGATTTTCACTGAAACCTAAATTAAGCACAAAATACCCAAAATTGCAGATTTTGGTTTTATTTGATTCCTCTCGAAGGATGAATCCAATGAGCCCTTATTTGCAATTTTTCATTGAGTATTTTATTTTTTTTAAATTTAGACAATTTAATTAATTTTTAAAATGAAAAAATGATCGATTTTCTTACTTAACCCAGTCAGCACCATGCGGTGCTAGAAATCGGTGACGGGTGATTGGTCGCATGTTCTACGTGACACACGGTGGCACATGGTGCCACGCAATGCTATGTGATTAGCTTGCATGGAGCTGATGCGATAAAAGAGCGAGAATGCATGATTCCGCTAGGGATCAGATTGGACGGTCCAAATCAAATCGGGTGATCCGAGCGCCTAAACTGCGAGAAATCTAGTGCTAATCGTAGCCATCCATTTCTCTGAACGGGAGATCAAATAACAACAGGACTTTCTTCCTCCCAAGTGATGAAAATGATCGGATGAATAGTGTTTTTGCAAGATTTTATGGGATTTTTCTGAAACTAAATGGAATTTTGTTCGATCGGGCTCGATTTTGCATTGATTCTCACTAGAAAACTTCTAATTTTGCATTAGGATCATGTAAAATGAAATATGAATTGGATATCCAAAAGAAATTCCTAAAATTGAGCAAACATTCTCACAAATAAGCAATCCTACGGTCGGCTATGAGATTTCAAAATTTTCTCATCAGGGATGATTTTTGGTGGTAGAGATGATTCGAATACACTCCTGGATGTGAGATAAAGCTTTGGAATGAATCTAGACTCTTGCCTTGCTTCAAATCATCGTAATCATGAACCTTTGTTACACTTCATTAGAATTTGCTCGAATTTGATGATTTTTCATCGAAGGAAAGTGGGGAAAGGGTTGCTCTTCTTTGTTGGAGTTCCTAGGAGCTCTCTAATGCCAAAATTTGATCCTTTCAGTGCGTCTTTTCTCCCTCTTTTAATGGTGGCCAAAAATCACCATTAATGGTGATGGGGAGGATGGTTGGGTGGTGATGGTTGATTGAGGACTTTGGATTTAGCTCCCAAAATCCCCTCTTGTGGTTGTGAATTCAATCTCTATCAATGCAAGTGATGTGGAGGATTGAATGAAGGGAATTTGCAAGATTGTCTTTTCCCTTTCTTTATTGCTCTCTCTCTCTCTCTCTCTCTCTCTCTCTCTCTCTCTCTCTCTCTCTCTTAGTTTCACCAAGCTATAGAAATTTGATTTTAACTTTTTACATGATGGTTTAAGTGTTTTATCCAATTTCGGGTTAATTTGGTATTGGGTCAACTCATGTTGACCCAAATGAGTTGGGTTGGGTTCAAGCAACCTGATTTGGCTCATTAGCTTTGAATTTTCTTCAATTATGTTTAATTGATCATTTATGATAATTTTGATTGATTAATTTTATTTAATTTAGATTAATTTTGAATTTGACCTAAGTTTGACCAAGGTTTGACCAACTTTGACCAAAATTGGTTAAGTTGATTTATGTGATTCAATTTGTCATTTTATGTTTAGATTATGTTTCAATTGTGTTTTATGAATTATTTGGAGTGTTCTTGATCAATTATTTGGGTTAATTTGTCTTGGATTTGGATTTGACCCATTTTGAGTTCAAATGGGTAAAATCGGGTTCAATTGAGTTAAATGTTTTGTTTGACTCAATCAAGATATGTTTAAGCTCTAATCATGTTTGATTAAGTGATCATTGTGATTTAGAGTAATTAGTTTCATTTGATTTTATGTTAATTTTGATTTGAATTCATTTTAATCCATATTGAGCTTAATGGGTTAAATGATCCAATTAATCCATTTGAGATCTTATTTGATTTATACTTATTTAGTTTTTTTGTTTAAGCATATTCATTTGATGATTTTGAGCCTTCTGAGTGATTTGATGTAGAAAATTTTTGGTTTGTTGACTTTTGACTTAATGAAGCCCACATGGGTCAATTTTAGGTCAAATGACCTATTTGCCACTTTGAACCTCATTTGAATTTATTTTTGAGTTCATTTGTGTTTATGCATTGATTCTATGCTTTTGATTTAATTTAATTTATTTTAATTTTAATTTTATTTTATTTTATTTATACTTAAGTAATTTTGAACTTAAACGGGTTAATTGAGTTAATCAATCTAATTACCTCAGCCCAAGCTCAATTGGATTTAGATTTCAATATAAATATGTTTGATTTAGATTTTTGTTTAGTTTTATTAAATTTGGGTTTAATCTGGGCATTGGTAAGAAGGTAGGCATGAGCTTGTTTAGGTCATAAGATGGGTAAGTCACTTTGGGTCCCAACGCTTAGCCTAATCCTATGGCAAACCCTCCTAAAATCTCTAGGTTCTTTCACTTAGCCACAGAAGTGCTCTATGACTAAGAAGCTCTTAGTGTCTAGAAGACTCCTAGACCTTTGATGTTTGATTTGGAGTCATATTCGTTGGGGATATAAGCCTAGTTAAATTTGTTTGATTCAAATTTGTTGATTTGGTTCCACTTGGGGAGGTTGATTTTATTTGGGTTTGTTTTAATTAGGGCTCCACTGAAGGATAAATGTGATTTAGCTCCACTAGGGAGGTTGGTTTTAAATTTGATTTATTTGAGGGCCTATCCATTGGGGATATGAGCTTGAATTAATTTGTTTGATTATAATTTTGATTTGATTTATGAACCCGATTGGTGTGCGATGGATCTACTAAGAAGGAGTCACGGGGGCTTTGGCCTATCTTAGAATTACAAATCTAAAGGAGTAGTCTACCTTCCATAAGGTAGGGCTATCCAACTTAAGGGTTGTCATTCAGTGTGCAACGGCTATGCTAGGAAGAAAGGGTAGTAGATTTAGATCTTCCAAAGCAAGGAACAACCGCTCGAATGACCCATTGGTAGCACAACAAGTCAAACCTGACCTAGGGTGACTACTAAGTGAGCATTGCTGGGGATCTTACCTCAACTCAAGAGTAGTTCAGATGATTAATATGATTTATTTTGATTTGATGGACCCTGTCGGTGTGCGATGGACCACACCAAAAAGGAGTTATGTCGGCCCAGGCCTATCTCCGATTTATCGATTCAAAGGGGTAGTCTACTGGCTGAAGGGTAAGACTATCCAACCTAAGGGGTGCTTTTCGGTGTGCAAGGATTGTGCTAGGGAGAAAGCATAACAGACTTACATCTTTCTGAGTAAAGAATAACCACTACAGTGACCTGTTAGTACCACAAATTGAACCGGACCTGCACTTTGTCGATGTGCGGTCATGCTGAAATGCGTAGCGCTTACATCTTTCAAAGTAAGGATGACCACTGGGGTGACCTGTTGATAGCAAAATAAGTCGAACTTGACCTAAGGGTGACTACTGAGAGAGTGTCGCTTGGGACTTATCTCAACTCAAGAGTAGTCAGATAATTCTTATAGGGAGTTTTGCTGACACTACCTTAAAGATAGGATGCATGCTTGAAAAAAATGCCACTGGGGGCATTTTCCTAATCCATAGGTGAATATATATATATATATATATATACCACACTAAGAAGGTGCTATATCGGCTTTGACCTATCTCAGATTTACTGGACCAAGGGAGAATCTTTGCATCTGTGGAACATAATCTCCAACCGCAGGACTGGTTACTAGAGAAGGGGGACTATCCAATCCAGTAGTAACCCGGGTAGTGTCTAAATGGGGTCTCAAAGGATGTGATCCAAATTGAGTGCCCACAAGGGAGGTGCCACTAGGGGCATTATTCTGAATCCTGAAGAAAATAATGCCTATAGGTATATAGTGGCCAACTCAAGGAGAAAGTGTAGCAGACTTACATCTACCAAGAGTGGTGTATCCATCGGGTGGGTCATTATCAGCCTAGCGAATATTAGCTAACCTATGGTTCCGCATTCGGCAACGATCAATCTAGAAAGAAGGCGTGTAGACTTTCATCTCCCTAAAGTAGGCGATCCGAATAGTATGTCATCGATAGGTGCTATCCCTTTGTCGTCAAGTGTTGTGTTAGGAAGAAAGCATAACTTACATCTTTCAAAGTAAGGCACAAATGCTAGGTTGAACCATTATTAGCACAACAAGTCAACTTAACCTAAGGGCGACTACTAAGTAAGGAGTCACAAAGTCTAGAAGTAGTTAGGAGGAATGGAGCTACTGGGGGATTTACCCTAATCCTCAAATATACTCAACCAAGTCAATTCACGATGGCTAGTTTAAGAAGAAGGTGTAGCAGACTTACATCATCTTAAATGAAACCATCTTGATGGTAACTTATCGACTGCGTAGTAAGGCCTACCAGTGCTCATCAGTGTGCAGTGATCAAATCAAGAAAGAAGGTGTAGCAAACTTACATCCTCCTAAACAAGAGACCACTAGGTTGACGCACTAGTAATGTAGCACATCAATCTGACCTAGAGCAGCTAATGAGTGAGAACTGTAGGGGCCATTATCTCTGTTGTGAAATTTTATCAATTTTCTTTTTTGAAGAATAAGATATATGCTTCCATCTTCACTCTATGCGGGATAAAATGATAATGGATATATATATATATATATATATATATATATATATATATATATATATATATATATATATATATATATATATATATATATATATATATATATATATATATATATATATATATATATATATATATATATATATATATATATATATTATTTTACAATGATATTTTTATTAAGGGTGATCGGGTACGACATTGAGGATAGGTGTACTATCTCGAAAGATAGAAGTCACCATCCTATAATGAACCTAATCACCTCAACAAAGACTCCTACGGACAAAGGTTTGCATGTGTACCAAAGATTCTTCCCCTCCTTTACATGGAAAAGTAAAGTAAGGTTTATTTTAAATCAACTTCATTGAGTTCCCTAGAGGGACAAGCCCCCATAGTTAATTACATCCTAAGGAATGAGATCCCTTAGAAATACTTTTGATTAAGGTAAATGATCATTGTCTCCAAAGATTTTAATAGGTAGGACTATCAATTGATTTATTTATTTTGGAATATCAAATGGGGTGGATCAAAGAGAGGGAGTTATTATCGAAGCCAAAGAAAGATAAGTAGGAGATGTCCACAATGCTAGGAAACCTAGCGTGCATCTCAAACTATCCTATGGTTGGGCTTTACATATTTGAAATTTTATTTAATTTGTTTGAGTTGAATTTTTCTTTAGAAATTTAGGGCTTATGATTCCACAATACAAGATTATAGAAATGCTTAAGAAGTGAGAATTTAAGCTTATGGCCCACAAAGGGGAGAAGCAACCTCAGAACCTAAATCTAGGGAGCTTTGGTGAGGGCTGAAAGCACAATTTAAATCTAAGGTGAAAATAGGTATTTGGTTTACCTCCATAAGAAAGGATAAACCACTCGACTGCTTGGACTTACAACTTCAGGGTAACCGCCAACTAACTCCTACAATTTTAAATTCATGCAGGCAAGTCATATATTTTATGCAAGATAACTAGGCTATTATTTATTTAGAAAGAGACTAAGTCCTCAAACTCACTCCTTAAAGAAACTAGATCATGTAAGGGTATGCTTCAAATGACCTAAATCTAATGCAATTTAGATTTCATTTTTGTTTTTATTTTTGGACAATCATTTTGACTCAGGTCAATAGGATTCATATGCCTAATGCATGAGAAATGAGATTATTGGCCAAAATTAGCGAGAAGGGGGGAGGTGTGTTTCCACCATGGCTCTTAAAGGTCAAGCCAAGTTTCTCTAGAAAAAGTGGAAGCCCTCCAATTAAGAGTTAAAATAATATGTATTTATGCATGATGTTATAAAAGAAGTACTCATCTAGCTAAGGGGTTGCTAATTCTTTTACCTTGATTTTAGCCTAAGTTTTAGGTGAGGTTATGAGTTCTTTATTTTTAGTTTTGAATTTTAAATTTTGGTAAAAGGTTTATTCTACCCTAAGAGCCTAATCCACATCCAAGCTATACATAAAGAAAGGAAGAAACTAGAAAAAGGATGCCACTTAATGCACAAGCTAACCAAAAGCATAAAAGTCTAATCAGTTTTGGTCGGGTACCACCACAAATCCAAAATAAATTGGGTAACTGAGCTCTACCCTTATATAACCTAGATTACAAATGAATGAAATACAATTAAGCAAGGAATTCAATGTTATGGCAGTCTTCAAGGTTCATTTCTTCATTCTTCTTTTCTTCTTTCTTCTTTGGTTCCTTCTTTTGGATGGTTGTAAGGTGGATGCTCCAAAGACTTCATATGATGTATAAGATGAGATCTTATGACCAATGCTCATCCTAATCCCCATAACAATCATTTAAAAATTATAATTATAAAATTACATAGAAAAGGAAAAATAAATCATGCCTATTTAAAATAGAGATTAGCTAAACAAACCACACAAATCCCAAGCATGTATATTGGACTTATCACCCCACACATGGGTGAGTAAGTCCACCTGGCTTATTAAATTATGCATAGGGGATATAAGCACCTGCATTACAAAAGCATTTATATTTTTATTTATTATAGCACCCCTTAAGCACAATCCCCTATAGATGATAATGGTTAGACTAAGATCGCCCTACCATTCATTCTATGCACATATCCCAACATCCAGACTAAAACATATATCACAAAACAAAAGCAAGCATCAAACCATGCACCGTCCTAACCTAAAACTAAAAGTGGTGACTTAGCCTAATGTGTGTGCTTTAGGAGTTTGTGTGGTATACTTAGCTATGGCTTTAAGTTATAATTTTCTAAGTGCATGTTCAACTTAGAGGAGGATTTTATTTAAGTGATTTAATTATTTTGGGTTGATTTTATTTTATGTTTTGATTGGGTCTAAGTGAATCCTACAATTAGTTACTAAGTTATAAAGAGAGGGAAAGAGAAGAGAACTTCTCTTTCCTTCCCTAACTTAAGTAATTTCTTAAATGGATTCATGTTTTGGTTTTGTTTAGTGAATGTTTTAATTAAGTGTTATAACTAATAGTAAGTTTAGATGAACTCTAAACAAACCTATTCAAAAAGAAATGTATTTTAAGATTAAGTAAAATGAATTAAATTCACAAAACATACATCACTTCATTTCTTTCCTAACATGTATAACATGCAAAAGAATGAGTCCTAAATATATCTATACATATAAATGAGAATGTTTAACACACTTTATGATACATGATAAGTAATTTATTTAATAAAATTTGGATGTTTATGATGCATGATTTTCATTAAGTAGAAAAGGGGTTTCTTATCCAATTTTCACATGCACACATGAATGTATGAAAGGCATAAGTGAGTACAATGCCATTCTTAACCAGGGGTGTAAGGTACAAGACCTACTTAGGGCTACTTAAAGCCTCACAGACCCAAGGTTGTCCGGACTAATATACCACTTTCCTTAAATACAAGCATGTGTACAACCGAAATGAATGGAAAAGAAAGAATGCAAAAATTTGTGTTGGTTGATTTATTTTTGTTTCTACAATTTATATGTGCAAGCATAAGTCTCCTTCTTAAGTGATAGTATTGGAATGAATAGGATATGGAATTAGGCAAGTGTTAGGTTCTTTTTAGATGACGCACACTTTTCCAAACCTATTCAAAATTATACTAAAAAAGAGGAGAAGGATAACCTACACTAAACACATCCTTATATTTTTACTCACATGCAAACTTATAAATAAGATATAAGTAACACACTTTCAATTTTGATAAGTGATTTCTATATTTTGAAAATAATTTGAATTTAATAGTGATAATAGCCACTCATATACTTACTTTAGCCAAAATATGCAATTTGACATAAAGAAAACATTTTCATTTAAAATTTGATTATTGAAAAGCATGAATGCATGAAATCATATGACACACATATTTAGCATATTGGGAAAGAACTAAAGCAATGAAAGCATAACATATTCCCTTTAATTAATCCCTAAAGACAATTCAATGAAATAAGAAAGCTTAAAGTAAATCAAAGTTTCTTTAATGTGATTTTTATTTGATCTTGAATTTGATTTAAATTTCAAAATATGAATTGAGTTTGTTGTTCCTAACTCATTCCTGCATGTGTTTGATATCTTTGTTCAATTTTTTAGATGATTAAATTCATTTTATATTTTGATTTGGTTATAGTATTAATTAAGCATGTTAATTATCCCTTACCTACACCACCTTAGTACAATTAATCAAATAATTAAGAGCTAATGAGATGGCATAAAATCTCACAAGAAATTTAAATTTGCAATGCAACTAAGAAGAAAGGAGCCTAATGCAATTTGGCTCATGATTAATGATTAATTAAGCTAAGGGGTTTAACTTAAGTAATTTCAAAACACCCCTCTGTTGACCCCATTTTTAGAATGAGCTCTCAACCCCTCCATCTTAGACATAGGACTTCTCTTAGACTTTAAGAGTTCCTTAGTCTTAGTGAATAGGTGGACACTCAACCTAGCCCTAGAGACTTAGAAGAGTTAGCCATAGGAATAGGTCATGCCTTGGGTGTTAGGAAAATTTGCCTACCCTTAGCTTGAACCATTCCTCAATTTCCTTCCTTCGTCAAACTCCAAATCAATATTATTTGATTTTCTCCAAACTCAAATCAACTCCATATGATTGAAACCCAAGAATAAAATTCTTAAGTTCAAATCTTCCAAGTCCTTTAAATCCCTCTTAATGAATTTAGCCCAAATCATGATCAAATCATTTCAAATCCTTGGAATTTTCTAATGATCCATTTATATCCTCATTTATATTCACATATATAAATGAAATATAAATTCAAACAATCAAAACCAATTCCAAAAATCAAACTCAAATCCATTCAAAATCCAACCTAAGCCTTTCAAGTCAAAATCTAGAACTTAGTCAAATCAACTTCAAATCAAGCCAAACTAATGATTTTCCTTCATGATTCAATCAATAATCATGAATACATATATAAATACAAACTTCAATCACTAATTCAAAATCCAATTAAAAAAATAAACCCTAAATCCTTTCATATTCTTCCTTTGAATATGAAATTGTCAAATGAATCAAAACCTATTTGACTTCAAACCACTTATAAATGGATTTATATTTCAATCATAAGTCTATATACAAGTTCAATCAAACTCGAATCAATCTTTGACCAAGCCATTTGACCCACTTAGGCTCACTTGACCCAAAGTGACCTAAAGTATTTTGAGCCAAATTCCTAACCAAATTGGATTGAATCAAACTCACCTATGCCTCATCATGATCAATAATCATCATGGGATGATCAATCAACCAAATTGGGTCAAACCAAGTCAAACCTAAGGGTTGTTAGTATGAAACCTAACATAGCCAAAATCCACCATAGGCCAAATCGATTGAAATCATTGATCTAAGTTCATTCATGCCCTATGTCAAAACTTAAGTCAACATTTGAGCCTAACCTAGCCCAATTGGCCACTTGACCCAAGTTGACCCAACTTTACCTAAAGGGTCAAAATGTGTCAAAACTTGATCTAAGCCAAATTAATTCAAACCAATAGGTCAAGTTCATTCCAAATCACTTGTTGAACTTGACCAAAGCCTCAATTGGCCAACTAGACCTAACCTAGCCCAATTGACCTTAGACCCAAATAGGTCAATATGCCAACTTGACCCATTTGACCTAAATGAAGTCATATGAGCCAAATTCAAACTAATCCAAATTGAAACAAACCAAAGTTGCCAAAATATTTCAAATGGTCATATGAACTTGACCCAACCCTTGGTTTGACCCAATTTGACTAATTGGTCAACTTGACCTAAGTTGACCCATTTTGACCTAAATGGGTCAACATGAGCCAAACTTTATCAAATGAATTCCAATCTCATGAAACTTGGCCAAACCTAGTTTCTCCACATACATAACATATCCAAATTGAAAATCAACATAATGACCATTCTACCCCTAGGCCATAGAATAAATTTTGGCCTAATCCATGGGTAATTTGGTCATACCCTCATCATATCAACTTGATGCCTTCCTAATAGCTCAAGTGGACCTAATGAAGAGTGGTGCACCCAACCGAATGGGTTTGGGTCAGCCTAAATGAACCCAAGGACAAACCCGACCCCATGGGTCAAATTGGCTAATTCAAAATCCTTACTCCACCCAATTTAATGCACATGGGAGGTTGACAATCCACTCAAGACCTCAAAGCATGTGCAGATCTAGTAGCCTAAACAAACATTTCCATGTGCTCAATTGGATCAAAATGACAAGGGAGGTGTTGGCCATCCGATTTCCATAAGGGGAGATATACTCCCCCTAATTGAATTTGAAATCATGATTCCCTCATTCAACTAAAGCCTAGTGAGTGTTAGGAAAGATCAGAGAGCCATCCTAAGCTTTTAAAAGGATTTGAAATAACTACATCTTGATTTTCTCCATTAAAAAATAGGGGAGCTCACTTCAACTTGAACTTTCTCTACACTTAAACCCATTCTAATTCCTCTTGTACACTCCCTCAGAGGATCAAACCGAGTTCACTCAAGCTCTCATTCAAGTTCCCAAAGCAAGGAGGGCCTCAATTGGATCAAAGTAGCAAAGGAGATCAAGTGGTGTTGGTCCATAGGGAGATCCACTCAACCCCAAGGCTTGAAACTTTCAATAGGACTTCATCTCCACTAAATGAATCTACATCATCAAGCTCGGGCGTCGTGATCACCTCTGGCTAGGTATGGAATTTTTTGACCACGTAGCTTAGGGGGTGTTGGTCTTTTGCGCAAATTTCAAGTCATGAAAAATCCACCATTGGATAGGCTTCTCATTAGCTTTAGATGGTGTGGGAACAATCTTGTTTCAATCCGAGCTCAATCGCTCAGATCTTTCCTAAGATCATGCATGACCTCTATTGATCCTAAGGGAAGAACTTAGAAAATCTTGGCCGTCCATCCGCACATTTTGGATGGACGACCATGATTATACCCACGTTTAGAAAATTTTTATCCCTTTTAAAATCGCGGGATGATCCCTGGTCGTCCAATCTTTGATTGAACGACAAGGATCAAAGCGCGTCCCACCTCCGTGTCATAATTTGGATGTGACATTTAAGTAATAAGCTCATCACATGACTTGTGTAAAGTGTGCTGACCTCCATCGCCATGTGTCGCGCTGTGAGCTGAGGGATTAGTTAGGGGATTTAATGAATGTTAATTAATTTCCTGATCTTCAAAAATTCATATCTCCTTCAATAAAATTCAGAAAAATATGAGATAAATCCAATGAAAAGATAATCCAACCTAAAATATTTTAAAAATAATTTCAATAAATTTTGAATTATCCTTTTCTCTAATTTTGGGTTTTATTATAAATCATATTTTACTAATTACTTCTTAATTAATCCTCTGATTAATCCCAAACTTCTTGGGTGTTTTTTAAGGGATGGCCTCTACCTCCTCTAGTTTTCTTGGAATTTATTGAAGGCCTAATTGGGAGAAATAAAAATACATTTCCTAATTATCCTCCTTATGTAATTAAGGATAATTAAAGTTTTGATTAGTGTTTTAATTTATTATTAAGGTTGATTAAGGTTAATCCAGTGGATAGGAGATTTAGGGAATAATCTTGGGGCCTTTACCCTAAGCTATTCCCTAAACCCCTTTTATTTCCTTAACCCTCTCTTAATTAATGATTAATTCAATAATTATCTCCATAATTAATTTTAAAAATTATAAAAACTTCCAGAACTTAATTAATCTACTTTGGGTAGATGCTTAGGTGTTTAAGAGCCTAAGTTCAATTAAGGAAATCAAAACTTAATTCATATGTGTGAAAGGGTGTTTTGAAATTACTTAAGTTAAACCTATTAATCTGAGCCAAATGGCATTAGGCCATTTCTTCCTAGGTGCATTAAAATTTAAATTCCTTGTGAATTTTTATCTCATTTCATTGGCTCATAATTACTTGATTAACTATGTTAAGGTGGTATAGGTAAGGGTTAATTAACTTGCTTAACTCATACCTTAACCTATTTAATACATAAAAATGAACCTAATCATCTAAAAATTAAACAAAAATATCAATCACATGTGAGAATGTGTTAGGAATAAGAAACTTAACTCACCTTTTCAAAATTAAATCAAACTTAAAACTAAACAAAAATCACATTGAATAAACTTTGATTTATTTTAAGCCTTCTTATTCCATAAGAATGTCTTTAGGATTTAATTAAAGTGAATGTGTTTATATTCTTTTATTGCTTTGATTTTTTCCCCAACATATTAAATTTGTATGTCATGTGGTTTCATGCATCAATATTTTTTAAATTCAAATTTAAAAATTAAACTATTTACTTTATGTTAAATTTACATGTGTTGGCTAAAGTAGAAATATTAATGGCTTTTATCACTTCTAAATTCAAATTATTTTCAAAATATATAAATCAAATGCATAAAACTAAAAGTGTGTTACTTATATTTTAATTATAAGCTTGCATGTGAAGAAAATATAAGAATGTGCTTAGCATAAGTTTCCCTTTTCTTTTATGTTAGTATAGTTTTGAATAGGAATTTTGGTAAGATATATGGTTCATTTAAAAGGAACCTAACACTTACCTAATTCCATATCCTAATCATTCCAATGCTATCACTTAAGAAGGGTTATCTATACTTGCACACATAAATTGCATAAACAAAGTGAATCAACTAATACAACTTTTGCATTCTTTCTTTCCATTTCATTTCTTTTGTACACATGTTTGTATTTAAGGAAAGTGATATATTAGTCTGGACAACCCCGAGGTTATGAGGCTTTAAGTAGCCCTAAGTACGTCTTGTACCTTACACCTCTGGTTAACAATGATGTTGTACTCACTTATGCCTTTCTTACTTTCATATGTATATGTGAAAAATTGGATAAAGAAACCCTTTTCTACTTAATGAAAATCATGCATGTTAAACTTCCAAATTTCCTTAAATGGATTACTTGAAATGCATCAAAAAGTATGTTAAATATTCCCATTTGCGTGTATAGATATGATTAGGATTCATTCATAAGCATGTTATACATGTTGGGAAAGAAATGAAATAATGTGTGTTTTGTGAATTTGGTTCATTTTACTTAATCTTAAAATGTCTTTCTTTTTTAATAGGTTTGTTTAGAGTTCATCTAAACATAGGATTAATTAAAATATGTTTCTTTTATTTTTTTTTACGATTAGCTTTATAAATTGGTTGATGATTTGTTTAGCTTTCGCATTAAGTGGATGTGGATTAGGCTCTTTAGAAAAAAATAAATCTTTTACCAAACTTAACAACTCAAAATTAAAAATAAAAAACTCATAACCTCACCTAAAGCTTTAGTTTAAAATCAAGATAAAAGAATTAGCAACCTCTTAGCTGGATGAGTATTTCTTTTATAATATAATGCACAAATGTTTCTTATTTCACTCTTGATTGGAGGGCTTCCACCTTTTCCAGAGAAACTTGGCTTGACCTTTGAGAGCCATGGTGGAAACACACCTCCTCCCTTCTCATTGATTTTGGCCAATAACTTCATTTCTCATGCATTAGGCATATGAATCCTATTAGCCAGAGTCAAAATAATTATCCAAAAATAAAAATAAAAAAATGAAATTTGAATTGCATTAGATTTAGGTCATTTGAAGCATGTCCCCACATGATCTAGTCTCTTTAGGGATTGAGTTTAAGGACTTAGTCTCTTTCTAAATAAATAATAGCTTAGCTATCTTGCATAAGCATAATGACTTGCCTACATGTATTTAAAATTGTTGGAGGAGTTAGTTGGTAGCCACCCC
The DNA here is from genome assembly GCA_021442155.1 of Cymbidium sinense. Taxonomy (NCBI): domain Eukaryota; kingdom Viridiplantae; phylum Streptophyta; class Magnoliopsida; order Asparagales; family Orchidaceae; genus Cymbidium; species Cymbidium sinense. The sequence continues at coordinate 20,236,840 of CM038227.1, forward strand.
GTGCGGTAAGTCCGCCGGGTGGTTTGTCCTCTCTTGTGGAGAAAAATCAAATAATCATTTTCGCCTTAGATTTAGGTTGTGCTTTTGGCTCTCGCCAAAGCTCCCTAGATTTAGTTTCTAAGATTTCTTCTACCTTTTATGGGCCATAAGAATAAATACTCACCTCTTAGATATTTTCTTATTCTTGTGTTAAGGAATCATAAGTCCTAAATTTCTAATAAAAAGTGCAATTCAAACAAACTAAATCAATTTCAAAAATGTAAAGCCCAACCATAGGATAATTTGAGATACTCGTTAGGTTTCCTATCATCGTGGGTATCTCCTACTTGTCTTTCTTTGGCTTCAATAATAACTCCCCCTCTTTGATCAATCCCATTTGATCTTCAAAATTAAACCAATCGATTGATAGTTATTTTCTATTTCAAATCTTTGAAGATGATCATTTATCTTATTCAAGAGTTTTCCTAAGAAATCCCCATTCCTTAGGATGTAATTAACTATGGGGGCTTGCCCTATAGGGAACTTAATGAACCTAGTTTAAAATAAACCCTGCTTTACTTTTCTATGTAAAGTAGGAAAAGAATCTCTAGTACATATGCAGACCCGCATCCTTAGGAGTCCTTATTGAGGTGATTAGGTCTATTAAAGGGTAGTGACTTCAATCTCCCGAGATAGTACACTTTTTCCTTGATGACGTACTCAATCACCTGAACAATTACATCTACAAATTTGCGTGGCATCTTAAAAAGATGAATTTCTATATTCTTGCTCTCTCTTCTAACCAACAGATTTGAAAGCGACTTTATAGAAATTTTTCTCCATAGCTTTTTCTGGCGACTCCGCTGGGGATGGTTCCTCTCTCCATCTTTGGTAAATGATCATTGTCATTGAGTATTGATAGTGGGTTCGAACTTTGGTATGAATCTGATACTATCTTTCTTTGTGTTGGCACTTAGCTTATTTCATTCTTAAGTTGAGTTAGCCAACATCTTTAGGTTTTAGAACCTCACTCCATGTTGGTCTTAAAACCACCGTTGGGTTCTCCAATGAGTAAAAATAAAACAAAACACTTAAAGACTTCCTCCTTATCATTTTTATGATAAGGAAAGGTTCATTCTAAAATGATAAAGACAAAATAAAATTTCCATAAGAACTTTGTTTTTCAAAAAGCACTCTTTCAAAAATGCACTTAATAAAATATTTTTCACAAAAATTTTATCACCCTCATATAATAATTTTCATATTTATTACATGTAGGAATTTTTAAGAATAAAACTAACAATCTATTTTCCAAAAGCACAAATGAACATCTTCTTTCAATTCATTTTGATGAAGATTTCATTTTCAAAATAAAATGAACAATCATTTCCAAAATCACAATAAAAATAAAGTTTTTAAAAATCATACATGAATCTTTCCATTCAATATACCGACACCTACTGAATGAAAGTTTCATTTTCAAATAAATCTAAATTTTCCAAAAGCAAAATGAACATCTTCTTTCAATTCATTTTGATGAAGATTTCATTTTCAAAATAAAATGAATAATCATCTTCAAATCAAAATTAATTAGAAAGTTTTCGGAAAGCATACCTGAATTTTTTCATTCAATATATTCACACCTATTGAATGGAAGTTTCATTTTCAAATAAAATTAAATCTTTCAAAAGGACATATGAACATCTTCATTTAATATACTCAAATTTATTAAATGAAGATTTCATTCCAACTAAAATAACATCATTTGGAAATCGCACTTAAACATATCTCACATATAATTAAGTTGGAATTCCCCTCTTTCAAAAGGAAAAAAAATCAATAATCACACACAAAACCAAATTTTCACATTTCAAAAATAAGATTGATTTCCATTTCCACATACCCAAATTTCTTGAACGGAAGTCCTCTCTTTCAAAAATTAAAACTTAAATAATCATACTTTCAAAGTTCTAAACACAATTGGAACTCCATTTAACATACCCAAATTTGATAAGTGAAGTCTCCAAATTCAATATACAAACGGGCTTTACATAGTTCACTAAAAAAAAATTTTCAAAACACATTTGAAACTTCATTATACCCAAATTTGTTAAGTGAAGGCTCCAAATCCAAAATCCAAAATTTTTTCAAACACATTTTGGAACTTCATTAAGCATACTCAAATTTGCTAAGTGAAGTCTCCAAACCCAAAATCTAAAAATTTTCAAAACACATTTGGAACTTCATTTAACATAATCAAATTTGCTAAGAAGTCTCAAAACCAAAATCAAAAAAATTTTAAAACACTTTTGGAACTTCATTTAGCATACCAAATTTGCTAAGTGAAGTTCCATCAAACAAAAATCTTCAGACTTGAACTTTTTTCTTAGCATACCAAATTTGCTAAGGAAGTTTCCATTTTCAAAAATCAAACACAAACAAAATGAAACACTTAATTCTTAGCATACCTAAATTTGCTAAGGATCCTATTTTCACAAACTTGACTTCATCTTAGCATACCTAAATTTGCTAAGTAATTCCACTTTCAATCAAAATCAAACAAAATGAAACATCATAAACAATCATTTTTCAAAATCAAAATTAAAAAAATTTTTAATAATTTTCAATCAAAAAATAAAATCAATTGACTACTTTAACATATAAAGTGAAATCAAATCAAAAAATTCAAAAAAAAAATTCAAAAACTTGACTTTATATCAATCATTCAAATACAAATAAGTGATTTTCAAAATTCTCTTTCAATCAATTTCTCCAAATCCATTCCAAATTAATTTCAAATTTTCAAAAAAATCAAAATCATAAATAAAATTTTTTTTATTCATTTTACATCATGGGATTTTCAATCTTTTGTATTCTGGCGGTAGTTCACAAAGTTCATTTCACCTTCCCCATGGTATGGATTTGCAAAAGCCAACTTCTCCATATACCATCGATTCACTTTGGTAGGGAGTTAGGATTACTTGTGAGGGCACTCCCTCACTACAATTAGACCACGGTGAGGCGGTCATCTATTGACCCTCCAACTCGATGTCTCCTCAGAGGAAAGTGGCAGCCCCACAGCTTTAGTTGTGACAGCCGCAGGTGCAGCATTCTAGTGCCATGGTTGCCCCAGGGTAGCACCATATCATCTATACTCTCGGGTAAGGCTCTCCTCTGGTTTGCCTCCCCTATTTTGAGTATGGGTCTAGCTCTCACTCCTCTCCCAGATAGCATAAAATGGATCAAGCGGCCACCAATTGCTAGGAGATGGAGCAAGCTTCAGAGTTCCCATTATCACCACCGTTACAAGAAAACCAGTTCCATCCTCTCTAGGTCGACAAAGAGGATGTTAGGAGGATTCGCCATCACCTCCTCCAAGGTGGTGCTCAGCCAGCTATTATAAAGAGGTCGTATGTCGCCGACTGCCCATGCCGTAGGTGAACCTTATGGACGCTCAGAGTCTGGAGCTCAGTTTGATCTCCGATCCATCATCCCTCAGAACATGGGGAAGCATATCTACCAGGAGAGGTCCTGAGAGGCCCATACAACACATATTACCAGCAGGGAGAGGCGGAGGTTCAGCCATCAGTCGGCAGCATCCGCTCTTATTGATTTTCCATCTCGGCACGTTACCTTCACTGACCATACTGACACCATCCTTCTTACTAGGACTAGTCACCACAGGAGGGAAGTTCCTGTGCATAGAGAGTCGGTGATGTCTCCACCCCACCGCTCTACCCCTCGTCTGCCATCACCAGTCCAGGTCACAGCATCTCTAGTTCCATCTAAGGCCATGAAGGCCATATCCTGGGAGAAGCGCACCCCGTTGGTGATTCGGCTATGGCCGAGGGATCCTACCCCTTCTACACCACCTATTGTGATAAGGTTGAGCTCTCCTGCTTGACTTTCTGCCAATGGTGCAAAAGGAGTGGCGACCCCAAAGCATTATGGTTGTGCCTTCACCAATTCCGCTCATACAGCAAGATGTGGAGATGGTGACAGTTATCTCAGATATTGTATATGATAGTTCAGCTGTACCAGTGATAGTGGAACATCCTAGGATTGTTACCCCTCTCATAGCTAGTAGCAGTCAAGAGTGTCACTCATCTAGTGAGTATAGTCCACATAGGATTGACTCTCCAGTGATAGGCGAGGTTCGATGCCTCTCAGTGTATTATAGTGATCACACCAGTCAACCTAGATTATTTGTACCTACTCAGATGGATCATTCTTTAGATGAGATAGTGGCATATTATTTTATGAAAAAGAAGGAGATCTTGGGGTATGACTGGTCAGATGAAGAGAAAGTCAGCTTTGATCTCAATGAAGATGACTTGTTGGGAGACTCAGAGTGCATGGTCGGTTGACACTAGAGGATCTCTTCTTAGGAACAAGCCATGGAAGGTGATGAGGTTGATCGAAGACATCGCAATATCACCACATCGTTGAGGCAAGGATGAGTAGATTGATAGGATGGCATGACTGTTAGAGGACTTATTAGTAGCAGTTTTAGTGCTTCATAAACAAGCCCCATTAGTTCATCCTACTACAGTCGACATCAATCAGCCTGAGTTAGTGCATGTCTTGGACCCAGTCAAGACTCTACCTCCCGTTGAGCAAGGTACCACTAGCATGTATAGGAAGGTAGTGGAAAGTAACTCCATATAATAAAAATACATAAAATCCATGGTTGAGCAATAGGTAAAGGAAGCTTTAGCTCAAGCTCAAGGAGGATCATCGGTTCCAAAGGGTAGACCCTACCCAGAGGAATTTGATGTTATCCAATATCCCAAGGGTTTCGTGACTCCTTCCTTCAAAAGCTTTGATGGCAATGAAAACCCGAGGCAACATATAACACATTTCAAGGCCAGTTATTGCAACGCAGGTGGTAGTGATGCTTTACTTTTTCTCCTCTTAGTTAGTAGCCTAGCAGGTATTGCTTTTGATTGTCATGCTGAACTGCCCAACGGTTTAGTAAAGATATTTGTTGAGTTAGAGCAACTCGTCATCAAGAGGTTTGTTTGGAGCTCGAAAGGGTTATAGGTGATCTCATTCGACAAAACACTTGAGTCCTTTGTTGATTATATTTTTTGATGTGTAACCTGAGTATGAAGTGTGAACCGTAGCTGTCTGAATAGAATGCCATTGAGATTCTCTTGAAGAATATCCATGGCTCGGTTGGCTTCATGCTTTAGGGCTTCACTATCAAGATATTTGAGAAATTAATCAACAAGGTGGCTAGTCTACAAGGAGAGGCCAAACAGTTGCCTTTTCAAGATCAGTTGCCTAAGTAGAAGCCACAAAAGGTCTATGAAAAGAAGCCGGGAGCACTAGCAGCAGTTGATAAGAGGAAGCAGCCAGCTAGAGATCGGTCCAAGAGAACATGACCTCAGCAGCCTCCACCTCCTTTGCCACCACCGAGGCAGCCATGTCGGCCTCCACCATAGCCCCATGGCTAGCACATCCATCACCTCAACCATATACCACCAGCATGCATACCGTGTAGCTATGGTCCACCTACTCTTTAGATAAGTTAAATAAACCTTATTCTTTTAAGAGGGAGGTAATCAAAAAAAATCTTTAAGAATCTCTTAAAGAAACTTGATTTTGCTACCAGCCTAGAGAGGAGGAAGTAAAAAGTCATGTTCCAAACTTTTGCCCTTACCACCGTATGCTAGGCCATGTTTTGGAGGATTGTTTCACATATAAGGACTGGCTTGAATACAGTTTCAAGATCGATGTTGTAATTATCTCAAAGGAATACCTTGTGAAACAACCTTCCAGTTCCATTAAGATAATCCATGGGGATACATGTGATCTTACCAAAACTAAAGAATGTTGGGATATTTCTCTATCCAAAATCTCTAAGAAGATCATCCAAAAGATCAAGAAGCTTTCCTTGTAGGTGCCTGAGTCAGCTCAAACCTCCAACATCATGAAAGGTTTGCAAGTTGCCAGTGCTAATTTTAGGAAATGGGGAGTTCAGCAGCAGCATCAGCATGTGTCGGCCTAAGATAGCCCTTTAGTGGAGCCACCGACCATGTCCAGCCTCCAGCCTATAGTTACAGCTTCCACGCTATGACTTCTTCCATTTTGGTTAGATCTTATGTTTCTTCTACTAGTAGAACTCTTGTATCAATGAATAAGGGCATCAAATCCCTTACTCCGCTCACTTTACTTTACTTCTACTTTGTACCTCTAAATAATTCCAAGAAATTGAAGAATATAGCTAGTTTGAATTACATCTGTGTCACTTCTGACAACCTTCAATTCCTAATGATAACTCTTCAAGTCAAAATAACTATAATAATTTTGATCTTCCTATTTCTGATTCAGAGTTAAACTTTCCAACTCTGAACACTATGAGTTCACCTCTTGAGATAGACTCGGAATCATCCAACTTTGAGAGTCCCATAGGAGAAGCTATAGGTGAGCCTGATGTGCAGGTAGAATCTTCCATTACCCTGCCATAAGAGATCACCAAAGTCAACCTTCATAGTGGCAAGGTTCTACCTCCTAGGGCAGCACCTCAAGATAGAGGGAAATAAGTCATTGGTACTGAAGATTGAGAACCCTTCCACAAGATGCTCCACCCTTGGATATGCTTGTGGAAGACCAGTTGAAGGTGGACTACAACATCCTTTCTCATCTAAGAAAGTTACCGTCTAAGCTAAGCATATACGATGCCCTTGTCTTATCCAAAGAGATGAGGGAATCACTAATCAAGACTCTCTTTGATCCTGAAATATGCTTAGTTCAGCTGACCGCTATAAATGAGGAAGCACATTATGCAAAAGAAGCTCAAGGGATCACCTTCATAGATGAAGACCTTCTTCTGGGGACTTGGCACAACCATCCCCTACATCACAGTTGACATGGATAAGTTTAAACTCGCCAGGGTTCTCATGGATTAAGGTGCATCGGTGAACATTATGAGTTTAAAGACCCTTGCCTACTTGAGGATCAATATCTCTACACTCTGAGGAGATCAGATAATGTTGAGAGGATTCAATGACTAAGGTGAGCAGGCTTTAGGTTATATAGTGTTGCCTTTGGAGATAAGTGACTGGAAGACTGAAGCCAAGTTCTACATCATTGATTCAAATAATTCATTCACTGATTTGCTTGGTAGGCCTTGGATAGATCATAACAAGATCATTCCATCCTCCTTTCATCAGTGCATCAAGTTCAAAAAAGATGGGATTGAATACCATGTCAACGAAGATGAGAAGCCATTTTCAGTTAGAGAGGTTGAGATTTATGAGGATGCAACCTACTATCTTTCTCAAAACACCCTTTCTCATGAACTTGGACAAAATTCAAATGCAAACACAAAAGAAAAATAAAATGAAGCAAAAGAAAAGATAAAAGAAAATGAAAAGAAAAATAAAAGTCCAAGTGAACAAGAAAGGAGAATTGAAGAAGAAATAGATCCGCATATCACATTCCACCCATAGTTCATTCCATCATATGACATATGGGTTGGATGGCTCAACCACCACCAAGGGAGGCGTAAATGAGGCGCCCAGAGGTGGAGACTTGGCCATCACCAATAGAGGTTGTGTTCTAGTTCATACGAGTACCCCTACTATTCATATAGACTTGGAATCTAACTTGAGGATGAGTCTAATGTGATTAGTATACCACCAACCCCTCTCAAGTTCCATTGGAGGTGACTTTGATCCATAGAGACAAAGACCAGCCTCCAAGCAAAGTATTCAATGGTTTATGTAAAACTATTAGGTAGTAGTTGGGAACCTTAGCTCTTATCTAACTTACATATCAAAAAGTTGAAGTTTTAGTAGTTAAGGAAGTCCCTAAGTCTTCCAATGACATGAAGCAGAAGAAGTTATTTTTGGGATCATCATCCTCAAGTCCTAAAGTTGATGTAGAGCTTGAGGAGGATACTTTTAAAGAATTAATGGAATTACCTTTTGACTTTTACTCGTCATGTGTTCATAATCTGTACAGAAAGGTTTAGTTCCTCACACATGGTCCAAGCACGTCGATAATTTCAAAAGCTATAGAACAATACAGGGAAGCATAATCAAGAGCGTGACTAGGATTCGATAAGTGGGTCCCGATGATGAAGATTATTTAGTTGTTACCAATCATTTGGAGTCGATTTTCTCACACAACCCCAACTCTTATGAATGAATGTGTTTAGAAATCTCGATGATCTAGATGATCTCCAAGTCAAAGAGGCAGAATTTGAAGAGGAGATTCATTCAATAATCGACAAGCTTAAAGAAATCAACCTGGGATAAGAAAATCCATGCACATACATCTTTATTGTGAATGAATAAGAAACCGATGACTTAGTTAGGCTATTGACTAAGTTTAAAGACCGCTTCACATGGAGTTATGAAGAAATGCTGATTATCTCGATGTAGTACAAGAAGCAATAGATAATGCTACCCCTATAAAGCAAGCTCCTAGACGCATGCGATTAGAAATTGAACAAAAGGTTATTCTGAAGTTTCATTAGGGAAGAAAAATAACCTACCTGGTTAGCCAGTGTCATCCTGGTTAAAAAGAAGAATGGCCAAAATTTGCATTTGTGTCGATTTTAAACAAGGCATGTCCTAAGGATGAGTTTCCTCTTCCTATACCAGAATTAATGGTGGACCTCATCTCATGCGCCTCTTTCATGGATGGGTCATCTGGCTATAACCAAATTAAGATGTCTCCTGAAGATGAAAGGAACACTACTTTTTGAACCCCGATCTGAATCTTTTATTATAGGGTCATGCCTTTCAGCCTTAAATATGTTGGTGCTACATACCAATGGGCCATGACTTAAATCTTCAACGAACTCATCCATCATCAGGTTGAGTGCTACGTTGATGATCTAGTAGTCAAGAGCAGAGAAAAGGAAGACCACCTCTTTGACTTGAGAGTAGTTTTTGAACGGTTAAGATAATATAACCTTAAAATGAATCCCATGAATGTGCATTGAGTAGCTTGGAAATTCCTTGGGTTTGTTGTTGACGGGAATAGAAATAGATCCTGAAAAGATTAAAGCTATCTTAGAAATGCCACCTCTTAAGAGTTTAACTCAACTTAGATCCTTTCAAGGATGGATGGTGTATCTAAGATGCTTTATCTCCAACCTATCGGGGAGATGCAAGCCATTTTAGCACTTGTCAAAAAGGATGACAAGTTCAAGTGGGATGATAAGTGTTAGCATACTTTGGAAGATATCAAACAGTACTTAGTGAAGCCAGTTCTAGCGACTATCAGCGGGGCCACTCATCCTCTGCTACATTGGATGACTCTCTCGGTGCTATATTGGCCCAAGCCAATGACGAAGGGAAGGAGAATGCTCTCTACTACCTCAGCTGTCATATGATTTTTGCTGAAGCGAACTATCCACCTATTGAGAAATATTGCCTAGCTTTGATATTTGCTTCTCAAAACCTACAACATTAAGCTTTATCATAAGGTGAACTTGATCTCCGGAATGAATCCACTGTAGTACCTCATGACACGGCCAACGCTATCCGGATGTTTGGCTCACTGGTCCATGATACTTTCATAGTTTGATATCACATTCGTACCCCTTCATGCGATAAAAGAACAGGAACTAGCAGATTTCTTAGCAACACACTCACTTCCTGATTCTCTCTTAGTGATGATCTCGATGAACAAATCATGAACTTAATGGAGGTCGACAACCGCCGATAGGAGATGTATTTTTATGGTGCTGCTTCTTTTCTCAAAGGGGAAGCACTACGATCTATTATCCCAGGAAAGGCAGGGGTAGGAATAGTTCTTCTAACTCCAAACCGTAATTTGATGAGATTCTCATACTATCTTTCCAACCCTGTACCCAATAATGAAGCCGAGTATGAGGCTTTGATTATCGATGGTTAGCCATCACTATCGGTGTCAAGAGCATCAACATCTTTGAGGATTCTCGGTTGGTCATCAACAGTTATGGGTCCTACAAGTCCTCAAACCCAAGCTTCGTCATTACTACAGTATACCATGAAGGCGTTGGCCCAGTCTCAGTCACCATCTACAACAGGTTCCCAGTAGAGAACCGATAGCAGAATGCCTTGGCAAACTTGCAAGAGTTGGCATGTCAGAAGATGAGTCCATTTCAATAAGGGTCCAAAATAGACAAGTATTATCTCTTATTGATGTTGAACTCATCGAGAGACTTTCTCTTGAAGGGGAGGTTGTCATTGCCAAAAAGGACAAGGAGCTGGATTGGAGGCAACCATTCATAGATTACTTGAACACCGAAAAACTACCTCAAGAAAAGTCACAAACTCATCAGGTGAAATAGATAGTTCTCTCCTATGCACTTGTTGATGGCACCGTGTACTAACGATCCTTTGACCAAATGTGGTTATGTTATTTAGACAAACATGAAGCACGTGGCATTGTAATGGAAGTATATTCAGGTCTATGCGGAGCACATCACTCCAGTCCGAAGATGAAGATAAAGATCAAGTGACTTGGATACTCGCGGCCTTGATGATACATGCATGGATATAGCTAGGAGATGCCATCGGTGTTGGGTACCGGTGTTGGGAATGCGACATTGTGGGTCGTCGATCCTCCTTCTTCCAAGGGGCATCGATTCATCTTAGCTTACCGACTACTTTTCCAAGTGGCGGAAACCATCCCACTCGAAGGTCACGGCTTCGGCATGTGCTTCAGTTTTCATATGGTATATAGGTTGGGGTGCCTCGATGAATTATATTCGATAATGATATTGCATTCAAAAGAATGAAGATCAACAACTTTTCCAGAAGACATGATTTAGATTGGAGATACTCCACCATCTACTACCCTAAATCAAATGGCTTAGTAGAAGCATTCAACAAAACTCTCATACAGATACTAAAGAAGACTCTTGATGACAACAAATGATAATGGAACGAGCAGTTGGTTGAAGCTTTGTGGGCCTATCGCACCACATATCGAACTCCAACTCAGTCTATCCCATTTTTCTTAGTGTATGGGTTAAAGCCATTCTTCCTTTAGAAGTTCAACTCCCATCACTAAGGATAGCATTGGGTAACAAGATCACTACAGAGCAAAATGCAAAGTTGCATTTAGAAGAGCTCGAAGGTTTGGAGGAGAGTCTCCTACAGGCATGCCAGAACCTCAAGTTGTACAAGGCCAAAATGATTCAAGCTCACAACAAGCTGGTCTGTCCTAGGTCTTTCCGAGTAGGAGAACTTGTGTTAGTCCTAAGGAGACCAATTATTGCCCATCAAAAGATGGGAGGCAAGTTTGAACCCACTTGGGAAGGACCATATGTCATAGAGAAGGCCTACCAGGGAGGATCTTATTAGCTTATTGATTGTAAAGGGGAACACATGATGCTTCCAATTAATGGGCTCTATCTAAAGAAATATTACCCATGAAATAAATCATGTTTGAAAATAATCATTAATAAAAAGAAAAAAAATCTGATTCCATTCATCAAATCTTGTCTTCTTTCGAAGTGTTGTTTGCTTGTCTTGTGAATCCGCCATGACGTGTTTAGGGTAAGTGTAAAAGTCTCCCAGTGGCATCCTATCCCTCTTTCACAACATAAACACAATCTCCTGACATTATTAGAATAGGTGTAAGAGAACCCGAGAGGCATCTATTTATAACTAAGTTAGGTGTAAGAGAACCCAAGTGACATCCTTTCTTAGTGGGAATCCTTGTTGCCATCTGTGGCATCATTTCATCAAACCCCTAGTGTGTTTAAGGTAGGTGTAAGAGTCCCCAGAGGCATCCTATTCTTTTAACACATGCACAACAATAAACACAAATCTTTTATCTCGAGCTATTTGATGTGGGAGCAAGCCCCATGGCACTCACTCATTAGCTCTAGGTCGTCTACATGCTACCTACCTGCTAGTATGTTAGTGGATCACTTATTTGGAGGATGTGAGTCCCTCAGCTTTCTTCCTAACTTGAACATTACAAACCAACGAGCCTTGTTAGTAGTCTTCATTGGCCAGTCAATAAGCTACCTCATGTTGACTTTGTTTAAGAAGATGTGAGTCCCCATGCTTTCCTCTTGAACCAACCATCACGCGCTAACTAGGTTGAGTATATTTGAGATTTAGGATAAGTCGCCCAATGGCATTCACTTGAGTTGCCTAGTCGATAGCATCTATCGAAGATAGACTATCAAGTCAATTTTGCTATAGGAGGATGTGAGTCCCGAGCTTTCTTCTAGGCGATTGTTGCAAAGTCGGCACCTTAGGTTGGTTGATGTTCCCTATCTTTGGATGACTCACCGGTAGTACACCTCTCTTGGAAAACATGAGTCCCCGTGCTTTCTCCTTGAGTTGGACACTGAATACCTATTGGATATATGACTAGCCCTGTCATTTTCTCCAGGGTGTTAGATTAAGCCTTTACCGACCCCATCCCATTTGGGCACTCTATTTGGATCATGTCATTTGCAACCCCATTTAGACACTACCGGGTTACTTTTGGATTGGACAGTCCCCCTTTCCTAATAGCCACCAATGTGGTTGGAGAATTTATTCGGCAGATGCACAGATTCTCCCTTGGTTCAGTAAATCTGAGATAGATCTAGGCCGATATAAGCTCCTCCTCAGTTTGATCCCTCGTAAACTAATAGGGTCCATGACAAACAACCAAAAAAATAAACAAGATTATTTTGCTTGTGGATTAGGAATTCAAGCCCCAAGGGCCCTTTCTTCAAGCATCTATCTTTAGGGTGTGGAACTCCCTATAGGAATTGCGATACGAGTTGAGATAAATCCCCTGTACTCACTCATAGTCACCCTTAGGTCGGGTTCAATCTATTTTTCCAGCGAGGTTACCCAGATCATTACTTTGAAAGATATAAGACTATGACATATTCTTTCTAGCATGATTAAGCATAGGATCTAGGTGGTTTGATTTGTTTATCTAAAAGCGATCACCCAGTGGTCTTTTTTAGTGGAAGATGTAGTCGAGCTTTCTTCCCTTCAATTGATCATTACAAAAAGGCACTCCTTTGGTTGGATAGTTCTCCCATCGGTGAAGCTACTCCCTTTGGTTCAATAAATCTAAGATAGGTCTAGGCTTACATGCTCCTTCGGTATGATCCATGTAATGGAATCCATCAAAACAAACTAAAAATGAAATTAATCCTTGACTATTCTTGAGCTGATTTAAGTCCCCTAGTGGCATTCACTCAATAGTCAGCCTCAGGTCGGGTTCAATTTGTTGCTCAAAGCAACTGACCGCCCCAATGATTCCTTATTTCTAGAAGATGTGAGTCTCCACACTTTCTTCTTAAGACTTGACCATTATTGTAAAAGGCATTTCCCCTTGGTTGGATAGTCTACCTGGTTGGTAGACTACTCCCCATTGATAAATGCGAGTTAGGTCTAGGCCTCCAAGGCCCCTACTCAGTGCAGTTCATCACAAACCTATTGGATTCATCATAATCAATACAAACAAATCTAAAAATGAATTTAATCTTGACTATCTTTGTGCTGATCTAAGTCCCCCAGCAGTATTCACTCAATAGTCAACCTTAGGTTAGGTTTAATCTATTTTTTTTCTAATAGATTACCCTAGCAACTGGTCTCTACTTTGGAGAGTATGTAGTCTACTGCTTTCTTCCTATGCGTTGCATCTTTGAAAGGCATCCCTTTGGTTGGCTAGTCCTACTATTTGTATAGTATACTATCCCTTTGGATTGGTAAATCTGAGTTAAGTATTGGTCCCCATGGCTCCTACTCAGTGCAGTCCATCACAAACCAACAGGGTTCATCTAAAAATTCAAACCTAACAAAAATTGAAACAAATTCAACCCTCTTCCCCCACAGAACTTAAACAAATCTTTTCTCCCTAGTGAGACTCAAATCAAATTAAACCTCTCATCCCCTTCTAGATGATTTGAACCTTCTTCCCTAGTGGAAGGTTCACACTCTATCCATTAGTGGATTCCCTCCCTCTCTTATGTCTTGGACATAAGTAGAGCCACATTACACTAAGCTTTGGATTCTTTTGAATAGATTATTTCTTAGTGCTTGTGATCTCTGTTGTTGATTGTTTTCAACACCAATACATGTGGTGTTTAGTCACACCACACCTATTGGGCACCCTTTATTGACTTATTTTCTCTCAACCCTCCATCTTAGATATAGGACTTCTCTTAGACTTTAAGAGTTCCTTAGTCTTAAGACACATCTAGTGATTAGGTGGACACTAAACTTAGCTTTAGAGACTTAGAAGAGTTAGCCATATGAATAGGTCATGCCTTAGGGATGTTAGGAAAATTTGCCTACCCTTAGCTTGAACCAGACCTCACTTTTCTTCCTTCAAGTCAAACACCAAATCAATCTTATTTGATTTTCTCCAAACTCAAATCAACTCCATATGATTGAAACCCATGAATGAAATTCTTAAGTTTAAATGTTCCTAAACCCTTTAAATCCCTCTTAATGGACTTAGTCCAAATCATTATCAAATCATTTCAAATTCTTAGAATTTTCTCATGATCCATTTATATCCTCATTTATATTCACATATATAGATGAAATATAAATTCAAACAATCAAAATAAATTCTAAAAATCAAACTCAAATCCATTCAAAATCCAACCTAAGCCTTTTAAGTAAAAATTTTGAACTTAGCCAAATCAACTTCAAATCAAGCCAAACTCTTGATTTTCTTTCATGATTCAATCAAACCTACAATTATGAATCCATATATAATTCCAAACTTCAATCACTAAATCAAAATCCAATTCAAAAAACCAAACCCTAAATCCTTTCATATTCTTCCTTTGAATATGAAATTGTCAAATGAATCAAAACCCATTTGACTTCAAACCACTTGTAAATGGATTTATATTTCAATCATAAGTCCATATACAAGTTCAATCAAACTCAAATCAATCTTTGCCCCAGCCATTTGACCCACTTAGGCTCACTTGACCCAAAGTGACCTAAAGTACCCTTATGAGCCAAATTCTAATTCTAACCAAATTGGATTGAATCAAACTCACCTATGCCTCTCATCATGATCAATAATCATCATGGGATGATCAATCAACCAAATTGGGTCAAACCAAGTCAAATTTTAGCCCAAAATGAAACTTAACATAGCCAAAATCCACTATAGGGCAAATTGATTGAAACCATTGATCTAAGTTCATTCATGACCTATGTTTGAAGTTGACCAAATCAACATTTGAGCCCAACCTAGCACTTGACCCAAGTTGACCCAACTTGACCTAAAGGGTCAAAATGTGTCAAAACTTGATCTAAGCCAAATTGATTCAAACCAATGGGTCAAGTTAATTCCAAATCACTTGTTGAACTTGACCAAAGCATTAATTGGCCAACTAGACCTAACCTAGCCTAATTGACCTTAGACCCAACTAGACCTAAAGGGGTCATGTTGAGCCAAATTAGAACATATTCAAAATTGATTGGAAACAAAGATATCAATCCATTCCATATGACTAACCGAACCTAAGCCGCCCATGACCTAGCCCAAATAGGTCAAATGGGTCAAATGGGTCAAATAGGTCAACTTGACCCGTTTGACCTAAATGAAATCATATGAGCCAAATTCAAAACTAATCCAAATTGAAACAAACCAAGCCACCAAAATAATTCAAATGGTCATATGAACTTGACCCAACCCTTGGTTTGACCCAACATGACCAATTGGTCAACTTAACCCCAGTTGACCCATTTTGACCTAAATGGGTCAACATGAGCCAAACCTTATCAAATAAATTCCAAATCCCATGAAACTTGGCCAAACGTAGTTTCTCCACATACCCAACATATCCAAATTGAAAAATCAATAAAATGACCATTCTACCCCTAGGCCATAGAACACATTTTGGCCTAATCCATGGTTGATTTGGTCATACCCTCTTCATATCAATTTGATGCCTTCCAAATAGCTCAAGTGGACCTAATGAAGTGTGGTGTACCCAACCCAATGGGTTTGGGTTAGCCCAAATGGACCCAAGGCCAAACCCAATCCCATAGGTCAAATTGGCTAATTCAAAATCCTTCCTCCACCCAATTTGATGCACATGGGAGGTTGGAATCCACTCAAGACCTCAAACAACCATGTACAAAGATTTAACAACCTAAATAAACCTTTCCATATGCTCAATTGGATCAAAATGACAAAGGATTTGTTGGCCATCTGATTTCCATAGGGGGAGATATACTCCCCCTAATTCAATTTGAAATCATGATTCCCTCATTCGATTGAAGCCTAGTGAGTGTTAAGAAAGATCAGAGAACCATCCTAAGCTTTCTAAGAAAGATTTTAAATAGCTACTTCTCAATTTTCTCCATTGAAAAATAGGGGAGCTCACTTCAACCTTGAACTTTCTCTACACTCAAACCCAATCCAATTCCTTATGCACACTCCCTCAGAGGATCAAACTGAGTGCACTCAAGCTCTCATTCAAGTTTCCAAAGTAAGGAGAGCCTCAATTGGATCAAATTTGCAAAGGAGATCAAGTGGTGTTGGTCTGTAGGGAGATCCACTCAACCCCAAGGCTTGAAACTTTCAACAGGGCTTCGTCTCTGCTAGATGAAGCTATGTCATCGAGCTCGAGCGTCGGTGACCACCTCCGATGAGATATGAAATTTTTTGACCACTTAGCTTAGGGGGTGTTGGTCTTTTGCGAAAGCAATTTTCAAATCATGACAAATCCACTGATCGATAGGCTACTCATTATCTTTAAATGGTGTGGGAACAATATTGTTCCAATCCGAGCTCAATCAAGCTTGAATCTTCCCTACAACCATGGACGACCTCTATTGATCCCAATGGAAGAACTGGGGAAATCTTGGCCATCCATCCGCCCATTTTGGATGGATGGCCACGATTATTCCAACATTTAGAAAATGTTTTATCCCTTTTCAAACCGCAGGATGATTACTGGTTGTTCGATCTTTGATTGAATGGCAGGGATCAAAGCACGTCCCATTGTCGCACTGCCAATTGAATGGCATGGATCAAAGCATGATTATTCCCACATGTGTAAAGCGTACTGAACGTCGTCGCCGCGTGTTGCGCTATGAGGTAAGGGATTAGTTAGGGATTTAATTAATCTCTTGATCTTCAAAAATTTATATCTCCTTCAATAAAATTTAAAAAAATATGAGGTAAAATTTTGTGGAAAGATAATTCAATGAATATTTTAAAAATAATTTCAATAGATTTTGAATTATCCTTTTTCTAATTTTGGGTTTTATTGAAAATCATATTTTATTAATTACTTCTTAATTAATTCTCTAATTAATCCTAAACTTCTTGGGTATGTTTTAGAAATGACCTTTACCTCCTTAATTTTATTGAAGGCCCAATTAAGAATCAAATGTGTTTCTAATTACTCTTCATGTAATTAAGGATAATTAGGTTAGGATTAGTGTTATAATTATTAAGGTTGATTAAGGTTAGATCCAGTGAAAGAGATTTGACCCCTAAGTTATTCCTAAATCCCTTTATTTCCTTAATCCTCTTAATTATGAATTTAATTATCCTTAATTAATTTCTAAAGACTTTTGAAACTTAATTAATCTACTTTGGATAGATGCTTAGATGTTTAAAGCCTAAGTTTAATTAAGGAAATCAAAACCCAATTCATATGTGTGAAAGGATGTTTCAAAATTACTTAAGTTAAACCCCTTAACTTAATTAACTATTAATCATGAGCCAAATTGCATTAGGCCCTTTTCTTCCTAGGTGCATTGCAAATTTAAATTTCTTGTGAGCTTTTATGTCATCTAATTGGCTCATAATTACTTGGTTTACTATGTTAAGGTGGTATAGGTAAGGATTAATTAACTTGCTTAATTCATACCTTAACCTATTTAATAGATAAAAATGAACCCAATCATCTAAAAATTAAACAAAAATATCAAACACATGTGGGAATGGGTTAGTAATAGCAAACTCAACTCACCTGTTCAAAATTAAATCAAACTTAAAACTAAATAAAAATCACATTGAATAAACTTTGATTTATTTTAATCCTTCTTATTCCATAAGAATGTCTTTAGGATTTAATTAAAGTGAATGTGTTTATATGCTTTCATTGCTTTGATTCTTTCCCCAACATATTAAATTTGTATTTCTTTAGGATTTAATTAAAGTACATTATTTCTTTGATGACATACTTGATCACCTGAATAAGCACATCTACAGATCTATGTGGCATCTTAAAAAGATAAATTTCTATATTCTTGCTCTCTCTTCTAACCAACAGATTTGAAGGTGACTATAGAAATTTTTCTCCACACCCTTACACATATGGGTTGAGTTTTGATTTCCTTAATTGAACTTAAGGTCTTGAACACCTAAGCAGCTGCCCAAAGTACATTAATTGAGTTATGGAATATTTTAGAATTTTAAGAAATTAATTAAGAGGGTAATTAGTAAATTAACCCTTAATTAAGAGAAGATTAAGAAAGAAAAGGGGGTTTAAAGAATAGCTTAGGAAAATGCCCCAAAATTATTTCCTAAACATCCTATTTACTAAACAGACTTTAATCAACTTTAACAAAGGATTAAACCACTAATCAAACCCTTAATTAACCTTAATTACATTAAGGGAGTAATTAGGAAATGAATTAGCAATTTCTCCAATTAAGCAACCAATAAATTTCAAGAAAATTAGAGGAGGTAGAAGTCATCCCTCAAAATACACTCAAGAAGTTTGAGATTAATCAGTGGATTAATTAGGGAGTAATTAACAAATTAAGATTTCTAATAAAACCCAAATTCAGAGATAAGAAGTATTCAAAATTAATCAAAATCAATTTTAGAATATTCTATATTCAATTATTTTTCTAATGCAATTTATTTCATATTTTTCTAATTTTTTTAAGTTGAGATATAAATTATAGAATTTTAGGTAATTAATTAGAATTAAATAAACCTTAATTAATTCCCTAATCCTACGCCATAAATGCTGCGCTACACTTTACATAACACTTGAGTGGCCACTTAAAACATCATGGTAAATGCGCTTTGCGGTCCATCAAGGATTGGACTGTTGAGATTATAGCCGCCATTCAGAGGGGATAAAATGAATTATAAAACATGATTTAATCTCGATCGTCCATCCAAAATGTGTGGATGGATGACCAGAGATCTTCCCTATTCTTCCTTATGGAAAAATGGAGACCATCCACTTTCAAAGAGAAGATCTGAGCTTGGATTGGATTGAAATTCAACCCACACCATCTAAACCTAATGGAAAGCACATCTAACGGTTAAAATTCAATGGGATCAAAATTTCTTGCACAAAGCTCCACACCACATTAAGTTTAATGGTAGATAATGGAATACCTCATCAGAGGTGATTACCAATTCTCGATTCCCTTGGAGAAGCTTCGTCTGGTTAAGACGAAGCTTTGGTGAAAGTTTTAGCTCTTAAGGTTGAGCGGATAGCTCTATGGGCCAACTCCTCTTCCTAGTGCACTCAACTTTGATTGAATTGGATCTTCCCTTGCCATTGGAACTTAAGAAAGAGCTTGGGTAAGCTTGACTTGACCCTCTGATGGAGTGTGCAAAGTGAATTTGGTTGATGTTGAGTATTGGCTAAGTTCAAAATCTTATGGAGCTCTCCTATTTTCACATTATGAAAATTGAGAAGAAGAAGTTGGCAAGTGCTTGAGGGAGCTTGGGATCACTGGGAAAAGACTCCTCTAGCTCTCTCACACTCAATCAGCAATGGGAAAGTGAAGATTCAAATGAATTAGGGAGAGTATATTTCCCCCTTTGGCAATCGGATGGATGAGAAGGGAGGAGCCATTTTGATCCAATTGGGCAGAGGCTTGTTAGGCCATTTAGGTTGTCATTGAGTTTGTTTTAGGCTAAGGAGTGGATTAGTGGAGTGGCCATGTGCTCAAAATAAGTGGGAAGAGGTTTGCCATGTGGCCATTTCAAGCCATGTGCTGGGTCCAATTTGACCCACACCCATTGGGTTGGGTGCACCACCTAGGGTTCACTTGACCTATTAGAAGAGTATGTGGTAGTTGGTATGAAGAGGTTTGATCAAATTCCAAGTGAAATTGACCAAAATTTAATTGGCCTAGGAAAATGGTCATTTGGCTGATTTGAATTTGGATATGTTGGGTATGTTGAGAAAATAGGTTTGGCCAAGTTTCATTGCTTTAGAGTTCATTTAGTATGGTTTAATGTTGACCCATTTAGGTCAAAAAGAAGGTCAAGTTGAATTGGTCAAATTCAAACTAAGTTGGTTCAAGTTCATAATTTGAAATATTTTGGTGGCTTTGGTTTGATTCAATTTGGTTTAGCTTTGAATTTGGTTCATGATTTTCATTTAGGTCAAATGGGTCAAGTTGACCAATTTGACCCATTTATTTAAAGGTCATGGGTAGGTTTAGGTTTTTTTAGTAATGAAGTGATTGTATTTTTATTTCCAATCAATTTTGGTTAAGTTTGAATTTGGCTCAACATGACCCTTTAGGTCACTTTGGGTCAAGTGAGCCTAAGTGGGTCAAATGGCTTGGTGAAAGCTTGATTTGAGTTCGATTGAACTTGTATATGGACATATGATTGAAATATAAATCCATTTGCAAGTGGTTTAAGGTCAAATGGGTTATAATTCATTTGACAATTTCAAGTTCAGAAGGTGAACATGAAACAGATTTTGGCTTGATTTTTGAATTGAGTTTTGGTAAAGTGATTGAAGTTTATATTTATATTTGGATTCATGATTGAAGGATTAATTGAATCATGAAGAAAAATCAAGAGTTTGGCTTGATTTGAAGTTAATTTGGTTAAGTTCAAGATTTTGACATGAAAGGCTTAGGTTGGATTTTGAATGAGTTTGAGTTTGATTTTTGGAATTGGATTTCATTCTTTAAATTTATATTTCATTTATATATGTGAATATAAATGGATTATGAGAAAATTTCATGAATTTGAAGTAATTTGATCAAGATCTAGGCTAAGTCTTTAAGAGGAAATTTAAAGGACATAGAGAAAAGATTTGGAATTTTGAATTTGAATTTTGAGTTTAATTTGATTGATTTGAATTTATATTTCATTTATATATGTAAATATAAATGAGAATATAAATGTTATGAAAAAATTTCATGAATTTGAATTGATTTAAAGATGATTTTGGATAAGTCCTTAAGAGGGAAATTAAGGACTTAAGAATGATTTTTAGTTAGGTATTTGAATTTTGGATTTAGTTTGATTGAATTGAATTTATATTTCATTTATATATGTGAATATAAATGAGAATATAAATGAGTTATAAGAAAATTTCAAGGATTTGAGTTGATTTGAAGATGATTTGATCATGATCTAGGCTACGTCCTTAAGAGGAAATTTTAAAGGACATAGGAAATTTTGGAGTTTTGGATTTGAGTTTTGAGTTTAGTTTGATTGATTTAAATTTATTTTTCATTTATATGTGTGAATATAAATGAGAATATAAATGACTTACAGAAAATTTTATGAATTTGAATTGATTTGAATATGATTTTGGATAAGTCCTTATGAGGGGATTAAGGACTTAAGAATGATTAGGAATTTGAAATTTCATTCATGGGAATCATGGATTTCAATCATGGATTGATTTGAGTTTGGAGAAAATCAAATAAGATTTATTTGGAGTTTGACTTGAAGGAAGGAAGGTGAGTGGTTCAAGATAAGAGTAGGCAAATTTTCCTAACACCCCTAAGGCATGACCTATTCTTATGGCTAACTCTTCTAAGTCTCTAGGACTAGGTTGAGTGTACATCTAATCACTAGATGTGTCTTAGGACTAAGGATCCCTTAAAGTCCAAGAGGAGTGCTATGTCTAAGATGGAGGGGTTGAGAGCTCATCTTAAAAATGAGGTCAATAAAGGGCACCCAATAGGTGTGGTGTGACTGACATGGAACACCATATTGGTGTGAAAAATGATCAACAACACTGAATGATCACAAACATTAATAGAAATAGTCTATCCCTAACCCAAGGTGTAGAAAGAATATAGAGATTAGTGTAATGTGGCTCTACTTATGTCAAGGACATAACAGAGGGAAGGAGGAATCCACTAGGGATAGAGTATGTGAACCTTCCACTAGGGAAGCAGGTTCAAGTCATCCACATGGGGATTAGAGGTTTGATTTGATTTAAGTCTCACTGAGGAGAAATATCCACTAGGGAAGAGGGTTGAATTTGTTTCATTTTTTTTTTTAGATTTGGATTTTTGAGATGGACCATGTTAGTTTACGATGGACTGCACTAAGTAGGAGCCATGGAGGCCTAAACCTAACTCAGATTTACCAATCCAAGGATAGTCTACTAAACACATAGTAGGACTAGCCAACCAAAGGGAAGCCTTTCAGTATACAGCAGTTATGCTAGGAAGGAAGCATAGTAGACTTACATCATCTAAAGTAGGGACTAGTTGCTGCAACAGATTGAACCCAACCTAAGGATGGCTATTGAGTGAATGTCGCTGGGGGACTTAGATCAACTCAGAGATAATCAAGATTAATTTAATATTTAGATTTGTTTTGATGGATTCTGTTGGTTTGCGATGGATCACACTGAGGAACAGCTTATATCAGCCTAGACCTATGTCAGATTTACTAATCCAAAGGGAGTAGCTTTCCAGTCGATGGGATAACATTCCAACCAAAAGAGTGCCTTTTGGTTTACAATGATCAATTGAAGGGAAGAAAGCTTGGGGACTCACATCTTTCACTACAAAAGACCACTGGGGTGATCGGTTGCTTTGGGCAACAAACGAAACGGGCCTATGGCTGCCCGTCAGTTTCTGATAATCATGCTAGAAAGAATTTATCATAGTCTTATATCTTTCAAAGTGGAATGACTATCGAGGTAACCTGCTTATGGAAAAATAGATTAAACCCGACCTAAGGGCATCTATGGAGTGAGTGCCAACCCGAGGACTTATCTCAACTCGAGCAGGCAGGAAATTCCTATATGGAGTTCTGACACTACTCTAAAGATAAGATGTCTGCTTGGGAAAAGGGGCCCTTTGGGGGCTTGAATTCCTAATCCACAAGAGAATTAATTGTGTTTGCTTGTTTAATTTGTTTATCATAAGTCCTATTAGTTTACGAGGGATCAAACTAAGAAGGAGCTTATATCAACCTAGACCTATCTCAGTTTTACTGAACTAGGGAAAATTTATGCATCCGCTGAATAAATTCTCCAACCATAAGGGTGGCTACTTGGGAAGGAGGATTGTCCAATCCAAGAGTGACCCGGGTAGTGTCTAAATGGGGTCAAAGGATGATCCAAATAGAGTGGCCATAGAGGATGAGGCCACTAAGGGCTTAATCCAAAACCCTTGAGAAGATGACATGGCTAGTCATATATCCAATAGGCATTCGGTGTCCAACTCAAGGAGAAAGCGCGGGGACTTACATCTTCCAAGAGTGGTGTATCCACTGGGTGAGTCACTATTAGCATAGCGAACATCAACCAACCTAAGGTGCCCATCAATTTGCAACAATTAGCCTAGGAAAAAGCACGAGGACTCACATCCTCTTATAGTGGAACTGATTGCTGGGATAGTCTATCTTCAGTTGGATAGGTGCTATCCTACCTAAGGTGACTATTGAGTGAATGCCACTGGGGGACTTATATCAACTCAAAGGTAGTCAATAGAAAGGCACCTCTCGAGGACTTATCCTAAACCTTGGATATACTCTACCTAGTTAAATCATGATGATTAATTCAAGAAGAAAGCTCGGGGACTCACATCCTCTTGAACAAAATCAATATGAGGTAGCTGCGGGCAAAGTCTACCATACCAAGATTGGTTTACAATAGTCAAGTTAGGAAGAAAGTATGGGGACTCATATATTCCAAACAATTAACTACTGGAGTGACATATTAGGTAGCATGAGCCCTAGAGCTAATGAATGAGAGTTATGGGGCTTGCTAGCACATCAAAATAACTTGAGACAAAAGACTTGTGTTTGTTATTGTGCTTGTGGTAAAAGGAATAGGATGCCTCTAGGGGACTCTTACACCTACCTTAAAACATGCTAGGAGATTTTGATGAAATGGTGCCACGGATGGCAAATAAGAATTCCCACCAAGAAAGGATGTGACTTGGGTTCTCTCACACCTTACTTAGTTGTGCTAATCAAAATAGGATGCCTTTAGAGTTCTCTACACATATTCTAATAGTGCCAGGAGATTGTGTTTGTGTTGTGAAAGAGGGATAGGATGCCACAGGGGGACTCTTGTACCCACCCTAGACACATCACGATGTATTTGCAAACAAGCAAACAATGCTTTGAAAGAAGAGAAGATTTAGATGAAATGGAATCAGATTTTTGTTTATTCATACACTTATTTTCAAACATGATTTATTTCATGGGTAATATTTCTTTAGGTAAAGCCCATTAATTGGAAGCATCATGTGTTCTCCTTTACAATCAATAAGCTAGTAAGATCCTCCTTGGTAGGCCTTCTCTATGACATAAGGGCCTTCCCTAGTGGGTTCAAATTTGCCTCTCATCTTTCGATAGGCAACAATTGGTCTCCTTAGGTCTAACACTAGTTCTCCTACTAGAAAGACTTAAAGCGGACCAGCTTATTTTGAGCTTCAATCATTTTGGCTTCATACAACTCAAGATTCTGGCACGCCCGTAGGTGACTCTCCTCCAAACCTACAAGCTCTTCTAACCACAACTTTTCATTCTGCTATGTAGTGATCTTGCTACCCAATGCCATCCTTAGTAATGAGAGTTGAACTTTCAAAGGTAGAACAGCTTCGAACCCATACACTAAGGAAAATGGGGTAGACTGAGTTAGAGTTTGGTATATGGTGCGATAGGCCACAAGGCTTCAACCAACTGCTTGTTCCACTATCACTTGATGTCATCAAGAGTCTTCTTTGGTATTTAGATGGGAGTTTTTTGAATGCTTCCACTAAGCCATTTTTTCTGGGGTAATAGATGGTGGAGTATCTTCAATCTATACCGTGTCTTCTAGCAAAGTTGATCTTGAATTATTATCGATATATAATTCATCGTGGCACCCCAAACCTATATATGATATGGTTCCTAAAAAACTAAAGCACATGCTGAGTTGTGACCTCTTTGAGTGGGATTGCCTCCGCCCACTTAAAAAAGTAATCAATGGTAGCTACGATGAACCGATGCCCCTTGGAAGAAGGAGGATCGATCGGACCCACAATGTTAGTAATCCCAACACTCGAATGGCCATGAGGCCAATGTAGGGTGTAGAATGTTGGGTGGTTGGTGGATGCACGACGATGGTACCTCTTAGCTACATCCATGTCTATAATCAGGCCGAGTATCCTATCTCTTGATCTTCTCTTCATCTTGACCGGATTGATGCTCACATGACTGAATGTACCTCCAATGCCATGAGCTTCATGTTTGTCTAAATATCATAACCACATTTGGTCAAAGGATCCGGTATAGGGTGCCATCAACGAGAGTATAGGAGAGAGCTCTCTGTTTCTCCTGATGGACTTGTGACTTTTCTTGAGGTAGTTTGTCGGTGTTCAAATAATCTATAAATGGTTGCCTCCAATCTAGCTCCTTGTCCTTATAAGCAACAGCAACCTCCCCCTCAAGAGAAAGTTTCTCGATGAGTTCAGCATCAATAGGGATAGGATTTGTCTATTTTGGACTCTTATTGAAATGGACTCTTCTTCTGGGCATGCTAATTCTTTGGCAAGTTTAGCCAAAGCATCTGCTACTACATTCTCTGCTCTGGGAATCTTATAGATGGTGACTTTGAGAATTTGGGCCAACAGCTTCATGGTATACTTGTGGTAATGATGAAGCTTGGGTTTGAGAACCTTGTAGGACCCGATAATCTGATTGATGACCAAATGAGAATCTCCAAAGATGTTGATGCTCTTGACATTGATTGTGATGGCTAACTCTAGACTGACAATCAAAGCCTCATACTCCGCTTTATTATTGGTACAGGGGTTGGAAAGATAGTATAAGAATCTCATCACATCACGGTCTCTAGTTAGGAGAACTATTCCTACCCATGCCTTTCTTGGGAGAGTAGATTGTGGTGCTTCCCTTTTATGAAAAGAAGCTGCACCATCAAAATACATATCCCATCTATGGTTGCCAACCTCCCCTAAGTTCATGATTTGTTCATCAGGGAGATTGTTACTAAGTGGAGAATCAACAGGAAGTGGGTGTGCTGCTAAGAAATTTACTAGTGCCTGTCCTTTTACTGCATAGAGGGGTACGAATGTAATATCAAACTGCAAGAGAATCATGGACCATCATGCTAAATGACCAGATAATGTTGGCCATGTCATGAGGTACTATAGTGGATTTGTTCGAAAGATCAAGTTCACCTTATGAGAAAGTATATAATGCCATAGATTTTGAGAGGCAAAGATCAAAGCTAAGAAATGTTTCTTAATGGCTGGATAGTTCACTTCAGTAGAATGATGACTGAGGTAGCAAAGACCATTCTCCTTCCCTTCATCATTGGCTTGGGCCAATAGAGCACCAAGAGAGTTATTTAATGTAGCAGTATAGAGAATGAGTGGCCTGCTAGAACTGGTGGATTTACCAAATACTGCTTGATATCTTCAAAGGCATGCTGACACTTGTCATCCCACTTGAACTTTGTATCCTTTTTTCCCAGTGCTGAAAATGGCTTGCATCTCCCCGATAGGTTAGAGATAAAGCATCTTAGACATGTTAGTTATCCTTGGAAGGACCTGAGTTGAGATAAACTCTTAGGAGGTGGCATTTCTAAGATAGCTTTGATCTTTTCAAGATCTATTTTTATTCCCAGTATCGAACAATAAACCCAAGGAATTTTCCTGAAGCTACTCCAAATGCACACTTCAGAGGATTCATTTTATGGTTATATTATCTTAACCGTTCAAAAACTACTCTCAAGTCAAAGAGATGGCCTTCCTTTTCTCTGCTATTGACTACTAGATCATCATAAGCACTCAACGACGATGGTGGATGAGTTCATTGAAGATCTCGGCCATGGTATATGTAGCACCGCATTTTAAGGCTGAAAGGCATGGCCCTATAATAGAAGATTATGATCGAGGTTTAGAAAGCAGTATTTCTTTCATCTTCAGGAGACATCTTGATTTGGTTGTAGCCAGATGACCCATCCATGAAAAAGAAGATTGCATGAGATGAGGCGATGTCCACCATTAATTATGGTATAGGAAGAGGAAACTCATCCTTAGGACATACCTTCTTTAAGTCCCTAAAATTGATGCATATGTGAATTTGGCCATTCTTCTTCTTAAGGGATGACACTGCTAATAGGATTTTTCTTCCTAATGAAAGATCGATCAATTCTTGACTAAATGACTGTATTGATTTCTAATCGCATGTCTAGGAGCTTGCTTAATAGGGTA
This sequence comes from Cymbidium sinense, assembly GCA_021442155.1. Lineage (NCBI taxonomy): Eukaryota > Viridiplantae > Streptophyta > Magnoliopsida > Asparagales > Orchidaceae > Cymbidium > Cymbidium sinense. Next base: position 20,264,187 of record CM038227.1, read on the forward strand.
GCGGGATCTATTGCCAACCTTGAGAAGATAATCTGGGCATCTCTTCATAACTCCATGTGAAGCAGTCTTTAAACTCTGTCAATAGCCTAACTAAGCATTAGTTTTTTCTTCATTCAGCAATAAACTGATGTACGTCAAGCGTGGATTTTCTTCTATCCCATGGTTGATTTCTTTAAGCCTGTCAATTATTAAATGGATCTCCTCTTCAAATTCTGGTAGTGCCTCTTTGATTTGGAGATCATCTAGATCATCTGAGATTTCTAAACACACATTCTTGTAAGAGTTGATGTTGTGTGAAAAGAACCTATCAGACTCCAAATGGTTGGTAATAACTAAGCAGTAATTATCATCATTGACTGGACCCACTATACTGAATCTTAGTCCTACTCTTGATTATGTTTCCTTGCCTGTATTATTCCATAGCTTTTCAAAGTACTCATGCCTGGACCATGTATGAGAAACTAAACCTTTCTGTATAAGATTGTGGACACATGGCGAGTAAAAGTCAAATGGTAATTCCATTAATTCATTAAATGTATCTTCTTCAAATTCTACAACAACTTCAGGACTTGAGGATGATGATCCCAAATAGAATCTCTTCGGCTTCATATCACTGGAAGACTTAAGGACTTCCTTAACTACTAAACCTTTAATTTTCTGAGATGTAAGTGAGGTTAGAGCTAAGGTTCCTAGCTGCTACCTAATAGTCTCACATAAACCTGATTCAAATACTTTGCTTTATCTAGAGGCATCTTGCTCTGGATCAAAGTCACCTCAGAATGAGAGGAGTTGGCTAGTATACTGATCACATTAGACTCATCCTCCGAACTAGATTCCAAGTCTATGTGAATAGTAGGGGTACTCCTATTAACTAGAACATAACCCCTATTGGCTGATGGCCAACCAAGGGGTCTTCCACCTCTAGAACTGCCTTTATTTCTTCCTCTGCCTCTGCTTGGTGGAGGTTGAGTCATTCTACCCACATGTCTATATAACAGAATGAACTATGGGTGGAATGTGATATGCGACTCTATTTCTTCTTCAATTTTCCTTTCTTGTTCACTTGGATTTTCACTTTTTTTTTCTTTTCTTTTTCTTTTTCTTTATTTTCATTTTCTTTTGAGTTTTTCCAAGTTCATGAGAAAGGTAATTTTGAGGAAGATGGTAGGCTGCATCCTCATAAATCTTAATCTCTCTAACTAAAAATAGTTTTTTCATCTCCATTGGCATAGTATTCAATCTCATCCTTTATGAACTTGGTGCACTATTAGAGGGAGGATGGAATTATCTTATTTTGATATATTTAAGGCCTACCGAGCAAAGCAATGAACAAATTATTCGAATCAAAGATGTAAAACTTAGCTTTAGTCTTCCAGTCACCTATCTCCAAAGGTAACACTATGGAACATAAAGCCCACTCACCTTATTCATTGAATCCTCTCAACATCATCCAATCTCCTCAAAGTGTGGAGATGTCGATCCTCAAATAAATAAGGGTTTTTAGACTCATAATGTTCACCGATGCACCTGGATCAATGAGAACTCTAGCAAGTCTGAATCTACCCATGCTAACTGTGATGTAGAGGGGATGGTTGTGCTCCAAGTCCCAGAAGTAGGCCTTCATCTATGAAGGTGATCCCTGAGCTTCTTTTGTATAATGTCCTCTTCACCTAGTGTCGTGAAAGCATATCTCAAGATCAAGGAGAGCCTTGATTAGTGATTCCCTCATCTCTTTGGATAAGATAAGGGCATCGTATATGCTTAGCTTAGATGGCAACTTTCTTAGATGAGAGAAGACGTTGTAGTCTACCTTGGGCTGGTCCTCCATAAGCATATCCAAGGGTGGAGCATCCTGTGGAGGGGCTTCTCGATCTTCTGTACTAATGATTTATTTCCCTCTATCTTGAGGTGCCTTGGAGGTAGAACCACTATGGAGGTTGACTTTGGTGATCTCTTGTGGGGTAATGGAAGGTTCTGCATCATCACACTCACTTCTCCTATGGGACCCTCAAAGATGATTTCTAAGTCTATCTCAAGAGGTGAACCCATAGTATTCAGTAGGAAAGTCCAACTCAATCGAAAGAAGAGGAAGATCAAAATTATTATAGTTATTTTGACAAGAGTTATCATTAAGAATAGAGACAATCCATCGAAGTGACACGTGATGTAATTCAAGCTTGCTTTATTCTTCAATTTCTTAGATTTTATTGGAGGTACAAAGTAGAAATCAAGTAAAGTGAGTGGGGTAAGGGATTTGATGTCCTTATCCATCGATATAAGAGTTCTACTTATAGAAGAAGAAGAACTAGTCAAGTAGGAGGTCACCATGTGGTAGCAATAGGCTGGTGGAGGTCGGACTCGTGCTCTGGGTTATCCTGGGCTAACACATGCTACTCTGAAGCTTTCCTCGAGTTGGCAACTTGCAAACCTTCCTTGATGTTAGAGGTTTGAGCTGACTTAGGCACCAAAAGGAAAGTTTTTTGATCTTTTGGGTGATCTTTTTAGAGGTTTTGGATAAAGAAATATCCCAACCTTCTTTGGTTTTGGAAGGATCACATGTATCCCCAAGGATTACCCTAATCAAACTGGATGGTTGTTCCATAAGCTATTCCTTTGGGATAACTACAGCACAAGTCTTGAAGCTATGTTTAAGCCAGTCCTTAAATGTGAAGCAATCCTCCAAAACATGGCTTAGCATACGGTGGTAGGGGTAAAAGTTAGGATCATGACTTTTGCCTACTTCCTCTGGTCTCCTAGGCTCAAGTAGTAGAAAATAAAGCTTCTTTAAGAGATTCTTAAAGATCTTCTGATTACCTCCCTCTTAAATGAATAAAGTTTGTTAAGCTTATCTAAAAGAGTAGGTGGACCATAGCTACCTGGCGGCGGGTATGTGTGATGCTACTGCTGGTGATATGGCTAAGGAGGCGGCGGGCCTTGGAGGCTACTGTGGAGGCCGGTATGGCTACCTCGATGGTGGTAAAGGATGTGGAAGCAAAGGTCGATGTCATGGTCTCTCAAACTGATCTCTAGATAGTTGCTCCCCCCATATCTACTACTATCACTGCCTCCTGGCTTCTTCTCATAAACCTTCTACATCTTTGCTTTGGGCATTGGTCTTGAAAAGACAACTGTTTGGCCTCTCCTTGTAGATTAGCTACCTTGTTGATTCGCTTCTTAAATATTTTGATAGTGAGGCCCTTAAGAATGAAGGTGATCGGGCCAAGGATATTCTTTAGAAGAATCTCAGTGGCATGCTACTCAAACAACTACGGCTCACATTTCATACTCATGTTACGCCATCAGAGAATATAATCAACAAGAGACTCACCTGGGTGTTGTCGTGCTACAACGAGACCACCTACAATAACCCTTTGTTGAGCTCTAGCAAATCTCTTGATAAAGAATTGCTCTAACTCAGCAAATGTCTTTATTGAACTATTGGAAGTTCAGCATGTCAATCAAAAGTAATCCCTACTAGGCTACTAATGAAGAGGTGGAATAGCAAAGCATCATTGCCGTCGGCATTGCAACAACTAGCCCTGAAGTGTGCAATATGCTGCCTTGGGTTTCCACTGCCATTAAAGCTCTTGAAGGAAGGTGTCATAAAACCCTTGGGATATTGGATTGCATTGAATTCCTCTGGGTAGGGTCTACCCTTTGGAACTGATGATCCTCCCCGGGCTTGAGCCAATGCTTCCTTCACTTGTTGCTCAACCATGGATCTGATGTCTTTCTCTTGTATGGAGGTACTTTCCACTACCTTCCTATACATGCTAGTGCTACCTTGCTCAGGAGGTAAGGTCTTGGCTGGGTCCAAGACATGCACTAACTCTAGCTGACTAATATCGGTTGTAGTAGGATGAACTGCTGGGGCTTGTTTCTGAAGTACTGAAACTATTGCTAACAAGTCCTCAAGCTGCCTCACCATCTTATCTATTTTCTTGTCTTTTTTGCTTCAACTGATATTGGAGGTGTTTGAATGGGCTATATCTTCCTGACCAACCTCATCACCTTCCATGGCCCGCTGCTCCCTGAGGAGAGATCCCCTGATACCTACCATGTAGACCCTAGCTGAGTCTCCCAACAGATCATCTTCATTGGGATCAAAGATGATCTTCTCCTCATCTGACCAATCATACCCCAAAATCTCCTTCTTCTCTACAAGATAATGTGCTACTATCTCATCAAGAGAACGATCAGTCTGAATGGGAATAAATGATTTCATATGACCAGTGTGATCACTATCATGTACTGAGAGGCACAGAACCTCGCCTGTTGCTAGAGAGTCAATCCTATGAGGATTGTACTCACTAGAAGAGACACATTATTGACTATCACTAACTCTAAAAGGGGTGACATTCTTAGGAGGTTCCACTATCATTGGTGTAGCTAGGCTATCATCTGCTCCCTCTGCAATAGTTGTTACCATCTCCATATCCGCTGAACTAGTGGAGTTGGTGAAGGGATGACCACTATGCTTCAGGGTTGCCACACCATCCGTCCAACCACTAAGGTAGAAGGTTGAGCAGGAGAGCTCGGCCACGTGAGGTGGTGTAGATAGTGGGATCCCTAGCGGATCACCAATGGCACGCTTCTCCCAATATGGCCTTCATGGCCTTGAAGAACTAGAGATGGCGTGAATAAGTGATGGGTGAGAGTGGTGGAGACACCGACTCTCTATAAATAGGAGTTATCCTCCTGTGATGATTGGTCCTAGTAAGTAGGATGGTATCTGTATGGTCGGTGGGTAGCCAGCCGAAAATCATGAGTGCGAAGTCGCCGACGACTAAACCTCCTCTCCGGGTGATATGAATAGATGTATGGGCCTCTCTAGCCCTCTCTTATTGTGGATGTTTCCCCATGCTACAGGGGATGATGGATCTCAAATCAAATTGAGCTCTGCAACATCCAAAGCCGGCCAACCTAAAGTAAGGCGACGAGGCCACATACAACCTCCTACTCTAAGTAACTGGCGATGTTGAACCGCTGGTGGAGGTGAAGTACAAATCCTCTTAGCATCCTCTCTGTCTAACCCAGAGAGAGAATGAAACTGGTTCGCTGTAACCAACGGGGGTGATCAAAGTAGGTACCTCTTCTACAACTCACCACGTGGTGGCATCATCTCCCTAGAAATCCTAATATGATACCGCTTGATCATGCATTTTTTATTTCTCCTTTGTGTCCTAGTAGGATAAGTAGAGTAAGAACTAGACCCAACCTCAAAGATTAGGAAGGCAATCTCTGGAATCAGAGGAGCCTTACCCTCAGAGGGTGCCAAAGAGTGGGTGCTAGCCCTTAAGGGGGTAGTATGGGAAACCATGGGGCACGCAGGCACTATCACTGTCACTACTGAAACTGGTGGGACTGCCACCGCTTTCCTCTTTAATGAGGGGAGGTCAGAATCTAAAGGTTAATTGATCTGGATGATCGGCTTCTGCCTGGCCACTGGAGTCCTACTGATAGTTGTGAGGGGAGTGCCCTCACATGTGATCCTCACTCCCTCAAATCCTTTTCCAAAATGGATAAGGTGGGCATGATCAACTCAGGGGAGATTGTCCTGATCTAACGCCAAGTCCATGCCGCATGAGAAAGTGAACACAAACTTCTGTGAGCCTACCATTTTAATCAATTGCAAACTGAAAGACTGAATTGTAACTGAAGCTATGACTGATGCTTAGAATCTGCAATATAGGAAATGAGCTTTGATTAGATTTCTATTTTTGTTGATTTCTGAATTTGAATTTAGAATTTGAACCCACACCCAACATCTTGGAAGTGTTAAGTGGGGTTCAAATGGATTATAGAAGATTTGAAAATTTGATTGAAAAGAGAAATTTTGAATATGAATCCAACTACAACAAATTTAGATATGTTGAAAAATGAATTCAAATATTTTTAGAAGGATGCTTCCATAGGTTCATGTTTAGAATTAGATTTTGATGTGAGGACCCTTTTCCTTAACAAATTTGGGTATGTTAAAGTAAGGGTCAATTGGTTTTATTTTTTATATTTGGTATTTTGGAATTTTACTCACATAGAAAATTTGGGTATGCTAAGTGAAGTGTTTGAAAATAATTATTTCTTTTTGGGAATTGTTATTTGCTTTTGAAAACTAGACTTCTCACTAAGAAAATTTAGGTATGCTAAGTGAAGAATCCAAGTGTATTTTTAAAAGAATTTTAAAAATAAGATTCTTAGAAAATTTGAATATGCTAAGAAGATCCTAAAGTGTTTCATTTGTTTTGGATATTTTGATTTTTGCAAAAGTAGGATCCTTAGAAAATTTGGGTATGCTAAGGAAATCCTAATGTGTTTCCTTTTGGTTTAGATTTGTTTTTGATTGAAAGTGGAGGCTTTACTTTAGCAAATACAGTATGCTAAAGATGAAGTTCTGCTTAACTTTGTGAAATGGAAATTTCACTTAGCAAATTTAAGTATGCTAAATGAAATTCCAAAAGATGTGTTTAAAAATTTTATGTTTTTTGTTTATTTTTGAAAATGGAAACTTCTCTTTGGCAAATTTGGTATGCTAAAGAATGAAGTTCCAAAAGTACTTGAAAATTTTGGGCTTTTATTTTGGAGACTTCACTTATCAAATTTGATTATGCTAAATGAAGTTCCAAATGTGTTTGAAAATTTTTGGTTTTGAATTTGGAGACTTCACTTAGCAAATTTGAGTATGCTAAATGAAGTTCCAAATGTGTTTAAAAATTTTTGATTTTGAATTTAGAGACTTCACATAACAAATTTTAGAATGCTAAATGAAGTTCCAAATGTGCTTGAAAATCTTTGATTTTGAATTTGGAGACTTCACCTAACAAATTTGAGTATGTTAAATGAAGTTCCAAATATGTTTGAATTTTGAAAATATGCTTGTTAAGTTTTGATTTTTTGAAAAGAAGACTTTCATTCAACAAATTTGGGTATGCAGGAATGGAAGTCAATCTTATTTTTGCAAATGTGAAAATTTTGTTTTGTGTGTGATTATTACTTTTTTAAATGGAAATTCCAACTTAATCATATATAGGATATGTTTAAGTGGGATTTCCAAATGATGTTATTTTTATTTGGGAATGAAATCTTCATTCAATAAATTTGGATATATTGAATGGAGATGTTCATATGTGCTTTTGGAAAATTTAGTCTTGTTTGAAAATGAAACTCCCATTCAAATAGGTATGAGTGCATTGAATGGAAAGGTTCATGTGTGCTTTTTGAAAGTTTTATTTTTGATTTTGATTTTAACTTTTGGAAACATGATTGTTCATTTTATTTTGAAAATGAAATCTTCATCAAAATGAATTGAAGGAAGATGTTCATTTGTGCTTTTGGAAAAGATTGTTAGTTTTAGTTTTGAAGATTCCTACATATAGCAATTATGAGAATTGTTAAATGAGGGTGATTTAAGAAAATTTTGTGGAAAATAGTTTATTATGTGCATTTTTTTGAAAGAGTGCTTTTTGAAAAGCAAGGTTTTTATGAAAAAATTATTTTTTTTCTTTATTGTTTTAGAATGAACCTTTCCTTATCATAAAATAGTAGGGAAGAAGACTTTAAATGTTTTCTTTTTATTTAGATCTTTGTTTTTACCAATTGGAGAACCCAACAGGGGTTTTAAGACCAACACAGGGTGAGGTCCTAAAACCTAAAGATGTTAGCTAGCTTAACTTAAGGAGGAAATAAGCTAAGTGCCAACGGAATGAAAGATAGTCTCGGATTCATACCAAAGTACAAACTCACTATTGATACTCGAACACAATGATCATTTACCACAGATTAAGAGAGGAAACATCCCCAAGGAGTCGCCAAAAAAATCTCTGGTGAAAATTTTATCAATTTTCTTTTTAGAAGAATAAGATATATACTTCCATCTTCACTCTATGCGGGATAAAATGAGAAAGAAAATATACATCTCTTCCTTTTTTATGCATTTTGACACCACATAGATCCATGGATATTTTTATTAAGGGTGATCATATGACATTGAGGAGAGGTGTACTATCTCAAAAAATAGAAGTCACCATCCTACAATGGACCTAATCACCTCAACAAAGACTCCTAAGGATAATGGGTCTATATGTGTACCAAAGATTCTTCTCCTACTTTACATGAAAAAGTAAAGTAAAGTTTACATTAAATTGGGTTCGTTAAGTTTCCTACAAGGGCAAGCCCCCATAGTTAATTACATCCAAAGGAATGAGATCCCTAAGAAATACTCTCGATTAAAGTAAATGATTGTTGTCTCCAAAGATTTCAATAAGTAGGACTATCAATCGATTAGTTTATTTTGGAAGATATCAAAGAGAGGGAGTTATTATCAAAGCTAAAGGAAGATAAGCAAGAGATGCCCATGATGCTAGGAAATCTAGCGAGCATATCAAACTATCCTATGGTTGGGCTTTACATTTTTGAAACTTGATTTAATTTATTTGAGTTGAACTTTTCATTAGAAATTTAGGGCTTATGATTCCACAACACAAGATTATGAAAATGTCTAAGAAGTGAGGATTTAATCTTATGGCCCACAAAGGGGAGAAGTAACCTCAGAACCTAAATCTAGGGAGCTTTGGCGAGGGCCAAAAGCACAACCTAAATCTAAGACAAAAATTGGTATTTGGTTTGCCTCCATAAGAGACAAATCACTTGGACTTACAACAGGGGTGCCAACTAACTCCTACAATTTTAAATCATAGGCAAGTCATATGCTTTATGCAAGATAGCTAGGCTGTTATTTATTTAGAAAAAGATTAAGTACTTAAACTCACTCCCTAAAGAGACTAGATCGTGTAAGGATATGCTTCAAATCACCTAAATCTAATGTAATTTAGATTTTATTTTAATTTCATTTTTGCACAATCATTTTAACTCAGGCTACTAGGATTCATATGTCTAATGCATGAAAAATGAGATTATTGGTTAAAATCAGTGAGAAGGGGGGAGGGATGTTTCCACCATAGCTCTCAAATGTCAAGCCAAGTTTCTCTAGCAAAGGTGGAAGCCCTCCAATCAAGAGTGCAAATAATATGCATTTGTGCATGATGTTATAAAAGAAGTACTCATCCAGCTAAGGGGTTGCTAATTCTTTTATCTTGATTTTAGCCAAAGCTTTAGGTGAGGTTATGAGTTCTTTATTTTTATTTTTGAATAGCTAAATTTGGTAAAAGATTTATTTTACCCTAAGAGCCTAATCCACATCCAGGCCATACATAAAGCAAGAAAGAAACTAGGAAATGATGCCACTTAATGCAAAAGCTAAGAAATCATCAATCAATTTATAAAGCTAATCGCAAAAGAATAAGAGGTTATTGTGGTCGGGTACCACCGCACAAACCTAAAATAAATTGGGTAGCCAAGCTCTACCCTTATACAACCCAGATTACAAATGAATGAAATACAATTAAATAAGGAACTTCATTATTATGGGGGTCTTCAAGCTTCTTTTCTACTTTATTCTTCTTTTCTTCTTTCTTCTTTGGTTCTTTCTTTTCGATGGTTGGAAGGTGGATGCTCTAAAGGCTTCACATGGTGCATAAGATGAGATCTTATGACCAATGCTCATCCTAATCCCCATAACAATCATTCAAAAATCCTAATTGCAAAAATTACATGGAAAAGAAAAAGTAAATATAGCTAACACCTGCAAAATAGAGATTAGCTAAACAAACCACACAAATCTCAAGCATGTATATTGGACTTATGACCCCACACATGGGTGATTAAGTCCACTGACCTATTAGATTATTCTTAGGGCTATAAGCACCTGCACAACAAAAACATTTATATTTTTATTTATTACAGTGCCCCTTAAGCACAATCCCCTACAGGAGAAATGGTTAGACTAAGATCGCCCTCCCATTCATTCTATGCGCATACATCCTAGCATCCACACTAAAACATATATCACAAAACAAAAGCAAGCATCAAACCATGCACCATCCTAACCTAAAGCTAGAAGTGGTGACTTAGCCTAATGTGTGTGCTTTAGGAGTTTGTGTGCTATGCTTAGCTATGGCTTTAAGTTAGAATTTTCTAAGCGTAAAGCATGTTCAAATTAGAGGAGGATTTTATTTTAGTGATTTAATTTTTTTAGGTTGATTTTATTTTATGTTTTGATTAGGTTTAAATGAATTCTACAATTAATTATTGAGTTATAAAGAGAGGGAAAGAGAAGAGAACTTCTCTTTCCTTCCCAAACCTAAGTAAATTCTAAAGTGGATTCATGTTTTGGTTTTGTTTAGTGAATGTTTTAATTAAGTGTTTTAACTAATCCAAAGTTTAGTTAAACTCTAAACAAACCTATTCAAAAAGAAAGGCATTTTAAGATTAAGTAAAATGAATTAAATTCACAAAAGATACACCACTTCATTTCTTTCCCAACATGTATAACATGCATATGAATGAGTCCTAAACATATCTATACATACAAATGAGAATGTTTAACACACTTTATGATGCATGCTAAGTAATTTATTTAAGAAAATTTGGATGTTTATGATGCATGATTTTCATTAAGTAGCAAAGGGGTTTCTTATCCAATTTTCACATGCACACATGAATGTATGAAAGGCATAAGTGAGAATGATGTCATTGTTAACCGGGTGTAAGGTACAAGACCTACTTAGGGCTACTTAAAGCCTCACAATCATGGGGTTGTCTAGACTAATATACCACTTTCCTTAAATACAAGCATGTGTACAAAAGAAATGAATGGAAAAGAAAGATGCAAAAATTTGTGTTGGTTGATTTATTTTTGTTTATGCAATTTATATGTGGAATCATAAGTATCTTTCTTAAGTGATCGAATAGGAATGAATAGGATATGGAATTAGACAAGTGTTAGGTTCTTTTCAAATGAACCATACACTTTGCCAAACCCTATTCAAAACTATACTAAAAGAGAGGAGAAGGAAAACCTACACTAAATGCATCCTTATATTTTTACTCACATGCAAACTTGTAAATAAGATATAAGTAACACACTTTCAATTTTGATAATTGATTTTTATATTTTTTTTAAAATAATTTGAATTTAATAGTGATAATAGCCACACATATTCTTACTTTAGCCAAAAAATATAATTTGACATAAAAAATATTTTCATTTTAAATTTGATTTTTGAAAAGCATGAATGCATGAAATCATATGACACACATATTTAGCATATTAGGAAAGAACTTAAGCAATGAAAGCATGTAAACATATTCACTTTAATTAATTCCTAAAGACAATCTTATGAAATAAGAAAGCTTAAAGTATATCAAAGTTTGTTTAATGTGATTTTTATTTGACCTTGAATTGATTTAATTTTTAAAATGTAAATTGAGTTTCCTGTTTCTAACCCATTCCCACATATGTTTGATATTTTTGTTCAATTTTTAGATGATTAGATTTATTTTATATTTTGATTAGGTTAAGGTATGAATTAAGCATGTTAATTATCCTTTACCTACACCACCTTAGTATAGTTAATCAAATAATTATGAGCCAATAAGATGACATAAAACCTCACAAGAAATTTAAATTTGCAATGCACCTAGGAAGAAAGGTCCTTAATGCAATTTGGCTCATGATTAATGATTAATTAAGCTAAGGGGGGTTTAACTTAAATAATTTCAAACACCCCTCACACATATGAGTTGTATTTTAGTTTTCTCTCTTGAACACCTAAGCATCCTAAAGTAGATTAATTGATTTTTGAAAAGTTTTAAATTTTAAGAAATTAATTAAGAGGGTAATTAGAGAATTAACCCTTAATTAAATGAAGATTAAGAAAGAAAAGGGGGTTTATAGAATAGCATAGGGAAAATGCCCCAAAATTATTCCCTAAACCTCCTATTCACTAAAATAGACCTTAATCACTTTATCAAAGGATTAAACCACAAATCAAACCCTTAATTAATCTTAATTATATTAAGGGGTAATTAGAAATGAATTAGCAATTTCTTAATTAAGCAACCAATAAATCCCAAGAAAGTTAGGGAAGGCAGAAGTCATCCCCCAATATACACTCAAGAAGTTTGAAATTAATTAGTGGATTAATTAGGGAGTAATTAAAAAATTAAGATTTCTAATAAAACCTAAATTCAGAGACAAGAAGAATTCAAAATTAATTAAAATTAATTTTACAATATTTTATGTTCAATTATCTTTCTAATGCAATTTATTTCATATTTTTCTAATTTTTCTAGGTTGAGATATGCATTTTAGAAGTTTAGGAAATTAATTAGAATTAAATAAACCTTAATTAATTCCCTAATCCCTACAGCATGCCACACAAATGCTGACGTAGCTGCACTTTACACGCTAGTGGCCACTTAAACGTTGATCGCCACATGGCGGTGGTGCGCTTTTTGCCTTAACCATGGATCAAGGATGAGGCGAGATTAAAGTTGCCATTCAGAGGGGATAAAATGAATTATAAAATGTGATTTAATCTTGACCGTCCATCCATAATGCAGATGGATGACCAGAGATCTTTCCTATTCTTCCCTATAGAAAAATGGAGATCGTTCACTTTCAAAGAGAAGATCTGAACTCGGGTTGGATTGAAACTCAACCCACACCATCAAAACCTAATGGCAAGCACATTTAACTGTCAAAATTTCATAGGATCAAAATTTCTTTTATAAAGCTCCACACTACATTGAGTTTAATGGTCAGAAAATGGAATACCTCATCGAAGGTGACCATTAGCACTCGATTCCCTTAGAGAAGCTGAAAGTTTCAGCTCTTGAGGTTAAGTGGATAGCTCTATGGACCAACTCCTCCTCTAGTGAGCTTAGCTTTGATTGAATTGTATCCTCCCTTGCCTTTGGAGCTTGGGAAAGAGTTTGGGAAAGCCCAACTTGTCTCTCTGATATAGTGTGCAAAGTGAATTTGGTTGATGTTGAGTATGGCTAAGTTCAAAATCCTATGGAGCTCCCCTGTTTTCACCTTATGAAAATCGAGAGGAAGAAGTTGGAAAGTGATTGAGGGAGCTTGGGATCACTGGGAAAAGACTCCTCTGGCTCTCTCACACTCAATCGATAATGGGTAAGTGAAGATTCAAATGAATCAGGGGGAGTATATCTCCCCCTTTGGCAATCAGATGGTCGAGAAGGAAGGAGCCATTTTGATCCAATTGAGCTTAGGCAGTGGGTTTGTTAAGTCATTTAGGTTGTCCTTGAGTTCGTTTTAGGCTAGGGAATGGATTAGTGGAGTGTCCATGTGCTCAAAATAAGTGGGAAGCGGTTTGCAATGTGGCCATTTCAAGCCATGTGCTCGGTTTGGCCCTTAGGTCAAGTTTGGCTAACCCATCCCCATTAGGTTGGTTGCACCACCCTCCATAGGGTTCACTTGACCTATTAGGAAAGTATCAAGTAGGTATGATGAGTGTTTGACCAAATTCCAAGTAGAATTGACCAAAATTTGTTCTATGACCTAAGGGTAAATGGTCATTTGGGATTTTGAATTTGGATATGTTGGGTATGTTGAGAAAATAGGTTTGGCCAAGTTTCATTGGATTTGGAGTTCATTTGGTATTGTTTGGCTCATGTTGACCCATTTAGGTCAAAATGGGTTAACTTGGGTCAAGTTGACCAATTGGTCAAATTGGGTTAAACTAAAGGTTGGGTCAAGTTCATATGACCATTTGAAATATTTTGGTGGCTTTAGTTTGATTCAATTTGGTTTAGGTTTGAATTTGGTTCATATTTCATTTAGGTCAAATACCAATTTGACACATTTGACCTATTTGAGCTAGGTCATGGGTAAGTTTAGGTTTCATTAGTCATATGAAGTGGATTGGTATCTTTGTTTCCAATCAATTTTGGTTAAGTTTGAATTTGGCTCAACATGACCCTTTAGGTCAAGTTGGGTTCACGGTTAATTAGGCTAGGTTAGATCTAGTTGGTCAATTGAGATTTTGGTTAAATTCAATAAGTGATTTGGAATGAACTTGACCCATTGGTTTCAATTAATTTGGCTTAGATCAAGTTTTGACACATGTGGACTTTTTAGGTCAAGTTGGGTCAACTTGGGTCAAGTGGCCAATTGGGCTAGGTTAGGCTCAATTATTGACTTGGTCAAGTTCAAACATTGGTCATGAATGAACTTAGATCATTAGTTTCAATCAATTTGGCATATGGTGGATTTTGGCTATGTTGGGTTTCATTTTGGCTACGTGTTGACTTTATCAAGCATTAGGTTTGACTTGATTTGACCCAATTTGAGTGATTGATCATCTCATAATGATTATTGATCATGATGAGAGGCATAGGCGAGTTTGATTCAATCCAATTTGGTTAGGATTAGAATTTGGCTCATAAGGGTACTTTAGGTCACTTTGGGTCAAGTGAGCCTAAGTGGGTCAAATGGCTTGCTCAAAGCTTGATTTGAGTTTGATTGAACTTGTATATGGACTTATGATTGAAATATAAATCCATTTGCAAGTGGTTTGAGGTCAAATGTGTTTTGATTCATTTGACAATTTCAAGTTCAAAGGGTGAACAAGAAATGGATTTTGGCTTGATTTTTGAATTGAGTTTTGGTAAGGTGATTGAAGTTTATATTTATATTTGGATTCATGATTGAAGGATTGATTTAATCATGAAGAAAACTCAAGAGTTTGGCTTGATTTAAAGTTGATTTGGCTAAGTTCAAGATTTTGACTTGAAAGGCTTAGGATGGATTTTGAATGAGTTTGAGTTTGATTTTTGGAATTGGTTTTCATTGTTTGAATTTATATTTCATTTATATATGTGAATATAAATGAGAATATATATGGATTATGAGAAAATTTCATTAATTTGAAGTGATTTGATCATGATATGGGCTATGTCTTTAACAGAAAATTTAAAGGACTTAGAAAAGATTTGGAATTTTGAATTTGAATTTTGAGCTTAGTTTGATTGATTTGAATTTATATTTCATTTATATATGTAAATATAAATGATAATATAAATGAGTTGTGAGAAAATTTCATGAATTTGAATTGATTTGAAGATGATTTTGGATAAGTCCTTAAGAGGGAAATTAAGGACTTAAAAATGATTTTGAATTATGAATTTGAATTTTGGATTTAGTTTGATTGATTTGAATTCATATTTCATTTATATATGTGAATATAAATAAGAATATACATGATTTATAAGAAAATTTCAAGGATTTGAATTGATTTGAAGATGATTTGATCATGATCTAGGCTAAGACCTTAAGAGGAAATTTTAAAGGACTTTGGAAATTTTGGAGTTTTGGATTTGAGTTTTGAGTTTAGTTTGATTGATTTGAATTTATTTTTCATTTATATGTGTGAATATAAATGAGAATATAAATGAGTTATGAGAAAATTTTATGAATTTGAATTGATTTGAAGATGATTTTGGATGAGTCCTTAAGAGGGAATTAAGGACTTAAAAATGGTTTGGAATTTAAATTTTATTCATGGGAATCATGGATTTCAATCATTGGTTGATTTGAGTTTAGATAAAATCAAATAAGATTGATTTGGAGTTTGACTTAAAGGAAGGAAAGTGAGGAGTAGTTCAAGCTAAGGGTAGGCAAATTTTTCTAGCACCTCTGAGGCATGACCTATTCTTATAGCTAACTCTTCTAAGTCTCTAGGGCTAGGTTGAGTGTCCACCTAATCACTAGATTTGTCTTAGGACTAAGGATCCCTTAAAGTCTAAGAGGAGTCCTATGTCTAAGATGGAGGGGTTGAGAGCTCATCCTAAAAATGAGGTCAACAATCTCACATCAAAGTAGCTCGAGAAAAAGGATATGTATTTGTTTGATATGTGTTTATGTTGTTAAAGATGGATAAGATGTCTCTTGGGTTATCTTACACCTATCTTAAACAAAATGAAGAATGGAAGAAATGGTGCCATAGGGGCATTATGACTCTGCTAAGGAAGGATGTCGCTTTAGTTCTCTTACAGCTAACTTAGTTGTGCTAGTTGAAATAGGATGCCTCTTGGGTTATCTTGCACCTATCCTAATAGCACTGGAGAATTATGTGTAGTTTGTGTTTGTGTTGATGAAGGATAGGATGTTCTCTTACACCTATCCTAAATGCTTCGTGGTAAATTTGCAAAAAAAAATTGCTTTTAATTTGAAGATATTGAATTGGAAATGGAATCTTCATTGATGATAATTATTTTCAAACATAATTTTATAGATAATATTTTTTAAGTAGAGCCCATTGATCAGAAGCATCAGACACTCTCTTTTATGGCTGATGAGTTGATAAGATCTTTCTTTGTAGGTCTTCTCTATGGCAAAAGGGCCTTCCCAAGTGGGTTCAAACTTTCCTCACATCTTGTGATGGGTAACAATTGGTCTCCTTAGAACTAAAATAAGTTCTCCTACTTGAGAAGCTCTAGGATGAACTAACCTGTTGTGAGCTTGAATCATTTTGGCTTTATATAACTTGAGGTTTTGCATGCCGATAGGTGTCTCTCCTCTAAACCTTTGAGCTCTTCTAATTGCAACTTAGCATTCGGCTCCATTGTGATCTTGCTACCCACAGCTATCTTTAGAGATGGGAGTTATACTTCTAATGGTAGAATGTCTTTAGACCCATACATTAAGAAGAAAGGAGTAGACTGAGTTAGAATTTTGTATGGTGTGGTATTTCCACAAGGCTTCAACCAACTACTCATGCCACTGCCGCTTATTATCGTTGAGTGTCTTCTTCAGCATTCGGATGAGAGTTTTGTTGAAGGTTTATGCCACATCATTTTTCCTTGGGTAGTAGATGGTAGAGTATCTCCAATCTATGGTGTGTCTCTGGGCAAAGTTGTTGATCTTGGTGCTCTTGAATGTAGTACCATTATCAAATATAATTTGTCAAGGCACCCTGAACTATATATGATATGGTTCCTGAAAAACTAGAGCACATGTTGAGCTGTGACCACTCTGAGTGGGATCGCATCCATCCATTTGGAAAAGTAGTGGGTAGTAGCTAAGATGAACTGATGACCCTTATAAAAAGGAGGGTCAATCGAACCGACTATATATGTACCCCAACACTTGAATGGCCATGAAGCCAATGTTGGGTGTAGAATGTTGGGTGGCTGGTGTAGGACCACACCGTATACCTGACATTGGTGGCATCGCCTAGCTACATCCATGTAATTTGTGATCATCAATGGCCAGTAATATCCTAGTCTCCTAATCTTGGCTTTCATCTTCAGCAGGTGTTCGATAACCCCTCGAGTGTACTACCGATCTTATGGGTTTTGTGTTTGTCTAAATAGCATAACCACATATGATCGAAAGATAGCTGGTACAATTTGTCATCCATGAGAGCGTAGGAAAGTGCTCTCTGCTTCACCTGATGGGCTAGTGACTTCTCTTGAGGTAGTTTGCCTATATTTAGGTAATCCATGAATGGTTGCCTCCAATCCAATTCCTTATCCTTTTTGGTAATAGCAACCTCCCCTTCAAGAGAGTACCTTTCGATGAGTTTAGCATCAATAAGGGATAAGACTTGTCTATTTTAGACCCTTATTGGTATAGACTCATCTTCTGGACATCACAACTCCTTGGCAAGTTTAGCTAAAGCATCTTCTATAGTATTTTCTCTTCGAGGAATATTGTAAATGGTATCCTATGGGATTTGGCCCAATAACTCCATAGTGTATTTGTGGTAGTGTTGGAGCTTAGGCTTTAAAACCTTGTAGGACCCAGCGATCTAATTGATGACTAACTGAGAATCCCCGAAGATATTGATGTTCCGGATGCTTAGAGTAACAGCTAACTCTAGACTGACAATCAAAGCCTCATATTCAGCTTCGTTGTTGGTGCATGGATTAGACATATGATATAATAATCTCATCACATTACAGTCCGAAGTTAAGAGAATTATTCCTACCCCTGCCTTCCCTAGAATAGTAGATCGTGTTTCTTCTCTTATTTGAAAGGAAGCTGCACCATCAAAATACATCTCCTAGTGCCAAATGCTAGTGTCCCCTAAGTTCATGATTTACTCATCAGGGAGGTCATCACTAAGCGGAGAATCAGCAGAAAGTGGGTGTGCTGCTAGGAAATTTGCTAGTGCTTTTCCTTTCACTGCACGGAGGGGTACAAAAGTAATGTCAAACTACATTAAAATCATGGACCATCTTGGCAACCATCTGGATAGCATCGGTTGTCATCAAATATTACAGTGGATTGATCCTAGAGATCAAGTTGACTTTATGAGAAAGCATATAATGACATAGCTTTTGAGAAGCAAAGATTAAAGCTAGGCAATGCTTCTCAATAGGTGGATAGTTTACTTTAGCAGGGATTAGATGACGATGAGATAGTAGAGTGCGCCCTCTTTCCCTTCATCATTAGTTTGGTCCAACAAAGTGTTGAGGGAGTTATCTAATGCAATAGTGTAGAGAATCAAAGGCTTCTGATAGGAATGCTAGAATCGCGCCATCGCTTGATCTTGATGTAAAACCATGTTGGCACTTATCATCCCACTTAAACTTAGTGTCCTTCTTGACAAGTGCCAAGAATGGTTGGAATCTTTCTGATAAGATATAAAGCATCTTAGATATGCCAACCTCCTTTGGAATGACCTGAGCTGAGTTAGGCTTTTAGGTGATGGAATTTTTAATATCGCTTTAATTTTCTTTGGATCAATTTTGATTCCATGGTGTTAGACAATAAACCCAAGGAATTTCCTTAAAGCTACTCTGAATGCATAATTCAAGGGATTCATTTTGATATTGTATTATCTTAATCGTTCAAAAACTACTCACAAGTCAAAGAGATGGTCTTCCTCACTTTCTTTTGATCACGAGATCATCGATGTAGCATTCGACTTGATGATGAATGAGTTCATCAATATTCAAGTCATGGTCCGCTGGTATGTGGCACCGGCATTTTTGAGGCCGAAAGGCATGACCTTATAGAAATATATTTTGATTTAGGTTCGAAAGGCAGTATTTTTCTCATCTTTAAGGGCCATCTTTATTTGGTTATATCCAGATGAGCCATCCATAAAGGAGAAGACTGCATGAGATGAGGCAATGTCCACCATTAGTTTCGGTATTGGTAGTGAAAATTCATCTTTTGGACATGCCTTATTTAGATCCCTAAAATCAATGCATATGTGAATTTGGCCATTCTTTCTCTAAATTGGGATGACACTGGCCAACCAGGTAGGATATTTTTCTTCCCGATGAAGCCAGCATCGATTAGTTTCTTGACTTTAGAAATGACCTGATGTTCAATGTCTAATCACATGTGTCTAGGAGCTTGCTTGATAGGGCTAGCACTAGGCTCTATTGCTAATTTATGGACTGCTATGTTAGGACATAAATTGGGTATCTCTTCATAACTCATTTCGAAGCAGTCCTTAAACTTAGTCAATAGTCTAACTATGTCATTGGTTTTAGTTTGATTCAATAAGGAACTAATGTATGTTGGACATGGATTGTCTTCAGTCCCTAAGTTGATTTCTCTGAGCTCATTAATGGTTGACCTGATCTCCTCTTCAAACTCTAGTGGTGCATCTTTGACTTCAAAATCATCTAGATTATCTGAAGTTTCTAAACACACCTCTTCATATGAGTTAATGTGATTTTAAAAGAACCTATTAGATTTCAAATGATTGGTGAAATAATAATCATCATCATCGATTGGACTCACAATACCAAATCCTAGTCCCTAACTTGATTGAGAATGTCTGCATTTATTGTTACATAATCTCTTGAAGTAGTCTGACCTGTGTTTAGACCAAGCATGTGGAATCAATCCTTTCTTTGCTAAATTTAGAATACACAACAAGTACCAATCAAAAGGTAATTATATTAAATCTTTATATGAACCATCCTTAAGTTCTACATCAAATTTTTGACTTGAGAATGATGCTCCCAGAAAGAACCTCTGAGTCTTCACATCTGTGGATGACTTAGAGGCTTCCTTAACTACTTTCCTCAACTTATTGAGGAAAGTAGGGTTAGAGCTAAGATTCTCAACTGATGCCTGACTATTTCACATACAGAGTTGGATATACTCATGCTTTTGGATCCAGGTCTTCATCACTATCTGGCTCAAGTGTCACCTCCAAGGGAATCTACTGCTGAGAAGAGTTGGCTGGTGTGCTAACCATATAAGACTCATCCTTTGAACTAGAATCTAAGTTTAAATGGATAGTAGGTGTACTCCTAGTAGTTAGGACATATTTTTTTATTTGGTGACCAATAAGGAGGTTTACCACCCCTAGGACTACCTCTGAACTGGCCTCTTCCTCTGCTTGGTGGAAGTGGGGTCATCCT
The DNA here is from genome assembly GCA_021442155.1 of Cymbidium sinense. Classification (NCBI taxonomy): domain Eukaryota; kingdom Viridiplantae; phylum Streptophyta; class Magnoliopsida; order Asparagales; family Orchidaceae; genus Cymbidium; species Cymbidium sinense. Next base: position 20,284,440 of record CM038227.1, read on the forward strand.
ACCAATTTGTCTGAATGGAGAAATGAACTATGGGTGGAATCTAAGGCTAGGCTCCAGTTCCTCCTCTAAGTCTATTTCTCGCTCCCTTTTATTTTATTTTTAATTTTCTTTTTTCCTTTCCTTTTTCATTTTCTCCTTCTTTTTTTTTTTTTATTTTTTGAACTTTTTCCAAGTTCATGAGAATAGACTTGTTAATTTTACGGGAGGTAGTAGGCCGCATCCTCATATATGTCCACCTCATAAATTGAAAATGGCTTGAGATCTCCTTTGACACAGTAAGCAATCCCACCTCTCACGAACTTCATACATGAAGAGAGGATGGGACCATGTTATTTTCATGTATACACTATCTCCCAAGAAAAGCATTGAAAGATGTATCTGAGTCTATAATGTGAAACTTGGCTTTAGACTTTCAATCATCTATCTTCAATGGTAACACTATGGAGCCTAAGGCCCTCTCTCCTTGTTCATTGAATCCTGTCAACATCATCCTTTCTTTTTTTAGTTTGGAGATGTCAATCCTCAAGTAAGAAAGGGTTTTTAGACTCATAATGTTGACTTATGCACTGGATCAACCAACACTCTTGATAGCCTACATATGCTGACATTCACTATAAAGGGGGTGATTGTGCTCATCATCCCTAGAAGTGAGTCTTTATCACTGAAAGTAACTCCCAAGGTGTCCTTCAAGTGGCATAGCTCCTCTTCAATAGCGGTCAGTTGAGCCAAGCATATCTCTAGATCAACTAAGGCCTTCATTAGAGATTTCCTCATCTCTTTGGATAGGACAAGGGCGTCATATATGCTTAGCTTAGTTGGCAACTTTTTAAGGTGAACTAGAGCATTGTAATCAACTCTAGCTTGGTCCTCCACAAGCATATCCATAGGTGGAGCATTCTGTGGAGGGGATATCTGCTCATTGGAACCAATGACTTATTACCCTTATCTTAGTAGAACTTTGCCACTACATAGGTTGACTTCGGTGACTTCATGTGGGGGGTTGGTGGAAAGTTCTACCTGCTCATTGGGCATACCTACAACTTCTCCTATGGGACCCTCAGAGTCAGTTGACTCCAAGTCAATCTCAATTGGTGAACCCAATTAATTTAGAAATGAAAAGTCTAATTCTGAATCAGAAAAGAAATGATCAAAATTACTAGAGCTATTATTGTTATTTAGACTTGGAGATTTTTTAATAGGAATAAAATCAGGAGCATTAGAAGTAGACAAGATATAAGTAGAATTTTCTTTCTTCATTAATTTCTTTCTAGGTGGAGGTACATAATAAAAATCAAGTAAAGTAAGTGGATCGAGGGGTATAGTGCCCTCATCCATAGATATAATGCTCATGCTGGTAGAAGAAGAGCTGGATGAGGTGGTAGCTGCAATAGTGGAGGGAGTGGACTGCATGGCAGCACTGACTATCCTGTGCAACTATGGATTGTTGCTTCGCTCGAACTCCTACCTTCCCTGAGTTATCCTTAGCAACTTGCAAACCCTCTTTGGTGTTGATGGTTTGAGCTGCCTCAGGCACCTGGAAGGAAAGTTTCTTTATCTTAGAAATGATCTTCTTAGAGATTCAGGATAAGGAGATATCCCAACCTTCCTTTATCTCAAGAGGATGACAAGTATCCTCATGGATTATTCTAACAAAACTAGATGGTTATTTTAACAAGTATTCTTTGGGGATAACAATGGCACCCGACTTGTAGTTGCGTTCAAGCCAGTCTTTGAAAGTGATGCAATCTTCTAAGACATCGCCTAACAAGTAGTGGTAGGGGTCAAAAGTTAGTATCATCACTCTTGCCCACTTCCTCCATCCTCTTAGGCTCGTAGATGGAAATCAAGTTCTTCAGGAGGTTCTTAAAGATCCCTGACTACCTCCCTCTTGAATGAATAGGGCATGTTTAATTTATCTAGAAGAGTAGGTGGATAGTAGCTACCTGGCAGTGGATATGAATACCACAGCTGAGTGTACTTCTATGGAGGTGGTGGTGGTGGCCGCTATGATAGTTGTGGTGGTGGTATGATGGTTGAGGTGGTGAAAGAGGAGGTGACAAAGGAGGCTGCTGGGCTCGTGGACTCTCAAACTAAACTCTAGCTAGTTGCTTCCCTCTGGCTACTGACACCATTGTCCCTTGCCTCTTCTCAAACACTTTCTATGGCTTGGGTTTGGATGATTAGTCTTTGAAAGGCAACTATTTGGCTTCCTCTTGTAGACTATCCATCTTGTTGATTAATTTCTCAGATGTTTTGATTGTGAAACCTTTGACCATGAAGGTGATCGAGTCATGGATATTCTTGAGAAGAATTTTAATAGGATGTTGTTCAAAAAGCTATAGTTCACATTTCATAGTCAGGGTACGCCACCTGAGAATGTAATCAACAAGGAACCCGTTGGGATTTTATTTTACTATAATGAGGTCACCCACACTTACCCTTTACTGGGCTCTAGAAAATCTCTCGATAAAGAGTTTCTCCAACTCAACAAAAGTTTTCACTGAACCATTGCACAGTTCAGCATACCAATCGAATGCAACCCTAAGATTACTAATGAAAATGCAGAAGAGAAGTGTGTCACTGCCATCGACATTGCAACAACCAACTCTGAATTATGTCATGTCCTACCGTGGGTTCCCACTACCATCAAAACTCTTGAAGGAAGGTGGCACAAACCCTTTGGGGTATTAGACTATGTCAAATTCCTCCAGGTAAGCCCTACCCTTTGGAATAGATGAATTACCCTGGGCTTGCACTAGTGCTTCCCTTACTTGTTGTTCCACCATCTGCTTGATGTCTTTCTCATGTACGGAGGTACTATTTATGACCTTCCTATGCAAACTACTATCTTGATCCACGGAGAGACACTCTAAGTAGGATCTAAGACATGTAAGAGCTTAGGTTGATTGGCCTCCATGGGACTAGGTTGTGAAACTGGAGCTTGGTTATGGAGTGCTAGAATTGTTGCTAACAAATCCTCAACCCTCCTTTCCATCCTATTGATTTGCTCATCCTTCTACCAAAGCTGTTGAAGGAGCTGTTGGGTCGAGTGAGAGGTATCACCATCCTCGATCACAATACCTTCTTGACTTTTATGGTTTATGTGGAGGAATCATCGAGTATCGATCATATGAATTTCTATTGAATCTTATAAGAGGTCATCATCATCGGGGTCAAAATCTACTCTACCCTCCTCCCGATCAGAATGATCACTCCCAAAAAGTTATTTCTTCTCGGCAAAGTATTCTCCTAGGATATCATCTAATGAATGATCTCCCACTACCTGGTTGAACTGGTACAAACACCTCATGTGAGTCATGCTCTCCAACCTATGTATCAGACACTGCCTACTGATAGGACTCTCTCATAAGGAGGACCAACTACCATGGGGACTATACTGGTATCCCCTCCTTCCTCTGCTACTGTTGATAGCTGCGGTGGTGGTACGACCACAACATTTTTGGATAGCCACTCCCTTTTCACCACAACTGAAGTGGAAGGTCAAATGGGAGAGCTCGACCTCACCTCAGCTGGTGGGATAGATGAAGTGGGATCCTTAGGTCGTAGCCAAATCACCAATGGGGATGCTCTCTCCCAAGATGCATACTTTTGAGCTTTGGTAGAGATCTTGGAAGGAGGGACTTGGATAGGTGATGGTGGATGGAGAACTGAGCAGTGTGGTTGTGGATGAGGAGTGGAGTAGTGTAGCTATGCAGACACTGGCTGCCCTCCCACTAGAGCCCTCCTCCTGTGGTTGGTGGTGCCTGTCAATATTATGTGATTTGTGATGCTAGCCCATAGATCTAGAAAATCAATAAGGATGGAGGTCTCACCTAACATACCTCTCCTCTCTTGCCCTGACTGAGCCTCGGCTCTCTCCCTCAGAATCGATCAATAGCTGCTACTTGGAATCATGGACCTCAAATCAAATAATGCACAGGACCCTGAGCATCCGGCTCTGCTAACCTGGCAAAGAACTATCTTGAGAACAATATAAGGCTTCCTCCACTCCCTAGTGGTACCTTAAAGTGTGATGGTGGTGGAGGCGATGCAGTGATCCTACTGTAGTCCTCCTCTTCATTTGAGACTAAGAGGGGGTGGAACCTGCTACCACTCAAGAGTGGAGAGGTCTCACGAGGAGAACCCTTCTTAGCTACATGGGAGGTAACATCAATCCCCCTGGCTGCTCGCTTATGGTACCGCTTAATCTTTCTATTCTTGTTGCGGCGTTGAGTGTAGGTGAGCAAGGCAAAGTGAGAGCTATAACCTACATCAAATGTAGAGGAAACTATCTTAGTATCCATGATAGTCTTTCCCTTTAAAGTCGAGGAAACTAGTGAGGAGGTGCTAGCTTGCATCAAGACTACATTAGGGACAACAATAGACTGAACTGGCATGGGAACCACTAACACTGACACTGTTGAGGTTGTAGCTGGCTGAACTGGAACTGATATCATTGTGGGAACCTCTACAGCCTTCCTCTTTAGAGAGGAAAACTCAGACTATGACTACAGATCGAAATGGAGGAGTGGCTTCTATTCTGCCACCTCCTCTCTACTGATAGTCGTGAGGGCTGGTCCCTCACAAGTAACCCTGACGGCTTTGAAACCATGGTAGAACTAAATTAGGTGAGTGGTGGTCATGGTGTGTATGGCCTGATCCAAGGCCAGACCCACACCTAATGGGAAAGAGAAGATGAACTTACTAGAAGCCATTGTAATTGAACTAAAGATGGAGAAAGAACTAACTATGCTGATACCTCTGTATTTGTTGAAACACAACTGAGTCAGACTTGTTTTAATATTTATCTTCAAATATTAACTTTTGATATCGATTTGGAATTTGAACCCACACTTAACAAGTTTAGGTATGCTAAGTGGGGTTCATTAGAGAGATTTTAGAATGTGAGGAGAGACTTTGCCTTTGAATTTGATTTTGAATTGGAACCCTCATTCAACAAATTTAGGTATGTTGAGTGGGGTTCATTCCATTTGGAGAGACTTTGGAGATGAATTTGTTTTGTTTTATCCTTTGTTTGAGTTTTGATTTTGGAACCTTCATTTAGGAAATTTATGTATGATAAGTGAGATTCAAGTGGATGTTTGAAATTTTTTATTATTATTATTTTTTTTCTTAAAGCATTTTTACGTTGGTGTTTGTCATGTGTTTGATTGTTTAATTTGATTTGGAAATGAGATCCTTACTTACCAAATTTAGGTATGCTAAGTAAGGTCCAAATATGTTTGATGTATTTTTGTTGATTTGATTTGAAAAATGAGACCTTTACTTAACAAATTTAGGTATGTTAAGTAGGCACAAGTGTGTTTGATGTGTTTGTTTTGTTCATATTTAAAAGGTGACTCTTATTTAACAAATGTGGTATGTTAAATAGAGTTCAATTTGTTTTGATTTTGGAAAGAAGGAACTCTCATTTGACAAATTTTGGTATGTCAAATGGAGTTCAAATATGTTTTGATATTTTATGATTTTTGAATAAGGGGACTCCATTTAACACATGTGGGTATGTTAAATAGAGTCCAATTTATTTTGATTTTGGAAAAGGGAATTCTCATATGACAAATTTGGGTATGTCAAATGGAATCCAATAATGATTTTGGAAAAGGAGAATTCTATTTAACAAATGTAGGTATGTTAAATAATATTCACTTTATTTTGATTATGACAAATGGAACTCTCATTTGACAAATTTAGGTATTCCAAATGGAGTTTAAATATGTTTTCATTTCATGCTTGATGTTCGCTTTTGAAAAGATAGAACTTTCACTTAACAATTTAGGTATGTTAAGTGAGGTTCAATGATATGTTGATTTTCTTTTCTTTTTTTTTTTTTTTTTGAAAATGGAACTCCACTTAACAAATTTAAGTATGTTAAATGGAGTTAATTGATTGATTTTATTTTGAAAATTGTGCTTTTGAAAAATTATGAAAAGGATTTTGATGATGTAAAATTTAATTTTGATTTTTGAAAAAGAATCCTCATTTAACAAAATTAAGTATGTTAAATGAGGATTTTATGTCTTCATTATTTGAAGATTTGAAGATTTTGTACTTTATGAATTTTTATGTTATGTGTAGTGAATTTCAAAATGATTTTGTTTAGGAAGAGTGCTTTTGGAAAATTTTGTAAAAGGACTTTACTTGTTTTATCATGAATTTTCTTAGATATGTGTGGTGTTTTATTTTTTTTGTGTTAGTGTGATATTTCGTGTGTGTTTATATAAGATGACACCATGCAGATCTGTAGATGTACTCATTAGGGTGATCGGGTATGACATTAAGGAATAGTGTACTATCTCGAAAAAAAGTCACTATCCTATAATGGACCTAATCACCAAGATGGCTTCTTTCTAATCTTCCTACCACATGCTTCTCCGTACTGATTCATATGGAACTAGCTCGACCTGATGATCAAATTCTTGAGGGAAGCATATCTGGTCCCAGGACTTTGAGGACTAGGCTTGTCATTTCTAGCTTGCAGCGGATTTGCAAAATCGATCGACCAGGAAAAGGAAGAAGATAAGATTGACTACCTCACTCAAGGATAGGACCCCAGGAGATTAAGAAATGAGATTAACTCATTGAGGGATCGGTTCCAGAGTGTTATCGACGGGTTGAAGGAAGACATTCAATTGGTGCTTGAGTAGGGGCATTCAATTTTTGTTTCAACTTTGGCTTCATATGAAAGGTTCATTGGTACAGGAGAATGGGTCGAGTAAACTCTCTTGGGGCCGAGAAAAGAAAAATTTTGGAAATTTTTGCTCACTTGATTGAAAGTCCAACATCTTCTCTAGGTGTATAACCCTGAGACGTGACGGTGTCACTTTTCTTTTCCGGCCCGGCCCGATCAAGACTCTGTCCAATCAAAATCCCAGATACTCTCTATGTCCAAAGAAGAACCATGGAATGAGGAAGATTCCTCTTTTTTCTATCCCAATAAGAAATGACTTGCTCTTAGCTGCAACCCCATCAGCTGCAGGTGTGGAAGAAGCTGAAGCGAGAATGTCGGCTTGAGTAACACAAATAGTGGAGCACAAGCTTCCAATTCCAATGAAGCAAGGGTGTAGCGCAAAATTGACTTCCATATCGAGAAGATATGTGCATCTGCTTGTACTTCACCGTAGTAAAGCTCCAGCGAAAGTCAGAGTCTGGCTTTTCCAGCCCTGTTTTGCTTATATATAAGGTTTTTAGTCACATATGAGCAAAAATCTTGCCATAGACAACCTATTACCGACCTCGATGTGAAGCAGGAGGAAATCGGTACCCGCGAGATGGTGAATTCAAGACAAGCTTCCCTCTTGCTTTGCTCGAGAATGTCTATGGGGTGGACTTGATTTTACTAAGGATGATGACGATTATCCAATAAATGGCAGGTGCCGGTTTCGATGTAATTTCTGTTCCAGAAAAGACCCATATGCCCACAGATCAGTGAACCGGAGGGAGGTACTATTTCAATTCTCTTTGGTCCCGTCACTTGAATGAGGACTCCTAAGACATGATGGGTCTTCGAATGTACCAGAGATCTTTCCCCTACTTTATATTGAAAAGTAAAGTAGGGTTTATTTTAAGCCAGGTTTATTAAGTTCCCTATGGAGGCAAGCCCATATAGTTAATTACATCCTAAGGAATGAGATTCTTTAAGAATACTCTCGATTAAGGTAAATGACCATTGTCTCCAAAGATCTCAAAGATAGGACTATCAATAAATTGGTTATTTTTAGAAAATCAAGTGGGATTGATCAAAAAAGAGAGAGTTATTATTGAAACCAAAGGGAGATGAATAGAGGATGCTTATGATACTACGAAACTAGTGAGCATCCCAAACTATCCTATGGTTGAGCTTTATATTTTTGAAATTAAGAGAGAATTATATGTTTGAGTTAAATTTTTATTATAAATCTAGGGCTTATAATTCCACAACACAAGATTATAGAAATGCCTAAGAGGTGAGGATTTATGCTTATAGCCTGCAAAGAAAACAACAACCTCGAATCTATGGAATTTTCAAGGGCCAAAACATGACCTAAATCTAAGGAAAAAAAAGGGTATATGGTTTACCTCCACAAGAGAAGATAAACCACCTGACTGTTGGGCTTACAATCTCCTAGAGTGGCCGCCAACTAACTCCTCCTATGATTTTAAATACATGTAGGCAACTCATATGCTTTGCAAGATGGTTAAGTTGTTGTTTATTTAGAAAGGAGACTAAGTCTTTACATTCACTTCTTAAGAGACTAGATCATGAAGGGCATGAATAATGACTTAAATCTAATTCAAATTTTGTCAAGTTTTATTTTGATTTTTGGACATTTTTATTTGACATAGACTATAGGATTTTATATGCCTAATGCATGGGAAGATCAGTTATGGACTAAAATTAGAAAGAATGAGGTGTGTTTCCACCAAGGCTCTCAGAGGTCAAGCCATTTTCTCTAGCAAAGGTGGAAGCCCTCCATTGGCAAGAGTGAGACAATATGATTTATGTATAATATGAGACAAACAACATCCAGCTAAGAGGTTGCTAAATCTTTTATTATCTTGATTTATGTCCTAGGCTTCAGGTGAGGTTATAAATTATTTAGTTTAATTTTGAGTTAATTAATTGGATAGAAAATTTATTTTTTTTAAGATTCTAATTGCATCCAGGCCACTCAACAACCATCAAATAATTAAGAAACTAGGAAAATCATGTCATCTTAATTGCACAATCATAAACATAACATCAATCAATTTATAAAATTAGTAAAAGAATTAGAGGTCGGTGCAGTCGGGTGCCACCGCATAACCTGAAAAGAAATGTGGGTAACCGAGCTCTACCCTTATACAACCCAGATTACAAATGAATAATTATAATTAAAAGGAATTCATGTTATGGCGGTCTCTATTCTTCATTCTTCATTTCTTCATTTCTTCATTTTGACTTGTTTCTTTTTTTTATTTCTTTTGGCTTGATTGGAATATGGTTGCTCCAAAGGAATCACATGGTACATAAGATTTGGTCTTATAACCAATGTTCATCCTAATCCCCAATAACATTCATTCCAAATTTTAATTGCAAAATTTACATCAAAATGGGAAAGGTAAATCTTACTAAACCTGCAAAAGAAAGGTTAGCTAAACATACCACACAACCCAAGCAGATATATGAATGATTTGGATTTAGACCTCATACGTGGGTAACCAAGTCCACATGTCCTAATTTGAGTTATGCTTAGGGGTATAAGCAACCTATACAGCAAAAAAAATTATATTTTTATTACAATGCCCCTTAAGCATAGCCCCTATAAAAAATATGATTAGGCAAAGATCGCCCTTTCATCCAGTCTACACATATACACTCTAACATCTAGTCTAAAATAATACATCACAAAACTAAACATTCATCAAACCATGCACTGCCCTAACCTAGAGCTAAAATGGTGACTTAGTCTAATGTGTGTGTTATTTAAGGCTTGTGTGGCATGTCTTAGCTAGGCTTTAAGGTTGAAATTTTCTAACTATGAAAGATTCAATTTAGATGGTGGTTTTATTTCAAGTGATTTGGTTGACTTATCAATTTTAGTTGGTGATTTGATTTAGTTTGAATGAACCTATACTTAGTTACTAAATGTTGTAAGAGAAGAAAAGAGAGGAGAGCTCTTTCATCCCTACCTCAAAGCATTTCTAAGTTAGATTGATTAATGAATTTTTTTAGTGAATGGTTTATTATATATTTTAATTAATCCTAAGTTTATATTTACTCTAGATAGCCTTATTCAATAAGAATGGCATCTTAGGATTAATTAAGATGGATTACTATCACATAACACACACCCATTCATTTTTTTCCACCATGTATACCATGCGTATGAATAATCCTAAGCATACCTATACATGCAATACAAATCTTAGCACACTTTGATGCAAAGAGATGTGGTTTGGAAATTTGGATATTACATGTGCTCATTTGTTCATTGATGCATGTCTTTATTATGTAGAAAAGAGAGATTTTTTATCCATTAGCTAAATGTACATCCACATGTATAAAAGTTATAAGTGAGTATGGCGCCATTGTTTTCTACATTAGGGGTGTAAGATATAAGACCTACTTAGGGCTACTTAAAGCCTCGTAGCCCCCGGATGTCCAAACTAATATACCACTTTTCTTAGATACATGTAGATGTACAAAAAAAACCAAATGGATAAAGAATTATGTAAAAGATTATATTTGATTTAGTTATATGCTTTACATGTGTAATATGAATATCCTTCCTAAGTCTTAATATAGAGTTGCATAGGAATAGATTTATGTAAGTGTTGTGTTCTTTTCAAATGAAATATACACTTGCAAATCCCATGTAATTCCATATTAAGAGAAGGAAGGAAAACTTCATAATACACATCTCATGCTATAATCACATGCAAGCCTATAAATATTTATAACTAGATTGCTTCATTCATAATCTTTGATTTATAGGTTTTGAAAATATTTTTTGGTTTTAATAGTGATAATAGCCACTCATATTCTTAATTTTATCCAACACATGCAATTTGACATAAAAGGAAATATTTTATTTGATTAATTTTTAAAATAGATTAATGCATGATTTCATATGGCAAGCAATATTTAGTATGATTGGAAAGAAATAAAGGGATGTAAGCACATGACTTCATTCACCCTAATTAATTTCTAAGGACAATCATATAAAATAAGATCATTTAAAATGAATCAAAAATTCCTTAAGGATATTTTATTTTTGAATTTGATTTAACTTAGAAAATATGAGAAGGGTTTGTTAATCCTAATCTATTTCCTCCATGTGTGAATTGCTTTAGTTTAATTTAGAACAATTAGGTTGATTTTTTATTTTGATTAGGTTAAGGTATGAATTAAATCCATTAATTATTCCTTATCTATGCCACTTTAACATAGTTATCCAAATAATTATGAGCCAACATATGATACGCAACCACATGGAAATTAAATCAGAAATGTACCTAAGAAGTGAAGTGGCTTAATGCAATTGGCTCATAATTATTGGTTAATTAAGCTAAAGGGTTTGATTAAGTACTTTTATAACCCTCCTACACATATAGTTTGATTATAATTTTCTTTGGAATCCTCTTAGGTTTTGAACACCTAAGAATCTACCCAAGAATTGAATGATTGAATTCTAGAATAATCTGGTTTTGAGTTTGATTAATTAAATTATTTAATGAGGTGATTAAGCCATTAATTAATTACAAATTGATTGTGTTTATCCAAATGAAATAAACTTAGGGAAAAATTTAGAAAATAGTTCCTCATCTCATTCCATATGTCCATTCACTATTTTATAATGATTAGCAAGTTCAATTAATGAATTTATCACTATTTAACATATTAATTAATCATTTAATTAGTTAAGAGAGTGATTAAGAATGAGATAAAAAATTCCCCTAATTAATGAAGCAATAAATTCCAAAAAAATCATGGGAGGTAGGGGTCATCCAACTAATCAATCTGAGAAAATTTGGAATTAATTGCTAGAGTGATTAGGAGTAATTAGCTTAATTACCTTTCTAATAAAACCTAAATTGAGTTAAAATTGCTACTTAAATTTAATTAATTTTAATTTTATATTATTCTCCTCTAAATTATCTTTAAAATGAGTATTTATTTATATTTTTGGATTTTTCTACAATTAGTTATGAATTTGGGAATTTTACTATTAAAATTAAATTAATTAAGCCTAAATAAACCCCTAATCTATCAGGCCACGTGGCGACTAATGCGGCGCGCTTTCCACATGGTAGGATGAGATAGGTTATTTAACTTGTCACATCTATCGAGTCAGCTGGCAGCGGACACGCTTTCTCTACGGGCCATCTGATCTAAGATCGGATGGCCGAGATTAATCTTGTGGATTAGGAAGAAATCAGAGGGGATCTAGCATGATCTGATCACAACCATCCATTCCAATCACACGGAACTAACAATGTATGATCCTTCTCCTTGGCAAGCGATGAGAGACGAACAATGTTCATCTTGTCTCATTTAAATCAAGCTCAACTGAGCTCAGATTGGGATCAAAATGATCCCACACCTTCGAAAGGAGGGGGGATGCACATCCATCGGTCAAGATCATGGGGTGATAATTTCCTTCATAAAGGACCAAGAAAATTTCTATAGCTAAGGTTTCAATGGCATACCTCGCTGTAGGTGATCATCGGTGCTTCCAACAGAGGAGGTAGCTTCATCTAGTAGAGATGAAGCCCTGTTGAAAAAATTTGATCATGATTTGAAGTGATTTTCTTGGTTGACCAAGCTCCCCTTCAATGGTGATAGACCTTGATCGAAGTAGTGCTTCTCATGGCTTGGAGATTTAGGAAATGATTCAATTGAGCTCTTAGTCCAAGGATTGTATGTGCAAGGTTAATTTGATTTTGGTTAAGAATTGAATGAGTTGGAGTTTAAGTTTACCTCCCCTATTTCAGCTTGAGTAAAACTGAAAATGGCAAATGGGGGAGCTCGGGAATGGCTTGGAAAATCTTAGGGAGGCTTCGATTCAACTTCTCTAGCTCTGAGAAATGGATTGCTTGTCTTTTGAGTGAGAATGAGGGGGAGTATATCTCCCCCTCCTTTGATTAGGCGGTGAGAGGCTATTTTGCCATTTTGGCTCAATGACTTGGATTGGAGGCACGGTTTAAGCTGCAAAATATCCCACATTGGTCATTTTGGGTAGTGGAGTGAGGAAGAGTGAATGCCCATGTGAGTGGTGAGTGTATTTGGTGATCCAAGTGTTCAAATGTGATTGGGAGGTCAGTTTTGCCTTGCCATCAGTCATGGCCGACCCAAGCTCATTGGGTCATGTTCACCACCCTCCTTGGTGCCTATGTGGACTAATAGGAGGATGTCAAGTGGCCTTGAGAAAGAAATGGTCAAATTCTAAGTGAATTTGGTCATAGGATACCCTTTGACCGAAGGCCAAAGTGGTTATTTAGTTATGAGTTTGATTTGGGCAGATTTGAAATGATTCAAAAATGGGTTGGGCCAAATTTTAAGTGATTTGGAGTTCATTTAGTTTAAAATGGTTCAATTTGTCTCATTTAGGTCAAGTTGGGTCAAATTTGGTAAGGTAGACTAATTGGTCAAATTGGGTCAAACAATGGGTCAGGTCAAGTTCAAATGATCATTTGGAACCTATGGGTATCATTGGTTTGGTTTAATTTAGTTTAGATTTTGTTTTGGTTCATTTAGGTTCATTTAGGTCAAATGGGTCAAGTTGACAAATTTGACCAATTTGACCCAATCGGGTTAGGTCATGGGTTGGTTTATGCTTGGTTGATCATTTGAAATGTATTGTAAGCTTTGGTTTCAATCAAATTTTATTTGGTTTGATTTCAAGTTGATTTGACCTATTAGGTCAAGTTGGGTTTATGGTCAATTGGGCTTGGTTAGGTCTAATTGGTCAATTGAAGCTTTGGTCAAGGTCAATAAGTTATTTGGAATGAATTTAACCCATTGGTTGTAATCAATTTGGCCTAGATCAAGATTTGACCCTTTTTGGCTTTTTAAGTCAATTTGGGTCAACTTAGATCAAGTGTCCAATTAGACTTGGTTTGGCTCAATTGATTACTTGGTCATGTTCAATCATTGATTATAAATGGGTTGAGTCAATAGTTTTAATCAATTTGGCATATGGTGAATTTTGGCTAGTTTGGGTTTCATTTGGGCTAAATGTTGACTTGGACAAAGGCTAGATTTGACTTGCTTTGACCCAATTTGAGTGATTGATCATTCTAGGATGATTGTTGATCACAATGTGAGGCTTGGATGGGCTTAGTTCAATCCAATTTGGGTTCGACTATAACTTAGCTCAAAAAGGTGTTTTAGGTCACTTTGAGTCAAGTGAGCCTAAATAGGTCAATTGGCTGACAAGGCTTGATTCAAGTTTGGTTGAACTCATATATGGACTTATGATTAAAATATAAATCCAATTGCAAGTGGTTTGGAGTCAAATGGGTTTTGGTTCATTTGACAATTTCAAGTCAAAAAGATGAACATGGGTTTAACTTGGGTTAGTTCGATTTTAGCTTAGTGATTGTAGTTTATGTTTATATTTGGGCATGTGATTGAAGGAGTGATTGTTTGAAGAGAAAACCCAAAGTTTTAGATTGATTTGAGAATGATTTGGCTAAGTCCAAAAAATGGCTTAAAGGATATAAGTTGAGTTTGGATTTGAGTTTTGAATTTATATCAATTTGATTTTGTCCATTTGAATTTATATTTCATTTATATTTATGAATATAAATGAGAATATAAATGATCCATGAGAGAATCATGTGAATTAGTAGTGATTTAAATGTGAATTTGTGTAAGTTTGGTCAAAAGGTTTGGAAAAGGGATTTTGATTTGGTTTTGATTTATATTTATTTAATTTGGACGATTATTTGATGCCAATTTTATTTATAATTGTGAATACAAATGATGGAATAAGCGATTTATAAAGATATCACTTGGCTTTGGGTTGATTTGAAGGGTTTGGCTTAACTTATGGATGTGATTCATAAAGCTTGGGAAGGTTTTGGATTTGGGATTGATCATGGGTTTCAATCATTTGATTTGAAATTGATTCATGGTTAGGATTTTGGAATTTGGATTTGAATTTGAATTTGAATTTGAATTTGAGTTTGGTTTGAAAGAAGGAAGCAAGGATTGGGTTCAAGCTATAGGATAGATAAGTCTTCCTAAATCCTTGAAGCATAACCTATTCCTATGGCTAACTCTTCTAAGTCTCTAAGGTTAGGTTAAGTGTTCACCTAATTGCTAGAAGTGTCTTAGAGCTAAGGAACTCTTGGTGTCTAGAGGAGTCCTATGCCTAAGATAGAGAAGTTGAGAGCTCACTCCAAAATTGAGGTCAACAATATGAAATGAACCTCACCTTACCAAGCTAGTGGTGAACAACTCCTAAATTCAATCATCTTTTTTCTTTAGTTAATTTATTTTTACCTATTGGGAGACCCAATAAGGGCTTTAAGACCAACACTCGAGTGAGATCATACAACCTAAAGGATGTTGGCTAGCTTAGCTTAAGGGTGAAATAAGCTAACTTCCAATAGAAAGAAGGATAGTCTTGGGCTTATATAAAATATAAGTCCACTATCGATGCTTGGAGATAATAATTATCTACTAGAGATGGAGAGGTGAACTATCCCCAATGGAGTCGCTAGAAAAATCTATGATGTTTATTTTGGATGTGGGACACCATGTAGATCTTAGGGGATACTTATTGAAGTGATCAGGTATGACATTGAGGTATGATATACTATCTTGAAAGATAAAGGCATCACCCTACAATGGACCTAATCACCTAATAAGAACTCCTAAGGCATGATGGGTCTTTGAATATACTAGAGATCTTTCCCCTACTTTACATGGAAAAGTAAAGCAGGGTTTATTTTAAGCTTGGTTCTTTAGTTCCCTATGGAGGCAAGCCTCCATAGTTAATTACATCCTATGGAATGTAAATCCCTTAAGAACACTCTCGATTAAAGTAGGCAATTGTGGTCTCCAAAGATTTCAAAGCTAAGCTTATCAAAAGATTGGTTATTTTAGAAAATCAATTGGGAAAGTTCAAGGAGAAGGCTTATTTTTGGAAGCCAAAGGGAATAAGTAGGAAATGCTAATGATACTAGAAAACTTAGTGAACATTACAATCTATCCTATGTTTGAGCTTTATATATTTGAAAGTAGGAGATTTATTTATTTTAAGTTCAAATTTTATCAGATTGCTAGGACCTATAATCCACTAACACAAGGTTAGGAAAATACCTAAGAGGTGAGGATTTATGTTTGTAGCTCAAGGAAACATCTACCTTGGATCCTAAATCTGGAGAGCTTTGACATAAGCCAAAGCATTACCTAAATCTAAGCAAATGTGGGCATAAGGTTTAACTCTACAAGAGAGGATAAACTGTCCGACTGCTAGACTCACAACCTCCTGGAGTGAAAGCCAGCAAACACCTCATACACTTTAAATCCATGTAGTCCAATCATATGATTTGTGAGATAGTTAAGTTGTCGTTCATTTAGAAAGAGACTAAATCTTTAAACTCACTCCCTAAGAGACTAGAGCATGAGTGGTACAAGTAATGACTTAACCTAAATTCAAAAATCTTTTTAAGTTTTATTTCAATTTTGACAAAGGCTTTAGGATTTCTTATGCCTATATGCATGATGAAAATAAGTTGTTGGGTAAATCAGCGAGAAAGGAGTGTTCTTCACCACAAAGGATGCCCTCACAGGTCAAGCATTCTCCAATCGTGCAAAGATGGAAGTCCCCTATTTTCAAGAATGAAATAATATGTATGCATGTTGTTAGACATACAACCATATAGCTAAGGGGTTGCTAAATTTTTTAATTATCTTGATTTACATCTTAGTCTTTTATTATGAGGTTATGAGTTATTTGAAATTTTAGCTATGAGTTGTAGTTGGGTAGAAAATTTATTTTTATCCTAAGAGCCTAATTGCATCTAGGCACACATTAAGGCATCAAACATAAAGAAATAATGAAAAAGGCATGCAATTTCTAATGCACACTTTAAGCATAACATCAAACAATTTTTATAAAATTAGCACAAAAGAATAAGAGATTGGTGCGGTCAAGTTCCACCATACAACCAAAAAAGAGAAAAGATAGGTAGCCGAGCTCTACCCTTATACAACCCAGATTATAAAAGAATAAATGCTATGGGGTATTCATTTCATCATATATTCATGTCTTCTTCCTTTCAATTTGGTTTACTTCAAGGTATCACAGGGCACCCCAAGGACTAAGCCTTCTGGCCACTTCTCATCCTAAACCCCATAGCACTAATCCTAATTCCTAATATAAGCATTACAATAAAAATTGGAAAAGTAAATCTAACTACACTATAAAATAGAAGTTAGCTAAACATACATACATTCCTAATAAATTATATTTATAATTTGGACTTAGCACCCTGCACATGAGTAACCAAGCCCACCTGTCCTAACTTGGATTATGCTTAGGGGTTTAAGCAACCTGCAAGCAAAATATTTATATTTTATTTTTACAATGGCCCTTTAATCACAATCTCCTGCAAAAAAAATAATGTTAACTATCAACGGCCTAACATTCAGTCTAAAATATTACATCACAAAATAAAATGTACATCAATCATACAGTCAACATATCGACCTAACCTAGCTCTAAGGTCGGTGACCTAGTATTCTAGTGTGTGGAAAGAGGCCTTGTGTGGCAAGACTTTACTAGGCTTTTTTTAAGTTTCAATTTGGAGTTTGAATTTGTTTAATTTTTACCTTTGGGTGATTTCAATTCAAATGATTTAATGATTTATTTTCCATTTTTATTTCACTTTTATTTGGTTAAAGTAATGTTTAAGTTTTCAAGAATGAAGAGTAGAATGAATTCCATTTGTGGATGGAACTCACCATATTCTACATCCTAACTCCTAAAGAGTAACTAAGGTCTTTAAGTATCTTAATTAGCCCATTTGAATTTATGAGTTTGATTTGATTTGATTTGATTTATATTCTAAAATGTGAGTTTGTTTAATCTTCATGTATTTTATTGATTAATTTTGGATTAGATGTTTTGATTTAATTAAATTTTGATCATTCAATATCCTTAATATCTAATAATGTTTAAGTTTGTTTAAATCCATGTGTTTTTGATTGATTAATTTTATATTAGATATTTTCATTTAATTAATATTTTTGATAATTCAATCTCTAGTTTCTTTCCCTTGGGTTTTAATTTAATTCCTTAATTTTATATGATTAAGATCATTTTGATGTTGTCTAAATTCATTGATATCATTGTTCTATTTAAGTTTGATTTATATTGGTGAATGTATTTTAATTTACTTATGATTTTTTTATGTTTAATGTATTCTTATATTTGAATTCCAATTAAGGGTTTTACTTATTAAATTTAGCCATTTAGTTTCTGTGTATTTTTTATTCATTTAGTTTGATGATTAATCTCTTATCTTAGTTTAATAGGTTTGTTTATTTGGATTTTATTTTGGTTTACCTTATTTTGATATTGATTGGAATTTGGACCGATTTGATGACTTTAGAGTTTAGATTTAATTTCAAGTTTATTTAATTTGATTATGGTTTATTTATTTATAGTTTGATTGGATAAAATGAATTGAAAGTTTGCTTTGATTTTAATTGAGTTTGATTATTTATGATTAGAATTTCATTTTAATTTCATTCATTTATCATGTTTATTAGAGTTTAGCTTGTATTTGATTTTATGTTTGGATTTAATTATTACATTCATACATTTAATAGCTGATTGTTTATCTTATTTAAGTAGGTTGAATTAGATTTAATTTGACTATATTTTAAATTGATGAGAGTCTTTCTTAATTTGATTTAATTTGATTTGATTGGGTTTATTAACTAGTTTAATTAAGAAGTGTGATTATATTAATTATTAGATTAATTAGAGATTTATTTAATTTTTTTAATTTGATTTCATGTTTGTTTAGGTAAATGATGTAATTGATAACTTAATGATTTAGGTTTACTTTAAGATTTAATTGACATTTAATTGCATTTTAATAGGTTCAAATTCATGTTTGATTAAACTTAGGTTTAATATGATTAATTTAATTAATTTAATTAACTTATTTTAAGAGGTGTGATTAAATTAATTATTAGATTAATTAAGTATTTGATTTGAGTTTGATTTAAGAATTAGTTTTAATTTGATTTATTTAAATCAATTTGGTTCATTAAGATGATGGATTAATTCATTAAGTTTGCATTAATTAGGTTTTTAATTAATTAGATTTGATTAAGGATAATTAAATTTTGAATTTGTTTTAGATTAATTAAACATTTGTTTAATTAGAAACTAATGATTTAATTTTCCACATGTGAGTGTTTTGATTTAATAGATTTATTAGGTGTTTTACTTGAATTTGATTTGATTAAAGGATTACTATTATGATTTGTTGTTTGATGGGATTAAGTGAATTAATTGTTTATTTTTATTTCAATTCAACTTGATTATTTATAATTAGAGTTTCATTTGATTTTATTCATTTATTATGTTCATTTAATTTCATTTAATACTTTAATTATGAATTTATCCTTAATTTAGTTATTAGGTTCATGTATTTAATGATTAATTAGTTTTCTTACTCCTAATGGATTGAATTAGATTTGATTTAGTTATATATTAACTTGATTAAGTTTGGCTTAATTTTATTTAGCTTAATTTGATTAATATTAAGTGATTAGCTAAGATGAATTGGATTGGCCACTCAATTGACCGCAGGTGATTGGTGGCGTGACGAGGCAAAAGAGCGTGAATGCATTGATCAAAGAAGCAGAATGCACAATTTTGCTCGGGATCAAATCAGACCATCCGATTGCAGATCAGACGGTCCAAATCAACTCAGGTGATGTGAGGGCCTAAATTGTGTAAAATCTGACGCTAATCACAACCGTCCATTTCCCAAAATGGGAGATCATATGGTGGCAGAATTTTCTTCCTCCGAGGCAACGAAAATGACATGATGATCAGTATTTTTGTAGGATTTTCATGAAACCAGTAATTTTGTCGATTAGGCTCGATTTCAAATCTATTCTATCCGAAAACTTTATTTTTGCATTAGGATCATGTAAAATAAAATATGCAAGAGATATCTAAGGAAATTCCTAAAATTAAACAAACATTCTCAAGCAATCCTATGGCCAGCTATGAGATTTGAAATTTACCTCCCCGGGGATGATTTCCTAAACCGTAAACCCTAAACCTAAAGTCTAAACACTAAATCCTAAACCCTAAACTCTAAACCCCAACCTTAAACCTAAACCCTAAAACCCTAAACCTTAAAACCCTAGACCCTTAAACCTAAACCATAAACCCTAAATCATAAACCTTAAACCCTAAACCCTAACCCTAAACCCAAAATCCTAAACCCCAAACCTTAAACCTTAACATAAAGTAACTAAATAAATAAATAAAAATAAACCCAAACCCTAAAACCTAATAAACCTAAAACCCTAAGAATGGGCAAAACTTGACAACAAGAACATCAACATCAACCAAGCTTAGTTTAGATCTGGAGATGGAGGCGAAGGCAGAGGCAGCGATTATCACAGTGGTGGTGGGGGATCTGGAAGAGTTGGTGGATATGGAGGTGGAGTAGATGGTTAGGAGGAGGAGACAACGCTTATGTAATAAGGGAGAGATCGGGATATGTGAAAAAAACTTAAATAAAATAAAAAATAAACGTAAAATAAAAAACTTAAATAAAATAAAAACTAAATATAAAATAACATAAATAAAAACCTAAACTAAACTAAAAAATAAAATAAACCTAAAAATAAAAAACCTAAATAAAATAAAACTAAACGTAGAATAAAAATAAAATAAACCTAAAATTAAATAAAATAAAAACCAAACAAAAACATAACATAAAAAAAAAACTTAAACCCTAAATGAAAAAAAAACCTAAAACCTCAAATAAAAATAAAATAAACAAAATAAAATAAACCTAAACCTAAACTAAATTAACCCTAAACCTTAAACCCTAAAAACAAAAACCTAAACTTAAACTAAATAAAACCTAAAAATAAAATAAATATATAAACCTAATCCTAAATAAAATAAAAAATAAGATAAAATAAAAACCTAAACAAAAACCAAAACTAAAACCTAAAACTAAAATAAAATAAAAAATAAAAACTAAACTAAAATAAAATAAATAAAAACCTAAACTAGGCGAAAAATAAAATAAACCTGAAATTAGAAAACCTAAATAAAATAAAAACTAAACCTAAAATAAAAATAAAATAAACATAAAATAAAATGAAATGAAAATTAAATAAAAAATCTAAAACTAAAAAATAAACCTAAAATAAACTTTAAAATAAATAAAAAATAAAACATAAACCCCAAACTAAAAAAAAAACCTAAACCTAAAATAAAAATAAAATATACAAAACCTAAACTAAAATTAAACCAAACTAAAATAAATAAAACCTAAACCTAAAATAAACTAAACTTAAACCTAAATTTAAACTAAATAAATTAAAATAAACTAAAAATAAACCTAAACCTAAACTAAAAAATAAAACCTCAATAAACTAAACCTAAACCTAAATAAAATAAATCAAATTAAATAGAAAAATAAACTAAATAAACCCAAACCTACTAGTTTACTTAAATTAAAAAAATAAAAATAAAAAAATTATCAAAAAACTCTAACACTAAACCCTAAACCTTAAACCCTAAACCCAAAAACCATAAACCCTAAGAGCCTAAACCCTAAACCCTAAAACCTACAACACCTAAACCCTAAACCCTAAACCCTAAACCCCAAACCCCAAACCCTAAACCATAAATCCAAAAAAATAAAAAAATAAAAAAATAAAATAAAAATAAAATAAAAAATAAAACAAAAAAAAAACCCTAAACCATAAATCTAAACTAACCCTAAAGCTTAAGCCTTAATCCCTAAACCATAAAACATAAAAACCAAAACCTAAACTAAATAAAACCTAAAAATAAAATAAATAAACAAACCTAAACCTAAATAAAATAATGAAATAAAATAAAATAAAAACCTAAACTAAAACCTAAACCTAGAAATAAAATAAAATAAATGAAAATAAATAAAAGCTAAACTAAAAGGTAAACTAAAACAAACCTATCGGTTTACTTAATTTATAAAAATATTTAAAATAAGATAATTAAAATAAAAAATTAAAATAAACATAACCCTACACCCTACACCCTAAACCATAAACCCTAAACCCTAAAACCAACCCTTAATGCTAAACCCTAAAATAAATAAAAACAT
The DNA here is from genome assembly GCA_021442155.1 of Cymbidium sinense. Taxonomy (NCBI): domain Eukaryota; kingdom Viridiplantae; phylum Streptophyta; class Magnoliopsida; order Asparagales; family Orchidaceae; genus Cymbidium; species Cymbidium sinense. The sequence continues at coordinate 20,306,295 of CM038227.1, forward strand.
AAACTAAACTAAAAAAATAAAATAAACCTAAAAATAAAAAAAATCTAAATAAAATAAAAACTAAACCTAAAATAAAAATAAAATAAAATAAAACTAAATAAAAACTTAAACCTAAAAAAACCAAAAAAATAAACAAAAAATAAAACCTAAAAAAATAAACATAAAATAAAAATAAAATAAGCCTAAACCTAAACTAAATTAAACTAAACTAAACTAAATAAAACCTAAAACTAAAATAAATAAATAAACCTAAACCTAAATAAAATAAAAGATAAGATAAAATAAAAACATAAATAAAAACCTAAACCTAAAGCTAAACATAAATCTAAACCTAAAAAATAAAATAAAAACTAAACTAAAAGGTAAGCTAAATAAACCTAAACCTACCGGTTTACTTAATTTAAAAAAAATTAAAATAAAAAAAAAAAAAAACCTAACCCTAAACCTTAAAATAAATAAAAACCTAAACTAAACTAAAAAATGAAATAAAACTAAGAATAAAAACTAAACCTTCAATAAAAATAAAATAAACCTAAAGTAAAATAAAATAAAAACTAAATAAAAACTTAAATCTAAATAATAAACATAAAACTAAATAAAAAATAAAATCTAAACCACAAGCTTAAAAAAAATCTAAACCTAAACTAAAAATAAAACCTAAAAATAAATCTAACTTAAAAACCTAAAACCTAAACCTAAAAATAAAAAATAAAACCTAAACCAAAAAAATAAAATAAAAATAAAACTAAACTAAAAAGTAAACCTAAACCTAAATAGAACTAAAACTAAACCTATCCTAAAAATCAAAAATAAAATATAAACCTAAAAAATAAAATGAAACGAAAAAATAAACCTAAATCTATACATAAACCTAAAAAACAAACTAAAATAAAAATGTAAACTAAATAAAAATAAAAAAACCTAAATAAAATAAACTAAAATAAATAAACTAAATAAACCTAAACCTACTAGTTTACTTAATTTTAAAAAAATTAAAAAATTAAAAACATTAACCCTATCCCTAAGCAAAACCTAAACCTAGATCCCTAAACCCTAAACCCTAAATCCTAAAACCCTAAACCCTAAACCCTAAACCCTAAACCCTAAACCCTAAACACTAAAACCTACAACCCCTAAACCCTAATTCCTAAACCGTAAAAATCTAAAGACCTAAAAACCAAAACCTAAACCAAATAAAACCTAAAAATAAAAAAAATAAAAAAAATAAAAAAACCAAAACCAAAATAAAATAAAAAAATAAAATAAAATAAAAACCTAAACTAAAACCCAAACCTAAAACTAAACCAAGAAATAAAATAAAAAAATAAAAACTAAACTAAAATAAAATAAATAAAAACCTAAACTAAACTAAAATTAATAAAATAAACCTAAAAATAAAAAACCTAAATAAAATAAAAACTAAACATAAAATAAGAAAATAAACCTAAAATAAAATAAAATAAAATAAAAACTAGATAAAAACTTAAACCTAAAAATAAAGAAAAAATAAAACTTAAACCTGAAATAAAAAAATCTAAACCTAAAATAAAAATAAAATAAACATAAATTTAAACTAAAATAAACTAAACTAAAATAACCCAAAACCTTAAACCTTAAACCCTAAAAACTTAAAAACCTAAACCTAAACTAAATAAAACCTAAAAATAAAATAAATAAATACATAAACCAAGACCTAAATAAAATAAAATATAAGATAAAATAAAAACCTGAATTAAAACTTAAATCTGAACTAAAAAATAAAATCTAAAATTAAACCTAAACCTAAGAAAATAAAATAAAAACCTAAAACTAAACCTTAAAATAAAAAATAAATCCTAAACCTAAAAATAAAATAAAAATAAAACTAAACTAAAAAATAAACCAAATATAAACTAAAATAAAAAGCCTAAACTAAACAAAATAAAAATAAAAGATAAACTAAATAAACCTAAGCATTTTGGTTTACTTAATTAAAAAAAATTAAAAAAGTCCTAACCCTAAACTCTATACCCTAATAAAAACCTAAACTAAACTAAAAAATAAAATAAACCTAAGTATAAAATCCCAAAATAAAATAAAAAATAAAATTAAAATAAAAATAAAAATATAAAATAATGTAAAATAAAAACTAAATAAAAACTTAGACCTAAAAAATAAACCTAAAAAAAATATAAAATAAATAAAAACTAAAACCTAAACCTTAAACTAAAAATAAAAACTAAACCTAAAATAAAAATAAAATAAACAAAATAAAATTAACCTAAACCTAAACTAAAATAAACTAAACTAAGATAACCTGAAATCTTAAACCCTAAACTAACCCTAAACCCTTAAATAACCCTAAGCCTCACAACCTAAAAACCTAAACCGAAACTAAATAAAACTTAAGAAGAAAATAAATAAATAATCCTAAACCTAAAGAAAATTATAACATAAAAACCTAAACTAAAACCTAATCATAAACCTAAACCTAAAAAATAAAATAAAATAAAAAATAAAAAACTAAACTAAAATAAAATTATTAAAAACCTAAACTAAACTAAATAAAATAAAATAAACCTAAAAATAAAAGAATAAAATAAAATAAAAACTAAACCCTAAAAATAAACCTAAAATTATAGGTTTACAAAATATAAAAACTTAAAAAAACTAAAAATAAAATAAAATAAAAACTAAACCCTAAATCATAAACCCTAAACCCTAAATCCTAAACCCTAAAACCCTAAATCCTAAACCCTAAACCCTAAACCCTAAACCTTAAACCCTAAACTCTAAACCCTAAACCTAGAACCCTAAACCCTAAAACCCTAAACACTAAACCCTAAACCCTAAACCTAAACCCTAAACACTAAAACTTAAACCCTAAAAGCCTAAATCCTAAACCCTAAATCCTAAAATCAAAAACCTACAACCCTAAACCCTAAACCCTAAACCCTAAACTAACCCTAAACCCTAAAATTTAAAAAACAAAACCCTAACCCTAAACTAAATCATAAACCTTAAAACTCACCCTACACCTAAATCCCTAAACCTAAACCTAAAATCCTGAACCCTAAACCCTAAACCCTAAACCCTAAAATCCTAAACCCTAAAACCTACAACCTCAAACCTTAAACCCAAAACCCTAAAACCTAAACCATAAACTAACTCTAAACCCTAAAATCCTAAAAACCTAAACCTAAACTAAATAAAACCTAAATAAAATAAATAAATAAACCTAAACCTAAATAAAATAAAATAAAAACCTAAACCTAAACCTAAACATAGAAATAAAATAAAATAAATAAAATAAAAACTAAAAAAATAAAAAAAAAAACCTAAGCTAAACTAAAAAATAAAATAAAAATAATAATAATAAACCTAATCAAAATAAAAACTAAATGCAAAATAAAAATAAAATAAACCTAAAATAAAATAAAATAAAAACTTAAACCTAAAAAATTAAACTTAAAAATAAAACCTAAACCCGAAACTAAAAAAAATTAAGCCTAAAATAAAAATAAAAATAAAATAAAATAAACCTAAACTTAAACTACGATAAACTAAACTAAAATAACCCAAAACACTAAACCTTAAACCCTAAACCCAAAACCCTAAAAACCTAAAACCTAAACCTAAACTAAATAAAACCTAAAAATAAATAAGCAAATAAACCTAAACCTAAATAAAATAAAAATAAGATAAAATAAAAACCTAAACCTAAACCTAAAAATAAAATAAAATAAACCTAAACCTAAACCTAAACTTAAAAAATAAAACTTAAAAAATAAATATAAACCTAAAAAAATAAACACTTAAACCAAACCTAAAAATAAAAAATAAATCCTAAACTTAAAAAATAAAATAAAAATAAAAATAAACTAAAAAATAAACTTAAACCTAAACCTAGACCTAAAAAATAAACTAAAACAAAAAACCTAAACTAAAATAAATAAATTATACTAAACAAAAATAAAAATAAACAAAATAAACCTAAACATATCAATTTACTTAATTTAAACCCCAACCTAAACCCTAAACCCTAAACCCTAAACACTAAACCCTAAAAACCCTAAACCCTAAATCATAAACCTAAACCCTAAACCCTAATAAAAACTTAAATGAAATAAAAGTAAAATAAACCTAAAAATTATAAACTTAAATAAAATAAAAACTATACCTAAAATAAAAATAAAATAAACCTAAAATAAAATAAAGCAAAAACTAAATAAAAACTTAAACCTAAAAAATAAACCTAAAAAATAGAATAAATAAAAATAATAATACATAAACCCTAGACTAAGAAAAACTTAAAAATAAAATAAATATAAAATAAACAGAATAAAATAAACCTAAACTAAACTAGAATAACTAGAAACCCTAAACTAACCCTAAACCCTAAAGCCCTAAAAGCCTAAACCTAAACTCAATAAAACCTATAAATAAAATAAATAAATAAACCTAAAACTAAATAAAATAAAATAAAAGGTAAAATAAGAACCTACCCTAAAACCTAAACTTAAACTTAAACCTAAACCTAAACATAAAAATAAAATAAAATAAATTAAATTAAAACTAAAATAAAATAAATTTATTGAAAACCTTAACTAAACTAAAAATAAAATAGGCCTAAAAATAAAAAACCTAAATAAAAAAAACTAAACCCTAAAAATAAACCTAAACATACCAGTTTACTTAATTTAAAAAATTTTTAAAAAATATAAAATAAAATAAAATAAAAACTAAACCCTAAACCCTAAACCCTAAACCCTAAAACTAACCCTAAACCCTAAACTCTAAACCTAGAACCCTAAACCCTACCCTAAACTTTAAGACTCACCCTAAAACCTAATCCCTAAACCCTAAACCTAGAACCCTAAATCCAAAACCCTATACCCTAAAACCCTAAACCCTAAAGCCTAAAACCCTAATAAAACACAAACACTAAAACCTAAACTAAATAAATAAACCTAAAAAAATAAAAATAAATAACCCATAAGATAAAGAAAGAAAATAAACCTAAACTTAGAAATAAAATAAAATAATAAAACTAAAATAAATTAAATTAAATTAAAAACCAAAACTAAATTAAAAAATAAAATATAACCTAAAAATTAAAAACCTAAATAAAATAAAAACTAAACGTAAAATAAAAATAAAATAAACCTAAAATAAAATAAAATAAAATATAACAAATACCTAAACCTAAAAAATATACCTAAAAATAAATAAAAAATAAGACTTAAACTCTAAACTAAAGAAAACCTAAACCTAAATAAAATAAAATAAAATAATAAAATAAACCTAAACCTAAACTAAAATAACCCTAAACCCTAAACCCTAAGCCCTAAATTAACCCTAAACCCTAAAAAAAACCTAAAAACCTAAACCTAAAACTAAATAAAACCTAAAAATAAAATAAATAAATAAACCTAAGCTTAAATAAAATAAAAAATAAGAAAAAATAAAAACCTAAACTAAAACCTAAACATAAACCTAAACCTAAACCTCAACTTAAAACTAAACCTAAACCCAAAAATAAAATAAAATAAAAATAAAAAATAAACTAAAATAAAATTATTAAAAACCTAAACTAAACTAAAAAATAAAACAAACCTAAAAAATGAAAAACCTAAATAAAAAAAACTAAACCTAAAATTAAAATAAAATAAACCTAAAATAAAATAAAATAAAAATTAAATAAAACCTAAACCTAAAAAATAAACCTTAAAAAACTAAAAATAAATAAATAATAAAACCTAAACCCTAAACCTAAATCAACATAAACTAAACTAACATAAATAAAACCTAAACTAAATAAAATAAACTAAACCTAAACATAAATAAACTAAAATAAAATAAAATAAACTAAAAATAAATCTAAACATAAACTAAATAAAACCCAAAAATAAACGTAAAATAAAAACCTAAAATCTAAACTTAAAAAAAAATTTGAAACCTAAACCTAAAAATAAAGAATAAAACCTAAACATAAAAAATAAAAAATAAAAAAATATTAAAATTAACATATAATTCGAAACCTAAACCTAAACTAAAAAATAAACCTAACGCTAAAATATAAACTAAAATAAATAAACTAAAATAAATAAACTAAACTAAATAAACATAAAAATAAACCTAAATAAAAAATAAAATTAAAATAAATTAAAATAAATGACAAATAAACTAAATAAACCTAAACCTAGTGGTTTGCTTAATTTTTAAAAAATAATTAAACAGAAAACCTAAACCCTAAACCCTAAAAACCCTATACCCTATACCCTAAAACTAATCCTAAACTTAAGCCCTAAACCCTAAACTTAGAACCCTAAACAATAAACCCTAAACCCTAAAACCCTAAACTCTAAACCAAACTAAAAAACTCTCTTATCTCCTCACCCGCGCGGCTCTCTCTGGCAATTTCATGTTCCTTCTCATTTTCTTATGGTTTGGCACTTCTCAACCCTTCCTGATCGGATTTTCAGGTTTTTTGCTCTCGGTTTGGCCGCTTATGTGAGTTTACCTTGACCTCCAATGGCGGACACGCTGTCTTCGCACAATCGAGCTCTTCAAACTTGGAGGCGTCGGCTATGGCTCCCGATTTATAAGGTAGTATGGACCCAACTCAATGTTCGCCTCTGTTAAATCCTTCAAAGATGCTATCTAAGAACACTTGCTAATGCTTGGTCAACTTAATTTCTACTTCTTTCCATGGAATGTCGGTTGTAATGTGCTCTGATCTTGATGTGGAAAAATTGGCAAAGCCATTTGAGTTTTCATTAGTGAGTAAATTTTCATTACGTCGCCCGACTCTTGATAATATTTGTTTCTTCTTTCATAGCCTAAATCTCTCAAGTGTTTTCATTATAGGATTGATTGATCCTTTGCATATCCTATTCAACTATTGAATGATTTAGACTACTCTAGAGTCTTTGCTCCTCTCTCTATTTTCTATACAATTATCAAATGAGGCTCTTGAAATGGTCACCTCTTTTGATGTCAAGAGAATCCCCATTATTCCTTTATGGCTAGCCTTTCCAAACATGAGGATACATTATGTTACCCATCAAGTCCTATTTGCGGTTGGGGCTCTCTTTGGTAGGCCCCTTCAAATCGACCAAAGCCACATGAGATCTCCCATCGGTTGCGTATCTTGGTTGAGATTGATATTACCAAAAGTACCCTAAAGAAGTTTGGATCGGTTCAAAAAAATTTGGGTATAATCGAAAGTGTTTGAAAATTTCCCTATTTTTTGCACACACTGTAAGGTCCATGGTCATGATCACTCTGAATGCTTTGTGTTGCACCCTAATCTTAAAAAGAATAAATTGTCAGATCCCAAACCCTCTCTAGGAAATGAAAAAACCAATAAGTTCTCTTATGTGCCTAAAGCTACTCAAAATGGAACTCACCCTCCTACCCCTAATCCTTTACTATCTACTGATTTTCCTATTGGAGAATAATCTGAGCTTGGAAAAAATAATGATATTGAGGTTTGTGAGGAAACTAATGATAACTTATTTAACATTACTCATACTTGTAATAATTTGGCATCACAAGACAATCCCTTGACTCATATGATCCATCATAGTGATTTGAATGGAAATCTCAAGTTGGATCAAAATCTCAAAACTAATTCTGAAATTGTTCTGAAAAATGTTGATACTTTGGTGACGGACCAAAATCTGAATAATCATCATGAAAATGAGAATGAAATTTATGCTATTAATGGTGTCACAACCTCTCTTTCTGTTACCCTTCAAAGTGATGTCCATGCTCATTCAATTCCTCAACCTAACTCTGATACCGAAGAAGGAGAAATCACCATTAGGAATGCTTTGTGAATCGCTCTATTCTAAATATCACCACTCCCTTTCGATGGAGATACATTAGACATAGATAGGCCTTTTCAAACTGTTATTAAAAAAAATTCCTTAAAGCTAGAATGTTCACTAATAGCTCCACTAGAACCACTCGATCTTCTCTAACTTTCCATAATAATTGCTTCATGCTCTCTATTTCTTCTCCTTCAATTTTTTAGTGATCTCTTTTCTTTTCTTTCCACATTATTATGATCAATTTTCTTATTTGGAATGTTCAGGGTATTGGGACTCTCACTATCATCAATCATGTTAGGAGCCTTTGTCGCACTCATAACATAACCTTACTTGTTGTTATTGAGCATTTCATTCACTCTTCTAAGATCACACATGTTGCTAGAATGCTTGGCTTTCAAAATTTCTTTTATAATATTAGTAATAAAATTTGGTGTTTTGGAATAATTTAATCAACATTTCTATCATTGATGATCTCGAACAATTGGTTAATGTTCAAATCTCATTGGGTGAATTTTTTTGCTCTTGGTTCCTTTATCTATGCTTCTTGTAATAGAGTGGTAGGAACATCCTTTGGGATCACTTAAGAACCTCCTGGTTAACAAACCGTTGGTTGGGGTTGATTTCAACACTATTATCGCTTCTTGAAAAGGAGGCTGCTCTCTAACATCCATTCCATGGAAGACTTCTCTAATATGATCCTCGATTGCAACCGATTGATATTAGTTTTCTTTCTCCTATCATTGGCATAACTCTAGACAGCTTGATAGGACCCTCTTTAATTCCCTTTTGATCAATCAGTGGCCCCTCACTTCTGTCAAGCATTTGAGCAAAACTTTGTCGCCATGCTCCTCTTTTGATCTCAATCAAAACCTCTTCCAATAATCTTTCCTCTCCTTCTTTTAAATTCTAAAATATGTGGACCCAACATCATGATTTCATTAATGTTGTTTCCACTAATTGGATGGTCCCTATTCACCCGAACAATTTCTTTAAAGGCATGATTCAGTTTTGGCTTAAGCTCAAAAGACTTAAACAAAATCTAAATTGGTGGAACAAGCATCATTTTAAAAATCTTTTTGCCAATCTCAAAATTATGGAACAATTAGTTTGCTCCCTTGAAGATGCTGCTTTAACTAATCCTAGTAAGCTTGATGAGTTGAACACTGCTAAAGATAACTTGATCAATTATCAGAATATGGAGGAAATCTATTGGTCAAAAGGCCGCTAGTAAACATATTGCTGATGGTGATAGAAATACAAGGTATTTCCATGCTCTTTTCAACAAAAGGAAAGCCTTAAACTCTATTTAAAAAATCAAAAATATTAATGATAGTTGGATCACTGATAAGAATGAAATTAAAGATTCTGTCATACAACATTTTCAAAATGTATTAAACATCAACCCTCCCCCTCTCTCTCAACACACACGATCCCTTCTATGATTACTAATGATGAAAATCATTTACTCACTTTAGTCCTACGGAAGTTGAGATCGAGTACTCTGATAACATGAACACGACTCTGTTGCTAGCCACGATCTACCCATTTTTTTAGCATTTTATTGGCCTTTTATTAAGTCCGACCTTGTTGATCTTTGTTGTTAACTTCTTTGATGGCCCTTTATAGATACTTTTCTAGCACTTCCATTATCCTCATTCCCAAAACTAATAATCCTGATTCTTGGGGAGATTTTAGACCTATCAACCTTTGCATCTTCTTTCAAAAACTCATTGCTAAATTAATTAATAATAGGATAAGTTCGCTGCTCCCTAAAATTATTTCTCCTAACCAAACTGGCTTCATTAAAAATAGAGCTATATCCGACAATATCCTTCTTGCCCAAGAGCTGGTTCATGACATTGATGTTCCTACTAGAGGTGGCAACATCCTCCTCAAATTGGATATCTCTAAAGCCTTTGATAACCTCTCGTGGGATTTCCTCTTTCAAATCATACATTTGTTTGGTTTTCTGATAATTTCATCTCATCAGATACCAATGTTTGGTTCTCTGTTATCATGAATGGTGAGTCCCTCAGTTTCTTTACTTTAAAGCATGGCTTGAGACAAGGAGACCCCCTATCACCCTCTCTTTTTATTCATGTTGTTGAATATCTTTCGAGGAGCCTGAATGATCTTTTCACTAAAAAGCCTACCATGTTTTTTTAAAACTCATGGTGGTATCCCTATTTCTCATCTCAGTTTTGCTGATGATTTTATAATCTTTTGCAATTATTTTATTAAAACTATTAAGAACCTTTTAAATGAATTTGGCAAAGAAAGTGGCCTCTTTCTTAATGATGGAAAATGTTGTTTAATTCCTTTTGCTAAAATCCCTACCAATAGGCTCAACCAAATCTCTAGAATTACTAATTTTTAGCTTCATCAACTTCCTATTAATTATCTCAGGGCTCCACTTTTTAAAGGTCAAAAAAGATCTCATCTTTTGATGATCTTATCTAGAAAATCTACAATAAAATTTCTGTTTAGGAATTTCATTTACTCTCTTTCAGTGGTAGGCTCACCTTGATTAAGCACACTCTTAATTCCATGCCTTTATACCTCATCCAAACCATTGTGCCAACCATTTCTATCATTAATAGAATTGAGCGTCTCTTTAACAAATTTTTTTGGGGCTCTAATAACTCCTCTAAAAGAATGCACTGGACCTCTTGGGTTAAAAGTTGTGGCACTCTCGCCGAAGGTGGTCTTGGATGTAAGCCAATCAAAGAAGCTATCACTGCCTTTTCCTATAAACTCTGGTGGAATTTTAGGAGTAACAATAGTCTTTGGGCAAATTTTATGACTGTTAAATATTGTCAGGGTAAGCACCCCCTCATTTGTCCCTATAAAGCGGGAGATTCTTCTATTTGGAAAAGACTTTGCTCCATCAAATGGGATGTTGAATCCTTAATTTTTTGGGGGATTAACTCTGGTTCCTCATTCTTTTGGCAAGATAACTGGAGTGGATGTGGGTCCATTGACGACTTACTCTCCACCCATTCCACTGCCGCTATTAAAGTGAAATCTCTCTGGCAGAATAATATGTGGAACAATAGTAAGCTTATTGATTATATTCCTTCTTTTGTCTTGAACAAACTCACAACTATTCCTATCATTCCTACCAATCAAGATCATATCCTTTTTAAGCTCTCACATAATGGTGATTTCAACTTTAAAAATGTTTGGCTTCATATTAAAGAAACTCATGTTTCTTCCAATGTGTTCTCAAACTTTGGAATATCACTATCCACTTCTTATTCTTACTTGGCGTATTTTGAAAAACTTCATTCCTATTAACTCCTTGTTGTGGGATAAAGGTTTTCAATTACCTTCAAAATGCCAATGCTACTTTCACATTGAGAATGTGAACCATGTCTTTGTTAACGGGGCCATTGCTTCTAAACTCTGGATTTGGTATGATGATCTCTTTAACATTGTCATTTTCAATGGCTCCCTAACTTTATACCAACTTCTTGAAGTTTATTTTGACAACACTATTAAAGGTCACATTAAAGTCATAACTGCTATCAGCCTTATTTGGTTCATATGGATGGATAGAAAATGATGCAAAATATCGTGAGATCCCTATGAACCACATGAGAATAATTGCTAGAATTAAAAAAAAAATTCATGACTTGTTTAATGACAATCTCATTCACTATAAACATTTCAAAGGTTGTAAATTTATGGCCAATAAACTGGGTCTTAACTTACCGGATCAACCCTACTATAGAAATGACAAGATTGTTTATTGGGTAAAACCTCGTGATCATACTATTAAAATTAACACTGATGGCTCTGTCTCTCATAAAGGTTCAGGTTGTGGTGGCATTTTCAGAAATCTTCATGGTAAAGTCCTTTGTGCTTTTGCCTACCCCCTTAATTCTTGCTCTATTCCTTTTGCTAAGCTTATGGCAGTGTACAAAGCTCTTGAGATTTTCCTTCAAAATGGTTGGCTCAATATTTGGATTGAGGTGGATGCCCTTCTACTGTTTGATCTTTTGACTTCCACCAAAATGAGCAACACTAAATTGTACTACCTTCTCAAGCAAACTAGAGCTCTTCTTATCCAACTTAATTTTAACATCACTCATGTATGGCATGAGGGTAATGCATGAGCTGATTATCTGGCCAATCTGGATGCTAGATTGGATGGAATTAAATTCTTTGATCAACTAACCCTTCCTAAACATTTGCATGGCTTGTTTAATTTGGACAATATTGGGTTTCCTTATCTCAGAAATTAATCTAACCTATTGGATTCACCTATTTCAATACCTCTTTTATTGCTTGATCATTTTCTATTACTATTGTTATTTCTTTGGTCTTTACTGATGCATCAACCTGATATCCCTTGCTGTTTACTTGTTGATCTTTGTGGCACGTGCTGTTGGTTTAATTGTCTTAGCTTTAATTGGGAGCTTACCGCCTCTACTATTTTTTTAATGTCTGCTTCTTTGGAATTTCTTGATGCATCATCATATTACTCCTTGTGGTCCTTTCGAGCTAAGTGGCATCTTGTTGGTTTAATTATCCCAACCTTGTTTGGGGTCTTGCTGTTTCTGGATGCTACATCTATGTTAAAGGTTTAATTGTTGGCAGTTGGGCTTTTGGGCCCTTTGTCCAGCAAGCTAATCTTAGAGTTGGTTTAATGTATTTGCTGAATTTATATGCTAACCCCAGCTTACATAGCTGTAAGGAAAGAAAATGCAATACCTTTGTTATTATTAATGGTTCTTTGCAGGTTTGTTATTGTTTAATGAATTCCTTTCAGTCTGATTTCTCTGAGAGGGTAGTTCTACTGCTAGCCTAATTTCTCTAATGGATTTCATTGATAATACCCTTTTGGACCCTTATGGTAGCTCTGCTGTCTACCGCTTTTATTATTGGCTTATCCTATGGTTGCAATAAATGTAGTTATTTTAACCTATTTGGATTTTTGGATCCACTCCCCGCCTAACCTTGTGTTTGTTAGCTTTTTGTTGCCCGTGTTCTTAAGTCTTTGATGTTCTCATCCGTGCTACCGCGATCAATTAATCTATTATTTTTACCTTTTGGCTCTAAAAGTGTGCAGATCCAGCTTGTTGGTAATTACTATCATGGATGTTGGCTGATTTGGATTATTGCTCCTCATACTGCTTATGGGGTTTTCTTTTATTTTGTTCAGTTGACCTCTATTGAGGTTGTAGAGTGCAAGATGGCTTCTATTTTTTTGCTTGACTGTTTCTTATCTCTCATTTTTCTAAATGTTTTTGTTGTTAAAACCTGGGATGCTGCTGATTTTACCTTTATTTTTTATATCCTGATTTAGCTAGTCTTGGCCAGACTTCTTCCTTAACTTTCTTGGATTTAATTTATACATTGTATAATTTGAATGGTTGGTTTTATGGACAACCTGCTATTATTTTATTTCTTGATTGTTGGATGGTCGATCATTGAGTATTTTATCCAGCAAGCTATTACTGGAGTTGTTTATCTGTTCAGCAGGGTGTGTTGGTGTTGTCTTGCTTATTGTTTTGCCCAACCTCATATTCCAATCTGCCTAGAGAGATTTTGTAATTCCTGTTCAATTTTATTAATTCCTTGTAGGTTTGGACTTCCTTTATGGCTTCTCAGTTTGCCTTTAACGTAGTTGTGGGTTTCTAGCTTGATCATCTTTATCTGGTTTTTCTCGTTGATTATCTTTTGAACCCTTTCTTGCTACTTTACATCTCTATTTTTATTAGAATTTTATATGGTGGGTGTAATTTTGTTTTATTGCTACCCTTATCTTTGTGGTTATTATCTGCTTTCCGCTTTTGTTTCTCACGCTTTGTTTAATTCTCGTAACCGCTAGTTGGTAATTGGACTAATACTCTACATGCTGCTTCTGGGTTTTGGTTTATTTGTTTATAAGCCTCTATTGAAGTTGTTGACTTCTTGGTGGCTTTTTATTTGAATCTCCTTATTGGTTTATTATATGCTTATCACCTGAATTCTATGGACTACTTTATCTACTGCTCTTTTCTCCATCTTCTTTTAGTTAAACTTGTATATATTGCACTGTTTATTCTGAATGGATGGTTCTCTGGCCAGCTAGCTGATTTTCATTGTCTTAGCTATTTGTTGTCTTGGATATTTGCTATCCTTATTTCTCAGGATTCCAATGTTGGCTCTATCTTTGTTGGTTGTAGGACTTTAGGGTCCTATGTTCAGCAAGTTGTTTCTGACTTTGCTATTCTGATTGTTTCTTATCATTGGTGTCTGGGCTACTTCTTTTTTGATCCATGTTTCTATACTCTATCTACTTGGCTACTAACTATTGCAATGTCTTCTCTGATTGAGAGGCTCTATGGCCATCTTGTTGTCCCTTGCTGTCTTGGCTATGGCTTTCTTGGCTACTACTGTCTTGGCTATTTTTGTCTTGGTTATCTGTTGTCTTATTTTTTTGGATTCTAATGAGGACCCTAATTTGAATCCCCATTTTGATTTATCCTCTGGTGGGTTCCAATGTTGCACTAATTATTTTGTTATTGGGGTTGGCTTTCTGATTCCCCTTGTTGTTTGTGTTGCGCTCATTTCATGTGGATCTACATTAAGCTATTTTTTCTATTCCCATCTGGTTCGTTAGGCTTGTGCTATCTTCTTGGAATGCGGTCTATTCGAATGGGTGGTACTTTGACGTATCGCTTGTCGTTGTCTTGGTTGTTGTTTGTTGATGATTATCCAATTTTTTGTCCAAGATGTTTCTCGGAGCTGTAGTTCCTACTATCTTTATTTGGTGTTGTTTGTGGTATTGGGTTATGCTTCCTTCCTTTACAAATGCTTTTTGCCAACCACTATTATGGATATCATTAAGGGGTTTGTTCACATCTGCACTCATTACTATGATTGGGCTCATCGGACTTTGCTTCTGACTCATCCCGAAAGATTCATATATATATCATATGTTTGGGATGGTGTTACTTATAGGCTCATCAACTTGCTTGGATTTCAGAGCCCTCGTTGTTTTCTTGTGGATGGTTTTTATGCTGGCCTATTTCATATTTATAAGTATCCTCATGTCAGGGTGACTATATTGATGATAATTTTCCTGCATGGGACCCCTTATCTTTCTACCCTTTGCAATTTCCACTCTATATTATATATAGTTTTGTTTAGGTTTGCAGGTAATAAAGCCCATAAGACTTTCAACAACTGGCCGTTATCTTCTCACAGGTTTGTTGGTTATGATGGCTGTGATGATTTCACTTCCTTTTGGTTTAGTAGTAGCTCTTGTGATGTAACCCTTCTACTGACATTTGGATGCACATATTTGCATCTACCCCAACTTGGTGTAACTGAGCTTGAGCCTTCTCTATGACAATTATTTACTATCATTCTCAGATTATGCTGTTTTCAATTATCATTATGTATGTATTACCTTAACTGCTCTAATTTCTTTTCGTTTACATTTTTGCAGGTGCTTCTCTTTTATCCTCTTGTAGGTTTGCTCCATAGTGTCATGCATTCTCACATCCTGTAGAGCATTGGTCCTAATCTTCCTTTGGCCTTTTATGTTAATCTAATTATATCTTTTGATTGCTTTAATGTCTTCTTTTGCTTTTGGATGTACTTAGATAGGGGATTTCCTCCTTAGTCGATTGTAGCTCTTTGAGTAGTAGTTCTGGAGTTTATACTCTTTAAGGACCTTGTAACCCTCTTTTTGTGACAATAAAATACCCCCTACATGGGGTTTCCCTACAAAAAAAAAAACCCTAAACCCTAAACCTTAAACCTTAAAAATAAAACCTAAAAAAAAACTTAAACCCTAAACAAAAAAAACTAAACCTAAACTAAAATAAACAAAACTAAAATAACCCTAAACCCTCAAAGCATAAAAGCCAAAACCTAAACTAAATGAAACCTAAATATAAAATAAATAAATAAACCAAAACCTAAATAAAATAAAAAATAAGATAAACTAAAAATATAAACTAAAACCTAAAACTAAAACTAAACAATAAAAACTAAACTAAAATAAAATAAATAAAAACCTAAACTAAACTAAAAAAAATAAACCTAAATAAAATAAAAACTAAACCTAAAATAAAAAAAAAATAAACCTAAAATAAAATAAAATAAAAACCTAAACCTAAAAAAAACATAAAAATAAATAAATAAATAAAACCTAAACCATAAACTAAAAAAAAATCATAAACCTAAACTAAAATAAACTAAACTAAGATAAATAAAACTTAAACCTAAACCTAAAATAAACTAAACCTAAACCTAAACTTAAACTAAGTAAAATAAAATAAACTAAAAATAAACCTAACCTAAACTAAAAAAATAAACCCATAAACCTAAAATAAAAACTCAAAACCTAAATATAAAAAAATAAAATAAAACTTAAACCTAAACCTAAAAATAAAAAATAAAATATAAACCTAAAAATTAAAATAAAATAAAACTAAACTAAAAAATAAACCTAAACCTAAAAAAAATAAACTAAAATAAATAGCCTAAACTAAAACAAATAAACTTAAAATAAACAAACTAAACTAAATAAAATAAAAAATAAAATAAACTAATATAAATAATAAATAAATTAGATAAACCAAAACCTATTGGTTTACTTAATTTTAACAAATAAAATTAAAAAATTAAAAAAAAATCCTAACCCTAAAATCCTAAACCTTAAACCCTAAAACCGACAACCTTAAACCAATAATGCGTGTTGCTTTGGCTGTGGCAATTTTCATTTCCCATTGGACAGTGCATCTCCTTCTACAATTTTTGATGGCATTTGTGTTGTTCTCTTCCCAAATTGAAGGCTTGCTCAGCTTCTGGCTACTCGTGTTATGATCCTCCCTTGATTATGGTTGTGATTTTGCCTTTACCTTGGGTAAACCCCCTATTTTGGATGATCCCGCTAGGGCTTCTGGCCTTTTGGGGGTTCCTGGTCATAATGCTTCGGCTACTTTGAAATCATTCAAAGACATCTTCATAAGTAAAGATGGCTATGCAAGTGAGTCTCTATAACCTGTTTCAACTTCTTTTCTTGGCATGCCTGATTATGTGCTCAGATCTAGTTGTGGAAAAATTTGCAAAGTTGTTTGAATTCTCTTTGGTTGGAAAGTTTGCTCTTCGTAGGCCTAATCGGAAAACATTCGCTCTTTCTTCCATAGTCTAAAACTTACTGGTGCTTTTATGATTGGTTAAATTGATCCTCGACATATTTTGATTCAGTTGATAAACGATTTGGATTACTCGTGTTTTTTTCTCGTCATTCTTATTTTGTTTTCAATTGCTAAATAAGATTGTTGAAATGGACTCCACTATTTGATGTTAAGGAAGAATCCCCTATCATGTCGATTTGGATTTCTCTACCCAATATGCAAATTCATTTTCGTTAACCATCAATTTCTTTTTGCTATGGGTGCTTTATTTGGCCGGCCATTGCAAATTGATCAGGTGATGACCATGAAATCTCATCCTTCTATAGCTAGAATCCTTGTATAATTGGAAATCACCAAGAAACATCCCAAAGAAATCTTGTTGGGATCTGAAAATTATGGCTATATGCTAAGGATTGAATTGGGAAATCTCCCTGCCTTTTTTCTCACTGTAAAATCCACGGGCACAATAATTCTGAATGTTTCATTCTTCATCCTAACCTAAAAAAGAACATTCCGCTTAAAGAAAATTATGTTCATAACCCTAGGCCGACCACAGTTAAATATCAAAAAACTACTTTGGAAAAAAAAAGATTCTTTAAATGTTCCTAATAAGACTGATTTACCTCTTACTTCTATGCAATTAAAGACTTTAATGTGAACAATAATAGCTTATCTAAACTTTTGAAAGATGATTTTGTTTCCTCCGATTCAATCCCTTCATCCTTGCCAGCTTTGATTGATGAAAAGAAGTCTTAAATGAGAATATAAATGGGGACTTTAATATTATGCATCATTCTAACTCAATGGAGAATATGGCTTTAATACCTCATGATAACCAAGTTGATAAACCTGATTATATATTCCAAATTCGGGATGATTTAACTTCTCAAAAAGATTTGGTTTTATCTAATAATTTGGCTAATGAAGAGGAAGGGCTTGGTGTTCCCACTTGCCTTCTTAATAAATCTATTTCTGCTCCCTCTCTTGCTATTCCTAAAGCTCATTTGTCTTTAATAAATTTTAATGTCATGGAAGAAGGAGAATTCACTTCTCATCAGGAGATTTCTCCTAAATCTGTGACTAATGTTGCTAAATCATTTTCAGATGATGATTCAAAGGGTAAAGAGAATGGCTTCCAAACTTTTTATTCGAAAAAGAGAAAAAATGTCAAAAAATTTCCTCATAAATTGCCAAGAAACACAAGATCTGCTACGGCCTCCCTCTCTTCTCTTAATTAACTTTTACTTATCCCCTTTTATTCTTGATGTTTAATTTTCTAGTTTGAAATGTTAGAGGCATTGGTACCCTCTCTATTCATAACCATATTAGAAATCTTTAATGTAACCATAATATTTCTTTACTTATTATTCTTGAGCCACTTATTCATGCTAACAAAATTAACCATGTTGCTAGAATGATCAGTTTCAATAAATTTTTCTCTGATGTTAATAATAAGATTTAGTATTTTTGGAATAACTTTGTAGACAATTCTATTCTTGATGATTTTCAACAAGTTGTCAATGCTCAAATCTCTTATGGTTATTATTGCATTTTTGGCTCTTTTGTTTATGCATCTCATAATAGATCTGGTAGAAATCTTCTTTGGGATAACTTAAAAAATTTTTCCACCTATGTCAATAAGCCTTGGTTTGTTGGTAGTGATTTCAACACTATTTTGTTCTCTTTTGAATGAAGTGGTGATTGCTCTCCTAATATTCATTCCATGGAAGATTTTTTTTCAATATAATGCTTGATTGTAATTTGATTGATATAGGTTTTAAGGGTTCTAATTATACTTGGCAAAACTCAAGACTTTGGCAAAGGTTGGACCGGATTCTTTTTAATAATCATTGGATTTCTCAATGGCCTATTACTTCTATAGATCAATTAAGTAGAACCTTGTCTGATCATGGTCTACTTTTGGTTTCTATTAAAGATAATTCTAATAGATAAAAGAATTTCTCTTCTTTAGATTTCAGAACATGTGCATACAACATATTGAATTTTTTTAATGTTATGGCTAACAATTGTAAAGCTCCTTTTACATCCGATAACTCAATTAGGGGGATGAATAGACTTTGGTTTAAACTAAAATGTCTTTAACAAAATTTGGTTTGGTGGAACAAGCATTGTTTTAAAAATCTATTTTCTAATATCAAGGATATGTAAATTTTGGTTTGGGTTCTTAAAGTTCCTATTATGATGGAACCTTTCAAGATTATGGATTTGAATGAAGAGAAGGATAAACTTGTTAATTTTCAAAATATTGAAGAAACTTATGGGCATCAAAAAGCCGTTCGTAAACATATTGCAGATGGTAACATAAATACTAGGTATTTTCATGCTTTAGTTAACAAAAAGGGAGCTTTAAATAATATTCAGAAAATTAAAAATGATAATGGAGATTGGATTACAAAGATGATATTAAGGATTCAGTTATTAATTACTTTAGAAATATGCTCAATAAGAATTTCTCTTATGAAGCTATTTCTAAATCGCACTTGATTCCTTCTATTATTACCAATGATGACAATGCTTTGCTTACTATTTTGCCAAATGAAGATGAAATTTTTAAAGTCCTTAATAGCATGAACATTGACTCTATTTCTAGGCCAGAGGGTTTCACTACTCAGTTTTTTCAAAAATGTTGGTTTATTATTAAAAATGATTTGATTGATGTTGTGGTTGATTTCTTTAATGGTAATCCATTTCCTAGATATTTTTCTAGCACTTCTATTGTTCTCATATCTAAGAAAGATAACCTAGACTATTGGAGTGATTTTAGACCTTTTAGTCTTTGCACCTTCTTCAAATAAGCTGATTTCCACAATTATTGCCAACAGAATTAGTCTTCTTCTTCATAACGATTATCTCTCTCAACCAAACTAGTTTTGTTAGAGGTAGGTCTATTTCTAAAATATTTTACTTGCCCAAGAATTAATCCATGATTTAGATGCTAACACTAGAGGCATTATTTTCAATTAGATATTCCAAAGCTTTTGATAATATCTCATGGGATTTCCTCTTTCATATTCTGAATTTATTTGGGTTTTCTGATAAATTTGTTTTTCTTATTAAAAATTGTATCAATAGTGTCTGGTTTTCTATTTTGCTTGATGGGGAAGCGTTCAATTTCTTTTCTTCCTCCCATGGCTTAAGACAAAGGGATCTTTTATCCTCTAATTTATGTATTGTTGTTGTTGAATACTTATCTAGGGGCATCAATGATTTATTCTTAAATAATCCTAGTATGTATTACATAACTCTTAGTAGTCTTCTTGTTCCCATTTAAGCTTTGTGGATGATTTTATTATTTTTTGCTATGCTTCTATTCTTCATAACAAGAATCTAAAGAATTTTTTAAATACATTTGGTAGAGAAAGTGGTCTTACTATCAATGATAACAAAAGTTATTTTATCACTTCTTCCAGTATCTCCAAAAATAAAATCAATCACATCTTGCATATCACTAATTTTAAACATCAACATTTACCTCTTAACTACTTGGGTGCTCCTCTTTTCGAAGGTCCTAAATGATCCCATCTTTTTGATGAGTTAATTCAAAAGATTTCAAATAAAATTTTTGTTTGGCAATTTCATTTACTCTCCTTTGGTGTAGGCTCACTGTTCTTAAAATCACTCTTAATTCAATGCCTATATATTTGATTCAAACTATTATTCCTACTAATTGTACTCTGATCAAAATTGACCACATCCTTAATAAATTTTTTTGGGGGTCCAATAATTCTACTACAAGAATGCATTGGACATCCTGGCATAAATGTTGTGGTCTTTGGGTGAAGGTGGTCTTGGTTGCAAACCTATTTGTGAAGCTATTACTGCCTTCTCTCATAAGCTCTGGTGAAATTTTAGAAAAAAAGATAGCCTTTAGGCTAATTTTATGATGGAAAAATATAGCCAAGGTAAACACCCTCTTATCTATCCTTATAAATTTGGTGACTCTCCAGTTTGGAAAAGGCTTTATTCCATTAAATGGGCTATAGAATCCTTAATATCTTGGGGTATTCATTCGAGTTCATCTTTCTTTTGGCAAGATAATTGGATCAGTGATGACTCTATTGACTCCCTTTTATCTACACATTCTACTGCTACTATCAAAGTTAACTCTTTCTGGCTCAGTAACGCTTGGAATAAGAACAAACATGAGAACTTTATTCATACTTCTCTTTTTGAAAAATTTTGGAACATCCTTATTTTTTCTAATAAACCTTGATCAAATTCTTTTCAAGCTATCGTACAATGGTGATTTCGTTCATAAAGAGGTTTGGAATTTTATTAGAGAGAAGCAACACAACTCTAATGTTTTCACTAAATTTTGGAACAATATCATTTTGATGTTTTATTCAATTCTTTTCTGGAGGATTTTGAATAACTTTATTCCTTTAATTCTTTGCCCTGGAATAAAAGCTTTTTTCCTTCCAAGTGTTACTATTGCTTTCATATTGAAAATGTTAACCTTGTCTTTATCAATGGTGCTATAGCTTCCAAATTATGGATCTGGTATGATGATTTATTTAACACTAACTATTTTCATGGCTCTCTTTCTCTATATCAACTTCTTGAAGTTTGCTTCTAAAAAATTGAGAAAGGTCATATTGGAGTTTTAATCACTATTACCCTTATTTGGTTCATTCGGATGGATAGAAATGATGCTAAATATCGTGGTATCCCTATGAACCATAAAAGGATCCTAGCTAGAGCTAACGAAAAGAATTCTTGCTTTGTTTAATGTTAATTTAATTAGTAACATCCATTTTAGAGGTTATAAATTTGTGGCTAAAAAATTGGGTATCATTCTGTCGGATGTTTCTTCCTATAAAGGTGAATGGATTATTCATTGGATCAAACCTAAAGAGAATTTTATTAAAGTCAATATTGATGGTTGGTTTCTCTTAATAAATATGGCTATGGTGGTATTCTTAAGAACACTAAAGGTACTGTCATTTGTGCATTTGCTTATCCTCTCAAAGCTTGTTATGTTATTTATGTTGAGCTTGTGGCTGTTAATAAAGCTATTGATATTTGTTTGAACAAAGGTCTTTTTAATATTTGGATTGAAGTCAATGCTCTTTTGCTACCTGACATGCTCATTTCCAACAAGATGTGGAATGCTGACTTATTTTATCTCCTTAACCACACCAAAATCCTCCTCTCTCAAGTTAGTTATAAAATTTCCCATATTCTTCAAGAAGGTAATTCTTGTGTTGATTTCCTCACTAATTTAGGTACTGGCTTAAATGAGTTCACTTTATTCAACCATCACAGCTTACCTAAGCAGTTGAGAGGTCTGGTTAACCTGGATAACTTTGGACTACCTTATCTCAGACTTTAATTATTGGCTTACTTTTTAGTTGGTTGGCTATAGTGTTTTCTTCGAGTAGGTTCTTCTTTTGTTATTTTTGTGTTGCTTCCTCTAGGAAGTGGTTTTTTCTTATTGGCAGCCCTTCTACTTTTAGTTGTGAATGGTGCTTCTCTTTGTTTTAGTTGGTTGCATGCCTTAAGTTTGGTTTGTCTTTTGTGTTGGGTTGTCTGGGTAGTTGTTGTTTCCTGGCAGCTGTCTTCACAGCCTTCTTTCTTTGGGTGTTAGCTTTTTTGTTTGGTGTTTTCTAGGAGTTTTTGGCTATGCTTCCTTCCTCCTTCTAGCATTTTTCTTTTCTCTGCTGCTACCTCCCATTTTGTTTTATTTTCCTTCTTTGGTGGTGTATGGTTGGTTGTTTTTGATGGCTGACTAGGAGGGTTGGCTATTTTGGCTAGCTGGGATGGTTGGCTGGGTGGAGGTTTTGGCTATTTTTTCTTGCTGGTTTGGTGGCAGGTCTGATCCATGGTTTGGGTTTGGACTGGTGGAGGCTGTTTGATTGCGACTATTTTTTCTGTTTAGCTGATTGGAGTTTGCTGATTGGTTTAGGTTATTCTAGTTGGGTCCTTTTGAATGGGGTTTTGGTCTACTCTGGGTTGGTTGTCCTCTCTTGGGTGCGACTGCTACTCCTTTTTTTCTTTTTTTCCCTATTTGAGTACCTATTTTGCTGCTTCTTTGATCGCTCCTACTGCTCATCTTGTTGTCTGCTGGTTTGGGTGGCTTTATTGCCTATTTTGTTGGTGGAGATCAGGAGCTCTTGTAGCCTTTTTGGTCCTGTTTTAGGACTTGTTGCCATTTTGAGTTGGCTAGTTGAGGGGTTTTTGGTGGCTGCTATTTTCCCTTGGATGCTTATGCCCTGGCTTTGTGTCTTGGAATTTATGTTGGTTATTGGTATTGTCTCCCTCTAATTTATTTTGCTCTCCTTGTTTTTTGATATTTTCCTCTTGGTCAGTGCTGTTGGATTTGTTGTTTACCCTATTGCATTGGTGGTGGTTGTGATGGCAATTTTTGGATGCCCTCTTGGTCTCCCTATGCTATGGCTTTCCTCTCTCTGGTGCTGCTTATCTTCAACTATCTTGCTATTTGGGTGGAGGTTTTGATGGATTTGGATTGCTAGTTCTATGGAGATAGTTGTGGTTGTTGTTATGCCTTCGGGATTAATTTGCTGGGTTGTACTATTACCCCTATTTATGTTGACTGCTCCTTTTTTGTGTTTCTCTTCCTTTTTGGTGGTGGTTTTGGTGGTATATCTACTTGGTTTTTTTAGCTTGGCCAATGATCCTGCTGTAACTTCTGGGTTGGTAGCTTTATGTGATTGGTCTATTGTGGGTTTTGGTTGGTGGGTTGGCTGCTGGCCAGCTACTGGCTGGCTATTTTTCTCTATTTGTTTGGTGCAGGACCGGACCACTATGGATTGTCTGCCTTGTATGGTTGCTTATATTAGGTATGCTGGCTATGATGGCCTTCATGTTTCCTCATATCTTCTCTCTAGCTGGTAGAATTACATATGATGTAACCCTTCACAGGAAGTTTGGATGCTCATATGTTTTGTTTCCCCTTGATATGATCATAATTGATCCTGAGCCTTCTCTTTCTCATCTCTTTCTAATTATTTTATTTATCCTTCTTTTTTTGAACTATGACTATTGCCTTTGTAGTGTTTTGAGAATTCTTTTACATGTTGGAACTTTATAGATGGAATGATCTTTACTTAAACAACTCAAATCTTATTGTTGTGGACCTTTTTTATCTTGCTTTCTCAAAGGGATCATGAATTCCTGCTAACTAGTCCTTCTACTATTTTCTTGAGTTATATTAGTCTTATTGTATGTTTTTTCTCATCTTTTGTAAGCTTTGCATTGGCTCTTTATTTTCTTCTTTTTTTCATTGCACTTAGATGGGGGTTTAGCTCATTAGGTTTCTTGTATCTCTGAGAGCAGTAGATCTTTGTGCTTTACCCCTTTTAAGGATATTGTATCCTTTTCTTTTATGGTAATAAAATTCTAACTTTTATTATAAAAAAAACCTAAATCCTAAATCCTAAAATCTAAACCCTAAATTAACCTTAAACCCTTAACTAACCCTAAACCATAAACCCAAAAAACCATAAACCCTATAGCCTAAACCCTAAACCCCAAACCCTAAAATTTAAGCCCTAAACCATAAACTGCCCTAAACCCCCAAACCTACCAGACCCTAAACCCTAAAGCCCACTGACACTAAACCCTAAACCTGACCTAAACCAACCCTAAACTAACCTCCACTGACCCTAAATCACAGACCCCACCCTAACAAAAACCTAAAACCTAAAAATAAATAAATAAATAAATAAAATAAAATAAAACTTAATAATTTGAACCTAAAAAATCTAAAATAAATAAAAAAAAATAAAACCTAAACCCTAAACATAAAAAAACTTAAACCTAAAATAAAAATAAAATAAACTTAAACATAAATTAAAATAAACTAAAGTAAAATAAATAAAACGTAAACATAAATCTAAAATAAACTAAACCTAAACTTAAATCTAAACTAAACTAAAAATAAACCTAAACCTAAACTAAAATAAATAAAATCTAAACCTAAACCTAAACCTAATTCTAAAGTAAATAAAATAAAATAAACTAAAATAAACCTAAACCTAAACTAAAAAATAAAACCTAAAAATAGACCTAAAATAAAAACCTAAAACCTAAACCTAAAAAAATAAAATAAAAACCTAAAACTAACCCTAAACCCTAAACCCTAAATCCTAAAACCCTAAGCACTAAACCCTAAACTAAACCTAAAAGCTAAATCCGAAACCTTAAAACCCTAAGCCCTAAACCCTAACTAAAATAAATAAAACCTAAACCTAAACCTAAAATAAACTAAATGTAAATTAAATAAAATAAAATAAACAAAAAATAAACTTAAACCTAAACTAAAAAATAAAACCTAAAAATAAACTTAAAATACAAACCTAAAAATAAAAAATAAAACATAAACCTAAAAAATAAAATAAAAATGAAGGTAAACTAAAAAATATACTTAAACCTAAACCTAAACCAAAAAATAAACTAAAATTAAAACCTAAACTAAAATAAATAAACCTAAAATAAATAAACTAAATTAAATAAAATAAAATAAAAATAAAATAACTAAAATAAATAAAAATAAACTAAATAATCTAAACATATGGTTTACTTAATTTTAAAACCCTGACCTAAACCCTAAATCTGAAATCCTAAACTAAATCCTAACCCCAATCCACCCTAAACCCTAAACCCTACCACTACCCAAAACTGACCCTAAACCTAAACCTCCACAAAAACCCTAAACCATAATCATAAACCCTAAACCCTAAACCCTGTGGGACCCTAAACTTACAGTCCTAAACCCCAAACCCTGACCTAATAAACCACTCTAATCACAAATCCTCATGGTAACCTAAACTAAGTAAACCTAAAAGATAAATAAATAAACTAAACCTAAATAAAATAAAATAAAATAAAATAAAACTTAAACTAAACCAAAACCTAGAAATAAAATTAAAAATAAAACTAAATTAAACATGGGTTTGTAATTTAAAGAAAACCCTAACCCTAAACTCTAAAATAAATAAAAACTTAAAATAAACTAAAAAAATAAAATAAACCTAAAAATAAAAAACTTAAATAAAATAAAAACTAAACCTAAAATAAACCTAAAATAGAATAAAATATAAACTAAATAAAAACTTAAACCTAAAAATAAATAAAAAGTAAAATCTAAACTTAAACTAAAAAAAAACTAAATGTAAAATAAAAATAAAATACAAACTAAACTAAGAACCTAAAGTATTAAAGCCTAAATCTAAACCCTAAGAAATAAACTTGAAAAAAAATCTAAAGTTAAAGAAAAAAAATAAAATCTAAACCCTAAGATAAAACAAACCCTAAACCTAAAATAAAAATAAAATAAACCTAAACCTAAACTAAAAAATAAAACCTAAAAAATAAACCTAAAATAAAAACATAAAACTTAAACCTAAAAAAAATAAAATAAAAACATAAACCTAAACCTAAAAATAAAAAATAAAATTAAAACCTAAAAAATAAAATAAAAATAAAACTAAACTAAAAAATAAACCTAAACCTAAAAAAAAAACAAAAATAAAAAACTTAAACTAAAATAAATAAGCTTAAAATAAATAAACTAAACTAAACAAAAATAAAAATAAAAAATAAAATAAAATAAAATAAATAAAATGTGAACTAAATAAACTAAATAAACCTAAATCTACTAGTTCACTTAATTTAAAAAAATTTATAAAAAATATAAAAAAAAAAACCCAAACACTAAACCCTAAATCTAAACCCAAAATCCAAAACCGTAAACCTTAAACCCTAAAATCCTAAACCTTAAACCCTAAAACCCTAAACCCTAATCCATGAACCCTAAAAGCCTAAACCCAAAACCCTAAACCATAAAACCTACAACCCTAAACACTAAACCCCAAACCCTAAACCCTAATCCTTAAACCCTAAAAACATAAAAACCTAAACCAAAACTACACATCAACAACAACAACAACAACAAGCCTTAATCCCACTTGGGTGGGGTCATTACATGAATCCTTCATCTCCATTGTGTCTATTATTATGTCAAATTCTCATTTAAATCAAGTATATTAAGATCATTTTTTTATACATCTTAACCAAGTCTTTTTAGGTCTACCTCTAGCTTTCTTAACATAAGGCAAATCTAATGCATCTACTCTCCTAATCGGGATGGATGGTCCTTTAGGCCAAACCATCTAAGGCGACTCTCCCTAATCTTATCTACCACTGGATCTACTCCAACTTTTCCCAAATATACTCATTTTGCATTCTATCTCTAAGAGTGAAGCCACTCATCCACCTAAGCATCCTCATCTCTTGTAACACTTAACTTAGTCTTCTCTTTTTGTTGGCCAACATTACACCATAAGTCATTGCGGGTCTTACCACCATCTTATAAAATTTTCCTTAAGTTTAAGTAGAACTTTTCTATCACATAATAGGTCATTCCTCCACTTCAACCATCCAACTTGAATTCTACTAATAACATCTCCATCTATTTCACCATCATTTTGAACAATAGAGCCTAAATATCGAACTCACTCTTATTAATGACTTGTTCACTAATGTCACAACACTACCACTAGAACTTACAACTAAAATTACACTCCATATATTCATTTTAGATCTACTTAAATGAAAACCTTTAGACTCTGAGTTGACCTCCATAATTCAAGTTTCTTGGACTCCTCTCTAGTCTTATCAACAAGAAGAATGTCATCGACAAAAGCATACACCAAGGTACATCTTCTAAATGCCTAGTAAGAACATCCATAACTAAAGTAAAAAGATAAGGGCTTAAAGCTGATCCTTGATGTAATCCAACTGAAATAGGAAAATATTTTGTCAATCTTCCTTGTGTTTGGACACAAGTAACAGCTCTAGTATACATATCCTACATATCCTTAATTTCTTCAATATAACCAATATTAACTCCTTTCTGTTCTAGAACTCTCCAAAGAACATCTCTTGAAACTTCATCATAAGCTTTCTCTAAATCAATAAATATCATATGTAGATCCTCCTTACTTTCTCTATGCTTCTCCATCAAAACAAATGTATAGCATCCATAGAAGATCTACCTAGCATGAAACCAAAGCGATTGTGAGAAACTTATGTATCACATCGTAACCTATGCTCGATTACTCTCTCCCATAATTTTAATGTATGTGGCACATTAACTTAATTCCTCTATAATTTGCACTCTTGTGCATCACCTTTATTCTTAAATATAGGAACAACAAACTCTTTCTCCACTCATCGGCATCTTTTAGTCTTTAAAATGACATTAAAAGATTTGTAAGACAAGAAATTCCTTGATCTCCTAAACATTTCCACACTTCTATTGGAATATTATCTAGTCCTACTGCTTTTCACATTTCATTTTTTTAAAGCTTAACCAGTTACTAATCTGACGATAAAATTAAATTTTTATTTTTGTTTAGTATTAAGGTTGCAAAATCAATCATACTTTCAAATCCTTCATTGAAACGTTTATCAAAATACCTCATCCACCTATTTTTAATATCCTTTTCTTAAAAATATATTTTATTATTTTCATCCTTAATACACCTCACTTGAACTATGTCTTTACTTCTCCTATCTCTTTGGTTGGCTAACTTATACATACATCTTTCACCTTCTTTGGTATCAAATTTATTATATAAATTACTAAAGCTAAATTTTTTGCATCATATCGCTTTCTTAGAATCTCTCTGTCACTTTATATCTTTCCCAATTCTCAGTTTTACATCTAAACCAAGTTTTTACATCATATACTGTTTCTTAGAATCTCTATAGGCCACTTTATATCTTTCCAATACTTCTTATTTTTTATCTTTTCTTACACACTCTGACTCCACCACCAACTATTCTTATTAAAAGAAGCTTTTTCTTTTGATTCTCCAAGCACATCTTTAGTAACTTGCTTAATTTCACTTGCTATTTTTTCCACATAATGTTAGCTTCCTCATGAACATCCCAAATTCTAATCTCTTGTATCTTGCTCTTAAAAATATTATTATTTGTGTTCTTTAAGTGTCCCCATCTAATTCTAGGACAATAATTTGATTTATTTTTTCTCTTACAACTTTTCATCTTAAAATTAAAATCGATGTTGGGTACTTAGATTTTCACTTGGAATGACCTTACAATCTTTACAATCTAACGTCTATTTTTCTTATCAAAAATAATCAATCTGTGTTTTACTAGATCCATTTTTATAAGTAGTAATATGTTCATCTCTTTTCTTAAATAAAGTGTTAGCAACTACAAAATCATAAGCTAAAGCAAAATCTAATATAGTCTTACCTCCTTCATTAGTCACTCCAAATCCATAACCACTATGAATACTTTTAAAATCTTCTACCACTCTACCAACATGTCCATTTAAATCTCCTCCAATAAATATTTTTTTCTTCAAGAGGTATCTTTTGTATTAATCCCTCTAATTCATTCCAAAAATAAACTAAATAAATTAAAAAATAAAATAAATAAATAAAACCTAAACCTAAATAAAATTAAAAAAATAAAATAAAATAAAAACTTAAACTAAAACCTAAACCTAAACTTAGAAATAAAATAAAATAAAATAAAAAAAAAAAATAAACTAGAAGGAAAACTAAATAAACTTAAACCTATCAATTTACTTAATTTAAAAAAATAAAAATATAAAAAAATTAATAAAAAATCCTAAACCCAAGTGAAGTACTAAACTCTAAACTAAAATAAAATAAAAATAACCAAAATCTAAATCTAAACTAATCCCTAAATAAATAAATAAACTAAAAATAAAAAACTAAAAAAATAAAAAAATAAAATTAAAATAAATAAATAATAAAGCTAAAGAAACTACTAAAATAAAAATAAAATAAACCAAAACCTAAACTAAAATAAATAAAACCTAAACCTAGCTAAAATAAACTACTTAAATTTAAACCTAAAGTAAATAAATTAAAATAAACTAAAATAAATAAACCTAAACTAAACTAAAAGAAAACCTAAAAATAAATAAATAAAATAAATAATAAATAAATAAATAAATAAAACTTAAAACTAAGGTTTACTTAATTTAAAATAAAAAATAAAATAATAAACCCTAAACCTACTATCAAACTAAAATCCTAAATAAAAATCCACAAAACCTAAACCTAAACCCTAAAACCCCAAACTTAAACCTAAACCTAAACCACAAACCTAAAACCCTAAATCTTAAACCCTAAACCCTAAACCCTAAACCCTAAAATCCTAAACCCCAAAACTTCAAAACCCTCTTTCCTCTTGGCTGCGCTCCCACTCTGGCGATTTTGTGTTCATGCAATTTTACGGTTTGGCATTTTAGGCTCTCATCATGATCATTTTTTTGTGCTTGGTTCTTCCTCTCTCGGCTTGGTTGCTTATGTGACTCTTTGGATCGTTGTGAGGCATCTCCATAGCAACCGTCGCTCTTGGATCGCATCGACTTTTCCCTCTGATCCTAAAGGAACTTTGGATTTCATCCGATTGCACTTGTCAAGTCCTTTAAGGATGCTCTTTCTAGTAGGATCCCTAACTCTAATGCCTCGGTTAACTTAATTTCAACCTCATTCCGTGGATTGTGGCTATCATGTGTTCTAACCAGGATGTGGAGAAATTAGCTAAGCCTTTTGAGTTCTCTTTGGTTGGTAAATTCTCTCTATGACACCCTACTCTACATAATGTCCGATCATTCTTCCATAGCTTAAAGCTTTTGGGAGTCTTCACTATTGGGTTGATTGATCCTCAACATATCCTTATTCAGTTATCAAATGATTTAGATTATTCTCGAGTCTTTGCTTGCTCATCGCTCTATTTTGTGTATAATTGTCAAATGCATCTTGAAATGGTCACCCCTTTTGATGTCAAAGAGGAATCCCTATTGTTCTTTTATGGCTTGCTTTTCCCAACATGAGAATTCACTATGTTACTCACCAAGTTACATTTACGATTGTTGCTCTATTTGGTAGACCCCTTCAAATTGATCAAGCCACTGCCACTAAATCTCGACCATCTGTTGCACATATCCTGGTTGAGATTGACATTACCAAAAAAAATATCCCAAAGAAGTTTGGATTGGATCGAAAAAATTTGGATATAACCAGAAAGTAGAATTTGAAAATTTCCTCATCTTTTGCACTCACTGTAAGATCCATGGTCATGATCACTCACGAATGCTTTTATACACCCTAACCTCAAAAGAATATATCACCAGATACTAATACCTCTCTTGGGGGAAAACCAATAAGTTAGTTTATGTGCCTAAAGCTACTCATAATGGAACTCATCCTCTACACACTACCCCTTTATTACCTACATTTGTCTAATGAAAAACATTACGAGCTTGGTAAATACTACCATTGATGTGTGTGAAACTAATGACTTACTACCACTTGTAATAATTTGGCTTCTCATGATAATCCTTTGCTCCATTTGAATCTTAATGACAATTTGAATGAGAATCTTATATTGGATCAAAATAATGTTAATCCTTTGGTGTCAGACCAAAATCTGATTATGCATCATGGTAATGAGGATGATATTTGTACTATTAATGGTGCAAGAATCCCCTTTCTATTTCTCTGAGTGATACCGGGCAATCCCCATTTCTCATCCTTACTCTGATACTGAAGAAGGAGAAATCACCACTACTAAAACATTGATTGATACTGCTCCTATTCTGGATACCAAAAACCAAACCCTTTCTGATGGAGATACTTTGGATACTGATAGACCCTTCCAAACTGTTATTAAAAAAACTCTTATAAAGCCAAAATGACTAATAATAACTTCACCAGAACCACACGTTCTTCTTTAACACCGACAAATAATTATGTCCTCCTCTCTTTCTTTTTCCATTTCTTTTTTTTTTTTACCTTTTTCTTTTTTATGATTAATTTTCTTATTTGGAATATCAGGGTTGTGGGACTCTCCCTGTCACTGCATGTTAGGAGCCTGTCATGCTCATAACATCAAATTACTTGTTATTATTGAGCCTTTCATTAACTCTTCCAAGATTGCCCATGTTGCTTTGGCTTGGATTTCAAAATTTCCTCTTCAATCTTAATAATAAAATATGGTGCTTTTGGAATAATTCCATCACCATTTACATCATTGATGATCTTGATCAATTGGTTAATGTCAAAATCTCATTAGGTGAGTTTTCGGCTCTTGGTTCCTTTATCTATGCTTCTTGTAATAGAGCCGGTAGGAACATCCTTTGGAATCACTTAAGAACCTTAGCCTCCTTGTTAACCTTCCCACGGTTGGTTGGGGTGATTTCAACACTATCATTGCTTCTTGAAAGGAGGGAGGATGTTCTCTAACCTCCATTCCATGGAAGACTTCTCTAATATGATCTAGGGTAATCTATTGACATTAGTTTTTGTGGGTCTGATTACACGTGGCATAACTCTAGACTTTGGCAACATCTTGACAGGACCCTCTTTAATTCTCTTTGGATCAATCAATGGCCTCTTTCCTCTATTGAGCATTTGAGCAAAACTTTGTTTGATCATGCTCCTCTTTTGATCTCTATCAAAACTCCCCCATTTAACCCTTCTACTCCCTCAACATTTAGATTCTAAAATATGTGGACCCAACATGGTGATTTTCACTAATATTTTTTTCACTAATTGGATGGCTCTTGTTCACCCAGATAATTCCATTAAAGGCATGATTCGGCTTTAAATTAAGCTCAAAAGACTTAAACAAAATCTTAATTGGTGGAATAAGCACATATTTAAAAATCTTTTTACCCATCTTAAAGCTATGGAACAAGTTATTTTCTCTTGAAGAGTATCTTAAGCGATCCTAGTAGTTAGATGAGCAAGCATTGCCAAAGATAACTTGATTAATTACCAAAATATGGAGGAAACCTATTGGCGTCAAAAATCCGCTAGCAAATATATTGCTGATGGCGATAGAAACACAAGGTATTTCCATGCTATTTGCAATAAACAGAAAGCATTAAACTTGATTAAGAAAATTAAGAACTCTAATGGTGGGATAAAAAAAATGAAATTAAGAATCATACACATCACTTTCAAAATTTATTAAATTCTAATCCTTCGTTAGAAACCCCCTCCAACACCCATCTAATCCTTCTATGATTAACAATGAGGATAACCATGTGCTCACTATGCATCCCTCGAAAGTGGAGATTAGTAGTACTCTCAATAGCATGAACATTGATTCTGTTGTGGCCCCGATGGCTATATGACTCATTTCTTTCAGCATTGTTGGCCTTTTATTAAATCTGATCTTGTTGATCTTATTGATTTTTTTGATGGCTCTATTCTATATTTTTCATGTACTTCTATTATCCTTATTCCCAAAACCAACAATCAATCTTGGGGTGATTTTAGACCTATTAGTCTTTGCACCTTTTTCCAAAAACTCATTGCTAAATTAATTAATAATAGGATTAGCCCTTTGCTCCCTAAAATCATCTCCCCTAACCAAACTAACTTTGTTAAAAATAGACCCATATCTGATAATATTCTTCTCGCTCAAGAGCTGGTTCATGACATTAATGTTTCTTCCAGAGGAGGTAATATCCTCTTCAAACTGGACATCACTAAAGCCTTTGACAACCTCTCATGGGATTTCCTCTTTCAAATCTTACATTTGTTTGGTTTCTCGATAATTTTATCCGCTTATAAAAGTTGTATCACTAATGTCGGTTTTCTATTATCATGAATGGTGAGTCCCTTTCTTCTTTACTGAGTCATGGCTTGCGACAAGGTGACTCGCTTTCTCCTTCTCTTTTATCATTCGTAGAATATCTTTCGAGGAGCCTCAATGATCTTTTCATTAAAAATCTAACATATTTTTTTAAAACTCATGGTGTTTCATCTTAGCTTTGACGATGAATTTATAATCTTCGAATGACTCTCTTCAACATGTTAAAACTATTAAGAATCTCTTAAATAATTTTGGCAAAGTTAGTGGTCTCTTTCTCAATGAAAGAAAATGTTGTTTTATCCCTCCTAAGATTCCTACCAATAGACTAAATCAAATCTCCAAAATTACTAATTTTAAGCAAAATCATCTTCCCATTAATTATCTCGCTCACTTTTAAAGTCTAAAAGATCTCATCTTTTGATGACCTTATTCAAAAAATATCTAATAAAATTTTGGTTTGGGAATTTCATTTACTCTCTTCGGTAGGCTAACCTTGATTAAGAGCACTCTTAATTCCATGCCTTTATATCTCATCGAAACCATTGTGACTATTTCTATCATCAATAATTGAGGCCTCTCTAAATAAATTTTTCTGAGGCTCCAATACCTCCTCTAAAAGAATGCACTGGACCTCTTGGTTTAAAAGTTGTGGCACTTTGACGAAGGTGGTCTTGGTTGTAAATCCATAAAAGAAGCTATCAATGCCTTTTCCTATAAACTCTGGTGGAATTTTAGGAGTAATCATAGTCTTTGGGCTAATTTCATGATGCTAAATATTGCTAGCACCCCTCATTTGTCCCTTTAAACGGGTAATTCTCCGTGTGGAAAAGACTTTGTTCTATCAAATGGGATACAGAATCCTTAATTTTTTGGGGCATTAACTTTGGCACTTCTTTCTTTTGGCAAGATAACTGGAGTGGATGTGAATCCATTGATGACTTACTCTCCACCCATTCCACTGCCGCTATTAGAGTAAACTCTTTCTAGCATAACAATAAGTGGAACAATAGTAAGCTTGCTGATTTTATCCCTTTTACTTTCTTGAATATGGTTTCTACTATTCCTATCACTCCAAACAATCAAGACTAGATTCTCTTTAAGCTCTCACATAATGGTGATTTCAACCTCAAAAATGTGTGGCTCCACATTGAAGATACTCATGATTCCTCCTATGTGTTCTCCAAACTTTGGAATAACAATATCCCTACTTCTTATTCTATTCTTACTTGGCATATTCTAAAAAATTTTATCCTTATTGATTCCTTGTTGTGGGGTAAAGGGTTTCATTTACCCTATAAATGTCAATGTTGTTTCCATATTGAGAATGTTAATCATGTTTTTGTTAATGGGGCCATTGCTTCTAAACTTTGATTTGGTATGATGATCTTTTTAACACTGTCAATTTCAATGGCTCTCTTACTTTATATCAACTTCTTGAAGTCTATTTTGATAAATACTATTAAAGGTCACATTAAAGTCTATCACTACTATTACTCTTATCTGGTTCATATGGATGGACCAAAATGATGCAAAACATCATGGGATCCCTATGAATCATGAGGATTATTGCTAGAACTAAAAACAAAATTCGTGACTTGTTTTAAGCCAATCTCATTCATTATAGATAATTCAAAGGCTGTAAATTTGTGGCCAATAAATTGGGTTTTAACCTGCCAGATCAACCTTATTGTCGAAATGACAAGATTGTTTATTGGAAAAAACCTCTTGACCATATTATTAAAATTAATACTAATGGCTCTGTCTCTCATAATGGCTCTGGGTATGGTGGCATTTTCAGGAACTCTAAGGGTATAGTACTATGTGCTTTTGCTTATCCCATTATTTCCTGCAACGTCCCATTTACTGAGCTTATGGCAGTCTATTAAGCTCTTGAGATTTTCCTTCAAAATGGCTGGCTCAATATTTGGATTGAGGTGGATGCTCTTCTGTTGATTGATCTTTTGACTTCCACCAAAATGAGCAGCAATGAATTGTATTACCTCCTCAAGCAAACTAGAGCTCTTCTTTCCCAACTAATTTTAACATCACTCATGTTTGGCATGAAGGAAATGCTTGCGACTACCTTGCCAAGAATGGTATCCTCTTTGATCAACTCACCTTACCCAAACACTTGCATGGCTGGTTAACTTGGACAATTCTAGGTTTCCTTATCTCTTAATCTAACCTTTGATGTTTCTTGTCCATTCATCTTTTAATGTATGCCTCTTTATCTTATATTTTATTCCTTTTTTGTGTCTTTTGTGGATGCTTCACATGGATATTACTTATTGTCTTGATCTCTGTGCCATGATTTGGTGTTTTAATAGCTTATTCTTTATTTGGAGCCTATTTGCTTTTAGCATTTACACTGATAAAGGGCTGTTGTTGAGCTATGTGCATACTAATACCCTACATTGGAATTTTGTTGAGCTATGTGTGCTATTGGTTTTATAACACCATATTTGGGATTTTAATATCAATGTTGTCTTCATTCCTAATCCTAGGGGGCTTAAGGTCTTTGGATGGAGATATTTATTTTGATGGGTTTAGCTACTGCCATTAATTTCTGCAACCTACTGTTTCTCAAAGATATTACTGCTTGGAGCATCTTAGTTACCTATGCTATTTCTATGCATTGTATTAGTATTCATTATGCTGGTTGCAATATTTATTTTGAGGATTTACTGTTAGGTTGTTGAATTTTAGCTGATAATGATTGGTGGCTTTTGACATCGCTTGTCTCCCTATTAGATCTTTTCGATATTCACTCTAACTCTAGCTTTGATGATATTTTCCTTTATTTCTGGAGTTATCTTTTATTTTATTTTCTACATGAAGAAGCTTTTGGCCTTTTGCCGATATTTATCTTCTTGGCTATTGTCCATCTGGAATCTGGACCCCATGCACCGCTCTCTTTGGAAACCATTTTTGATTCGAGGATCCCTTTGGTGGGATCTTGTTGTGGGAGGCTTTCTTCTTCCATCCGCCAAGGTTATTTTTTTTCAGGCGTCACACCTCCTTACCTTCGCGACTTATTCTTGTGAAGAACTTTGATATTACTTTTATCTTTTATGCCTCTTTTACTTTGCTGGAATCTCGCATTCGTTGTTTCTTTCCTATTTTTTGAACTGGATGGAGTTTCTTGATTGATTTTAGCTATTGTGTTCAGCAGATCCTTTTTGTGCAGGATGTTTTTGAGATTGGGACTTTGGTCAATCTCTTTTACTGCTCTTGTCTGGAGAGAATTTGTTTTTTGTTGTCTATTTTCTCTTGCTCCCTGCAGGAATGGATTTTCATGTTTGCCTCTCTTTTTGGTTTTTACTTTGTTTTCCCTCTCATTCTGGGCCTTTCTGCTAAACTATTTTTTCGATGGAAAGGTCTTGTTATTCCTTTCAATGCTAGTCATTGGTTTTTTGGGACCTATTTCCAGATTATTGTCTTTATGACTTCTGGATGTTTTTTGATTCTCAATTTTCCAACTATTTATATTATTATTAGATGGGCAATTTTTGATCACACTTGATGTTGCTCTTTTCATCCTAGTTCTGTTTGCCATAGTCAGAATTCTTCTCTTTTATTATGGGATCGATTTTCCTTGCAGGTTTGGATTTCCTTAATGGCTTCTTTGTTAGCCTTTACTGTGGTTGTGGGTTTAACTGCTAGCCTGATCAGCTTTATCTGGAAGGTTTTTCTATTTATTATCCTTTGAACCCTTTTGATACCATTATTGGCTTTTGGATTTTAGGGTCCTTTGTCTAGCTGGTGGTCTTTGTGGTTATTATATGTTCCCTGCTTTTTGCTTTTGACTATTTTTAACTATTAACTTGTCTTTTCCGCTTCTATTTTATCCCATTTGGTTTTGTTAACATTGTGCTGATCCCTGTGATTTTCCATCTGATTATTTGGATCTTTACATATGCTTTTGGGTGGACTCTTGGCCAGCTTGTTGGTATTAACTGCCTTGGTTGTTGGCTGAACTGGATTAATACTCTACATGTTGTCTCTGGGGTTTTGGTTTATTTTGTTCAGCAAGTCTCTATTAAAGTTGTTGATTGCTTGGTGGAATTTGCTTTGAACCCCCTTATTGGTTTATTATATGCATATCATCTCGAATTCATCTTTTTATCTACGCTATTTTCTCCATCTTCTAAAATTGTATCTCTTGTGCTGTTTATCCTTGATGGGTGGCTTTATTGCAAGCTAGCTAGTTTTTGTTATCTTGGTTGTTTCTTGTCTTGGATATTTGCTGTCTTGGTTTTTTAGGACTCCTACATTGGCTCCATCTTTATTGGTTGTAGGACTTCAGGGTCCTATGTTTAAGTTGTTTCGACATTCGCTCGATGGTTTTGGTGATTCTTTGAGGTTGTCGCCTTCCGATATCTATTTATGTTCTATCTATTTGGTTATTAACTATTGCAATGTCTACTCTTATTGAGAGGTTTTATGGCCAACTTGTCCCTTCTGTCTTGGATGTTGTTGTCTTAATTGTGTTTTCGGGTTTTGGCCTTGGTTATCTGTTCTTTTTTTGATTCAAATGTTGATACTCATTTGAATCCACTTTTGATTTTTCTTCCGTGGGTTCAAATGTTGCATTTACTATTTTTGTTTTGGCTTTTTGGTTATTTATGTCTGGGCTATTGTTCATCTCCTGATTGTTGTGATCTACATTATTTGTTGTTGTCTCTATTCCCATCTTGGCTCAATTAGGTTTGTGCAGTATGCACTGTCTATTCTGAATGTTGCTACCTTTTGCTGTCTTGCTCTCTTGGTTGTTTGTTGATCTGGCTTATCCGATTTCTTATCCCGAATAATTTGAGCTCATA
The DNA here is from genome assembly GCA_021442155.1 of Cymbidium sinense. Taxonomy (NCBI): domain Eukaryota; kingdom Viridiplantae; phylum Streptophyta; class Magnoliopsida; order Asparagales; family Orchidaceae; genus Cymbidium; species Cymbidium sinense. Next base: position 20,344,731 of record CM038227.1, read on the forward strand.
TTGCCTTTACTTGGTTCTATTTTTGGTAGGTTGCTATTTCGTGTTGGGCTATGTCGCCTTCCTTTATAATTGCTTTTCCCAATTCTGGATATTAATAAGGGGGTTGTTTCTCGAAAGATTCATATATATCATATGTTTGGGATGGTGTTAATTATAGGCTCATTGACTTGATTAGCAGGATTTTAGCAAGTTGCCTCCTCTGCTATTTTCTTGTGAAGGAATTATATGTTGGCTTTTTTATCTTCTTGGATATGACTTTTCATGAGGTTCTGGAAAAGATGTTTCATTCTCATATGTTTATGTATTCTCATGTCAGGGTGACTATATTGATGATACTTTTCTTGAATGGGACCACTTATCCTTCAGCTCTTTGCAATTTCCTCTCTATATTAGATATGGTTTTGTTTAGGTCGTGTAATAAAGCTCACAAGACTTTCAACAACCTGGTTGTTATCTCCTCACTTTGAGCTATGATGATGTGATGATCTCACCCCTTTTGGTTTGGTAGTAGCTCTTATAATGTAACCCTTCTGCTAAGTTTGGATGCTCATATTTGCATCTACCCCAACTTGGTGTGATTGAGCCTTCTCTATCACAATTCCTTATTATCATTCTCAGCTTATGTTGTTTTCATTTATCCTTTTGTATTACTTTAACTGTTCTAATCTCTTTCTTATTACAATTTTGCAGGTGATTCTCTCTTGTCCTCTTGCAGGTTTGTTCCATATTGTCATGCATTCTCACGTCCTCCAGAGAATTGGCCCTAATCTTCCTTTGGCATATTATGTTAATCAACTTGTATCTTTTGATTACTTTAATGTCTTCCTTTTCTTTTGGATGTACTTAGATAAGGGATTTACTCCTTAGGCTGATTGTAGCTCTTTGAGCAGTAGTTCTGGAGTTTATCCCCTTTAAGGACCTTGTATCCTTCTTTTTGTGGCAATAAAATACCCCTACATGGGGTTTCCCCAAAAAAAAACCCCCAAAACCTAAATCCTAAAACCTATAATCCTAAACCCTAAACTCTAAATCCCAAACTCTAAACCTAAATCCTAAACTAACCCTTATCCCTAAATCCTAAAAACCTAAAAATATAAACCTAAACTAAATTAAAATTAAAAAAACCTAAACCTCAAATAAAATAAAAAATAAAATAAAATAAAAACCTAAACCTAAACCTAAACATAGAAATAAAATAAAATAAAATAATAATAACTAAACTAATATAAAATAAATAAAAACCTAAACTAAACTTAAAAAAATAAAATAAACCTAAAAATAAAAAGCCTAAATAAAATAAAAATACTAAACATAAAATAAACCTAAAATAAACCTAAAATAAAATAAAATAAAAGCTTAAACTTAAAAAATAAACCTAAAAATAAATAAATAAATAAAACCTAAACCTTAAACTTAAAAAAAAACCTAAACATAAAATAAAAATAAAATAAACCTAAACCTAAACTAAAATAACCCTAAACCCTAAGCCCTAAACTAACCCTAAACCCTAAACCCTAAACCTTAAACCCTAGACCCTAAACCCTAAACCTTTTGCTATCCTCACCTTCCCAATTGTATAGATCACTGTGCTTATACTATTGCCTATTTAGATGTTACCTTATGCACTATTCTGAATGGGTGGTTTTATGGCCAGCTTGCTATTTTTTGCTGTCTTAGTTGTTGGCTGAACTCGATTATCGAGTTTTATGCCCAGCAAGCTGCTTATGGGGTTGTCTCTCTATTTGTCTTAATTTGGAGCTATTTGTGGTGGGGAGCAGCTTATTTTCTGTGCCTTCTGGTCCACCTAATCTGCTACTGCATTCTCATCTTATCTCTATTAAACTTCTGCATTTCATGTTGTAATTTGAGTTTGGGTTATGTTGTTTTGCTTTAAACTTGGTGGTTATTAACTTCATATATGTCATATATGTTTGGGTTGGAGTTATTTACATGCTTTTTTATTTGCCTTGCTAGATTTCAGCAAGCTTTTCAACTAGTTGTGTATAGCTTCTTTCCTCTGCCTAACCCTTTCTGTTGTTTTCCTGTGGTGGGTTTTCATGCTAGTCTAATTAAACCCTTGCCTCTGGTTAAAAATAAAGGTGGATCTGGAAGTTCATTTTCATATGTGTAGGGTTTCTCATGCCATGGTGACTATATTGATGATATTTATTCTGCATGGGATCCCCTTACCCATTTTGTTCTTTGTTGTATCCTTTTATCGTATATGGCTTTGCTTAGGTTTGCGTACTAAGGCTCTAAAGACTTTCAACAAATGGTTGCTATCTTCCCAGGTTTGGCTATGATGGTTGTGATGATTTCATTCCTTTTGGTTTGGTAGTAGCTCTTGTGTTGTAACCCTTCCTCATGAAGTTTGGATGCTCATTTGCATCTCCGCCTAATTTGATGTGACTGAGCCTGAGCCTTCTCTATCACACTACTTTATAATCTTTCTCAATTTAGGTTATTTTCAATTTTCATTTTGTCTGTATTACTTTAACTACTCTAATTTCTATCTTTCTACAATTTTGCAAGTGCACTTCTCTTGTTCTCATGCGTTTGTTCTCCCAGTATCATGCACTCTCACATCACAAGAGCTTTGGCCCTATCCATTGGCTTATCTATGTTAATCAATTTGTATCTTTTGCTTTCCTTTACTCTTTTATTTTTCTTTTGGTTGTACTTAGATAGGGGATTTACTCTCTAGGCTAATTGTAGCACTTTGAGCAATAGTTGTGGAGTTTATCCCCTTTAAGGATCTTGTAACCCTCCTTTTGTGGCAATAAAATTCCCCTATGTAGGTTTTCAAAAAAACTAAACCTAAAACTCTAAAAAACTAAAACTAAACTAACTAAATCCTAAATATAAAATAAATAAATAAACATAAACCTAAATAAATTAAAAAGTAAGATAAAATAAAAACCTAAACCAAAAAAATAAAATAAAATAAAAAATAAAAGCTAAAATAAAAATAATTAAAAACCAAAACTAAACTAAAAAAAAATAAAATAAACCTAAAAGTCAAAAACCTAATTAAAAAAAATAAACCTAAAATAAACATTAAATAAACATTAAATAAAATAAATTTTAAACCAAATAAAAACCTAAACCTAAGAAATAAACATATAAAAAACCTAAAAATAAATAAAAAATAATCTAATCCCTAAACTAAAAAATAATCCTAAACCTAAAATAAAAATAAAATAAACCTAAACCTAAACTAAAATAAATAAAACTAAAACCTAAACCTAAAATAAACTAAATGTAAACTAAATAATATAAAATAAATTAAAAATAAACCTTAAATAAAAGCCTAAAACCTAAACCTAAAAAAAAGTAAAAAAAATAAAAAAAAAACTAAACCTAAACCTAAAAATAAAAAATAAAACCTAACCTTGAAAAATAAAATAAAAATAAAACTAAATTAAAAAATAAACCTAAGCCTAAACCAAAAACCTAAAAAAGAAACTTAAATAAAAACCTAAACTAAAATAAATAAACTAAACTAAATATAAATAAAAATAAACCTAAATAAAAATAAAAATAAAATAAACTAAAATAAATAAAAAATAAACTAAATAAACCTAAACCAAAAGGCTTACTTAATTTAAAAATTAAAAAATTAAAAATTAAAAAAAAAATTGTGGAGCTAAACATTAAACCCTAAACCCTAAATCTTAAACCCTAAAACTAACCTGAAACTCTAAACCCTAAACTCTAAAACCAAAAAATAAAATAAAATAAACTTAAACCAAAACTAAAATAAACTAAATAAAAATAACCCTAAACCCTAAACTAACCCTAAACCCTAAACCCTAAACCTTAAACCCTAAACCCTAAACCCTAAAAACCTAAAAACCTAAGCCTAAACTAAATAAATCCTAAATATAAAATAAATAAATAAACCTAAACCTAAATAAAATAAAAAATAAGATAGAATAAAAACCTAAACTAAAAACTTAAACCTACACCAAAAAATAAATTAAATTAAAAAAAAAAAACTAAAATAAAATAATTAAAAACCAAAACTAGATTGAAAAATAAAATAAACCTAAAAATAAAAAATCTAATTAAAATATTAAAAAAACCTAAAATAAAATAAATTTTAAACTAAATAAAAACTTAAACCTAAGAAATAAACCTAAAAAAAACTATAAATAAATAAAAAATAAAAAACCTAAACCCTCAACTAAAAAAAAACCTAAACCTAAAATAAAATGAACCTAAACATAAACTAAAATAAATAAAACTAAAACCTAAACCTAAAATAAACTAAACGTAAACTAAATAAAATAAAATAAACTAAAATAAACCTATACTTAAACTAAAAAGTAAAACAAAAATAAACCTTAAATAAAAGCCTAAAACCTAAACCTAAAAAAAGTAAAATAAAAAACTAAATCTAAACCTAAAAATAAAAAATAAAACCTAACTGTGAAAACTAAAATAAAAAAATAAAAAATAAACTAAAAAATAAACCTAACTCTAAACCAAAACTTAAAAAATAAACTTAAATAAAAAAGCTAAACTAAAATAAATAAACTAATCCAAATATAAATATAATAAATGTAAATAAAATAAAATAAAATAAATAAAAATTAAACTAAATAAAGTTAAACCAAAAGGCTTATTTAATTTAAAAAAATTAAAAATTAGAAAATTAAATGCTAAACCCTAAACCCTAAACCCTAAACCCTAAACCCTAAATCCTAAACCTTAAATCGTAAACCTTAAACCCTAAACCCTAAACTCTAAAACCCTAAAAATAAAATAAACAAAATAAAATAAACTTAAACATAAACTAAAATAAACTAAACTAAAATAACTTAAACCTAAACCCTAAACCCTAAACCCTAAGCCCTAAACCCTAAACCTTAAAACCCTAAATCCTAAACCCCTAAACCTAAATCCTAAAAGCCTAAACCCTAAACCTTAAAACCTACAACCCCAAACCCTAATCCCTAAACCCTAAACCCTAAACCCTAATCCCTAAACCCTTAAAACATAAAAATCTAAACTAAATAAAAAGTAAAAATAAAATAAATAAATAAACATAAAGCTAAATAAAATAAAATAAAAACTTAAACTAAAACCTAAACCTAGAAATAAAATAAAATAAAAAATAAAAACTAAACTAAAAGGTAAACTAAATAAAACCATACCTACTAATTTACTTAATTTAAAGATAATATAATTAAAAAAATAAAAAAATTAAACCAAAACCCTAAAAATGTTAAACCCTAAACTCTAAACCCTAAAACTAACCCTAAACCTCAAAAATAAATAAAAAACTTAAGCTAAACTAAAAAAATAAAATAAACCTAAAATTAAAAAACCTAAATAAAATTAAAACTAAACCTAAATTATAAATAAAATAAACCTAAAATAAAATAAAATAAAAACTAAATAAAACCTAAACCCTAAAACCTAAAACAAAAAATAAAATAAAATAATAAACTAAATAATCTTAAACATATCGATTTACTTAATTGAAAAAATATATATATATAAATTAAAAAATTAAAAAAACCTAACCCTAAACCCTAAACCATAAAATAAATAAAAGCCTAGACCAAACCAAAATAAAATAAAAAATAAAACTTAAAACCTCTGCTAAAAGAAACTACACCTAAAATAAAAATAAAATAAACCTAAACCTAAAATAAAAATAAAATAAACCAAAACCTAAACTAAAATGACTAAACTAAAATAAATAAAACCTAAACCAAAACTTAAAAAATAAGCTAAACCTAAACCTAAACCTAAACTAAATAAATTAAAATAAGCTAAAAATAAACCTAAACATAAGCTAAAAAAAATAAAACCTAAAAATAAACCTAAAATCTAAACCTAAACCTAAAAAATAAAATAAAAATAAAAATAAATTAAAAAATAAAACTAAACTAAACCTAAACTAAAATAAATTAACTAAATTAACTAAAAAATAGAAATCAAACTTCAATAAAAATTAAAAAAATTAAAAAAAACTAAATTAGATAAATAAAATAAACCTAAACCTGCGAGTTTACTTAATTTAAAATAAATAAAAAATAAACCTAAACCAAAATAAAATAAAAAATAAATATAAAATAAATATAAAATAATATAAAATAAAACTAAATAAAAACCTAAACCTAAAAAATAAACTTAAAAATAAATAAAAAATAAAACCAAAACCCTAGACTGAAAACACTTAAACTTAAAATAAAAATAAAATAAACCTAAACCTAAATTAAAATAAACTAAACTAAAATAACCCTAAACCCTAAGCCCTAAACTAACCATAAATCCTAAATCCTAAAACCTAAAAACTTAAACCTAAACTAAATAAAACCTAAATATAAAATAAATAAATAAACCTAAACCTAAATAAAATAAAAATAAGGTAAAATAAAAAACCTAAACCTAAAAAATAAAATAAAATATAAAATAAAATAAAATAAATAAAAACCTAAACTAAACTGCAAAATAAAATAAACCTAAAAATAATAAACCTAAATAAAATAAAACTAAACCTAAAATATAAAATAAACCTAAATAAAATAAATTTAAACTAAATAAAACCTAAACCTAAGAAATAAACCTACAAAACCTAAAATAAATAAAAAAAAAATAAAACCTAAACCCTGAACTAAAAAAAAAAAACCTAAACCTAAAATAAAAATAAAATAAACCTAAACATAAACTAAAATAAACTAAACTAAAATAAATAAAACCTAAACCTAAACCAAAAATAAACTAAATGTAAACTAAATACAAATAAAATAAACTAAAAATAAATCTAAACCTAAACTAAAAAAAAATAAAACCTAGAAACAAACCAAAAATAAAAACCTAAAACCTAAACTAAAAAAAAAAGTAAAATAAAAAACTAAACTTAAACCTAAAAATAAAAAATAAAACTAAACTAAAAAATAAACCTAATCCAAAACCAAAACATAAAAAATAAATTCAAATAAAACCTAAATTAAAATAAATAAACCTAAAATGAATAAACAAAACTAAATAAAAATAAAAATAAACCTAAATAAAAAAGTAAAATAAACTAAAATAAATAAAATACATAAACTAAATAAACCTAAACCTACCGGCTTACTTAATTTAAAAAATTAAAAATTAAAAAATTAAAAAAACATAACGCAAAAACCTAAACCTAAACCCTAAACCCTAAACCCTAAACCTATACCTTAAACCTTAAACTCTAAACCCAAACATAATCCTAAACCCTAAACCTAAACCTAAACCCTAAACTAACCCAAAACTAAAAACCCTAAAAAAAATAAAACAAAAAATAAAATAAACTTAAACCTAAACTAAAATAACCTAAACCCTATACCTAACCCTAAAACCATAACCCTAAACCCTAAACCCTAAACTCTACTAAACCCTAACCTTAAACCTACACCTAAACCCTAAACCCTAAACCCTAAAATTCTAAACCGTAAACCGTAAACCTTAAACCCTAAACCTAAACCCTAAACTCAATATCCCTAAACCTCAAAACATAAAACCTAAACCTAAACCTAAACTAAATAAACCATAAAAATAAAATAAATAAAAAACATAAACCTAAATAAAATAAAAATAAATAAAATAAAATAAAAACCTAAACCTGAACCTAAACCTAGAAATAAAAAAATAAAAAATAAAAACTAAACTAAAAGTTAATCTAAACAAAGCTAAAACTACCAATTTTCTTAATTTAAAAAAATTAAAATTAAAAAAAATTCAAAAAACTAACTCTAAACCCAAAACCATAAACACTAAACCCTAAAACTAAAACTAATCCTAAACCTACACCCTAAACACTAAAATAAATAAAAGCTTAAACTAAACTAAAAAATTAACATAAACCTAAAAATAAGAAACCTAAATAAAATAAAAAGTAAGCCTAAAATAAAAATAAAATAAACCTAAAATAAAATAATAACTAAATAAAAGCCTAAACCTAAAAAATAAACCTAAAAATAAATAAAAAATAAAACCTAAACCCTAAGCTAAAAAGAACCTAAACTTGAAATAAAAAATAAAATAAACCTAAACCTAAACTAAAATAAACTAAACCTAAACCTAACCCTAAAGTATAAAATAAAATAAACTAAAAATAAACCTAAACATAAACTAAAAAATAAAACCTAAAAATAAACCTAAAATAAAAACCTAAAACCTAAAACCTAAACCTAAAACTAAAAATAAAAAATAAAACCTACACCTAAAAATAAAATAAGGTAAAAACTAAACTGAAAAATAAACCTCTACCTTAACATAAACTAAAATAAATAAACCTAAAATAAATAAACTAAACTAAATAAAAATAAAAAATAAACCTGAATTAAAATAAAAAATAAAATAAGCTAAATAAATAAATAATAAACTAAATAAACCTAAACCTACTCATAAATTTAAATAAAATTAAAAATTAAAATAAACCTCCCTAAACTTTAAACCCTAAAATAAACATAAACCTAAAACTCCTAAACCTAAATCTAAACCTAAAACCCTAAACTAAATAAACCTTAAACCCTAAAATAAAACTAAAGTTACCCTAAGCTAAACTTAAAACTTAAACCCTAAACTCTAAACCCTAAAATCTCTAAACTCCTAAACCCTAAACTCCTAAACTAAATTTAAACCAAAAAACCTAAACTCCTAAAACTTAAATCTAAACCTTAAACTAAACTAAACCTAAATCTCAAACCTAAACTTAAACAATCCCTAAATCCCTAATCCTTAAACTTAAAATATACATGTAACTGAACGCAATAAAAAAAAACCTAAACCTAAATAAAATAAAAGAAAATCAAATCAAATAAAACCTAAACTAAAGCTGAGACCTAAACCTAAACGAATAAAATAAAATAAAAATAAAAACTAAACTAATATAAAATAAATAAAAAATAAAATAAACTAAAAATAAAATATACCTAAAATAAAAAAAAAAAATAAAATAAAAAAAACTAAACATAAAATAAAAATAAAATAAAATACTATAAAAATTAAATAAAAATCTAAACTTAAAACATAAACCTAAAAATAAATAAAAAATAAAGCCTAAATTGTAAACTTAAAGAAAAAACCTAAACTTAAAATAAAAATAAAATAAACCTAAACCTAAACTAAAATAACCCTAAGCCCTAAACTGGCCCTAAACCCTAAACCTTAAACCTAAATCTAAACCCTAAAACCTATAAACTAAATAAATCCTAAATATAAAATAGATAAATAAACCTAAACCTAAATAAAAAAAAATAAGTGAAAATAAAAACCTAAACTAAAAAGCTAAACCAAAAAATAAAAAAAATAAAATAAAATTGAAACTAAAATAAAATAATTAAAAACCAAAACTAAACTAAAGAATAAAATAAACCTAAAAATAAAATCAATAATTAAAACATAAAATAAAGCTAAAATAAAATAAATTTTAAACTAAATAAAAACCTAAACCTAAGAAATAAATATAGAAAAACCTAAAAAAAATAAAAGATAAAACCTAATCCCTAAACTAAAAAAAATCCTAAACCTAAAATAAAAATAAAATAAACCTAAACCTAAACTAAAATAAATAAAACCAAAACCTAAACCAAAAATAAACTAAACATAAACTAAATAAAATAAAATAAACTAAAAATAAACCTATCCCTACACTAAAAATATAAAACATAAAAATGAACATTAAATAAAAGCCTGAAACCTAAACCTAAAAAATGAAAATTAAAAACCAAAACCTAAACCTAAAAATAAAAAATAAAACTTAACCCTGAAAATAAAATAAAAATAAAAATAAATTAAAAAAATAAACCTAAGCCTAAACCAAAACCTAAAAAATAAACTAAGATAAAAACCTAAACTAAAATAAATAAATTGAACTAAATATAAATAAAAAAAATAAACTAAATAAAAAATAAAATACAATAAACTAAACTAAATAAAATTAAACTAAAATAAACCTAAAATATGACACTTGGTTAAAATAAAAACTAGCTAAACCCTACCCTAAATCTTAACCCCAAATCTAAACCTACACTAAACCATAAAATAAACCATACCACACTAAGACCCTAAAATAAGATAAACCAAATAAAATAAACTTAAACCTACTAAACTAAACTAAACTAATGACCCTAAACTGGGCCCTATTCCCAAACTCTGAGCCCTGAGCCCTAGGCCACAGGCCACTAAAGCTGACCCAACCCAGAGCCTGAAACTAACCTATACTAGGCCACACCTGAGCTCTCATCCTGAGCCACAGACCTGTAACCTAAATCTGACCCTACTCAGGCCCTGACTCCTAAAACACTGGACCCTAAAACATAAAACCCTAAATCTACTAAATAAAACCTAAAATAAAAATGATAAAATGAGCCTAAGTTAAAATAAAGATAAAATAAAACATAAACTAAACTGAGCCTGAAATAAAATACAATAAAATAAATAAAACTACTAAAGTAAACTAAATAAACTATGCCTGTCGGTTTGATTTAAAATAATATAATTAAAAAATTTAAAAAACTTGACCCTAAAGATCCTAAACTCTAAACCTAACCCTAAACCCTAAAATCTAAACCACTCTCACTAAACCCCAAAATATATATAAACCTAAACTAAACTAAAATAAAAATAAAATAAATAAAAACACAAAATAAAATAAAATAAACCTAAAATAAAATAAAATGAACCTAAAATAAAATAATATAAAAACTAAATAAAAACCTAAACCCTAAAACCTAAAACCAAAAATAAAATAAAATAAATAAACTAAATATACTAATTTGATTAAAAATTAAAATTAAATTAAACCCTAAATAAATAAAACTTAAAACTAAAATAATGAACAAATAAATAACTAAACAAAATAAAACTTATAATAAAATAAAATAAAATAAAACTAAATAAAACTTAATCCTAAAATAAACCTAAATAAATAAAATAAAATCTAAACCCTAAAAAAAAAAATAAACCTATAATAAAATAAATAAACAAATACTTAAACTAAACCTAAACTACAAAATAAAATAAAATAAAACTAAAATAAACCTAAACTAGAAAATAAAACCTAAAAATAAACCTAAAATAAAAGCTTATTGCCTAAACCTAAACCTAAAAATAAAAAATAAAACTTAAACCTTAAAAATAAAATAAAAAAAACTAAACTAAATAATAAACCTAAACCTGAACCTAAACTAAAATAAATAAACCTAAAATAAATATATTAAACTAAATAAAAAAAAAAAACCTGAATAAAAATAAAAAATAAACTAAACTAAAATAAATAAACTAAATAAACCTAAACCTATTGGTTTACTAAATTTAAAATAAATAAAAAATAAACCTAAAACTAAATAAAATAAAAACTAAACATAAAATAAAAATAAAATAAACATAAAATAAAAACTAAATAAAAAACTAAACCTAAAAAATAAACTTAAAAATAAAGGAAAAATAAAATGTGAACTAAACTAAAAAAAAACTAAACTAAAATAAAAATAAATAACTAAACCTAAACTAAAATAACTCTAATCCTAAACTAACCCTAAATCTAAAACCTAAACCTAAATTAAATAAAACTTAAATATAAAATAAATAAATAAACTAAACTACTAAATAAAATGGATAAAATAAAAAAAACTAAGCTAAATAAAATAAAATAAAAATTTAAAAATAAAATAAATAAAATAAAATATAACCTAAATAAATAAAATAAACCCTAAAAATAAATATAAATAAATAAACTTAAACCTAAACTAAAATGACCTGACTAAACCAACTAACTAACCCTAAACCCTAAACCCTGACTCTAAACCCTACTAAACCCTGAGGTTACCCTAAAAGCCTAAACCCTGACTATCCCTAAAAACTCTCTATCCAAACCTAGAAACATAAAACCTACAAATAAAATTAAAATAAACCTAAACTAAACCTACCTAAACTAAACCTAAAAATAAAATAAAATAAAAAATAAAAACTAAGCTAAAAGGCAAAGTAAATAAACCTAAAGCTATCAATTTTCTTGATTTATTAAAAAAATTTAAAAAAAAAAACCCTAACCCTAAACCCTAAAAATGCTAAAAAAAATAACTAATAACTATAAAACTAATGACTAATAACTAACAAAACCTAATCCCCTCCTCCCTGCGGTGCTCTCTAGCGATTGCGATTTCCTCTTTTTTGGAGCTTCCTCCCTTTACGATTTTGGTGATCCTTCACCATTATCGATCGAATTTTATTGATGGTCTTTGCTCTGGCTGCACGCATGATGTTTCTGTAGTCTTTATTAATGGCGATGGATCCTTTGGCCGTGCAGCCGATCGTTTCCTTGAAGGTGGTGGCAAGGGCATCAAATTTATTATGATCTACGGAATCGAAAGCACCTGCTATTATGCCTGCTATAAAATCCTTTAAGGATGCTCTCTCTGGTAAGAGCCTTTCCCCTACTGATTCGGTGAATTTGATATCATTTTCATTTCGTGGCATCCCTACGATCATGTGCTCGAATCTTGATGTTGAGAAGCTGGCTAAGCCGTATGAATTAACTTTGGTTGGCAAATTTGCATTGCGGCGTCCAAATTTGGATAATATTCATTCTTTTTTTTCACAATCTAAAACTCCCTGGTGCTTTCTCTATGGGTTTGATTGATCCTAGACATATTTTGATTCAGCTTACAAATGATTTAGATTACTCAAGGGTTTTCTCTTGTCATTCTTACTTTGTTTACAATTATCAAATGCATCTTTTAAAGTGGTCTCCTCTTTTTGATATAAAAGAGGAATCACCAATTGTTCCTATTTGGTTGGCTTTTCTGAATATGAGGATTCACTATGTTACTCACGTGGTTCTATTTGTTATTGGGGCTCTTTTTGTTTGGCCTCTTCAAATTGATTAGGCCACTACTGTGAGATCATGTCCATCTGTTGCTCGTATACTGGTTGAACTTGATATTTCTAAAAAACATCCTAAGAAAGTTTGGATTGGTTCAGAAAACTTTGGTTATTTTCAAAAAGTTGATTTGAAAACTTTTCACTTTTTTTGTTCGCACTATAAAATTCATGGGCATGATAACTCAAAGTGCTTTGTACTTCACCCATAACTTAAAAAGAAAAACTCAAATGATCCTATTTGTACTAATCCAAATGATAAAGTTCATAAACCAATTTATGTACCTAAAGCTAACCCAAATGGAAATACTATTATTGCTTCATTGGAATTCACTGATGTGCTTAACGTTGATACTCCCAATACTCAATCTAATGAGGTCAAAGATATTACTAATGTTGAATATGATGGTTTGTTAATTAATCCTTCTCTACATGATAACTTGCCTTCTCGTGATAACTCTAATGTTCAAGAGGTCAACAAAAATGCATTTTTCTCCCTCTAATGATTCTATTCAGTTCTTTGCCTCTTGTTAATGCTGAGCATGAGAATGAGCATGTGAATTTTAATGGTATTTTGCATAAAATTTGAAGATGGCTGAAAATCAAGTACAAAACTCTAAATCTAATCCTAGTATTTGTGCTCTTAATGGTATTACAACCTCTCCTTCTCCTAATCCCATGATTGACATTCATTCTAATCCCACCTTTTAGCTTAATCCTGAGATTAAAGAAGGTGAAGTTGTGATTAGAAATGTTTTGGCTGATTCTGATCCTATTCTTAACACCTCTAATCAGTCTCTTTCTAGTGGTGATACATTGGATAAAAATAGAGCTTTCCAAACTGTTCTAAAAAAAGAAATATTTTAAAGCCAAAATGTTTCCTCATAACTCAACCAGATCTACTAGATCTAGTTCTTCATCACATAAATAATGGCCCTTTGGCACTAGAGTGGTTCTCTTTCTAATGTTTTTTACTTACTTGTTTTCTTTTAGCTTATTTAATATTTCCTTTATGTTTAATTCTAATATTTGGAATGTTCAAGGGATTGGAACCCTCACGGTCTATAATCGTGTTAGAAGTCTTTATCGTATTAACAATATATCCTTTTGTGTGGTCATTGAACCTCTCATAAATGCTTCTAAGATCAATCATGTTGCTAGAATGCTCAGTTTTAATAACTTTTTCTCTAATACTAGTAATAAAATTTGGTTCTTTTGGAACAATTTACTTAATGTTTCCATTTTAGATGATCTCTAATAAGTTGTTAATGTCCATATCTCATGTGGTGATTTTTCTGCTTTAGGCTCTTTTGTGTATGCTTCTTGTAATAGAGCTGGTAGGAACATCCTTTGGGACAATTTAAGAAGTTTTTCTTTAACTGTTAACAAACCTTGGTTGGTTGGGGGTGATTTCAACATTATCCTCTGTTCTTAGAAAGAAGGGGATGTTTCTCTCCTAATATTCATTTTATGAAAGAATTCTCTAATATGATTCTTGATTGCAACCTTATTACATTGGTTATTCTGGTTCTAATTACACTTGGCATAACTATAAACTTTGGCAATGACTTGATTGAATTCTTTTTAACTCTCATTGGATTAATCAATGGCCTCTTACCTTTGTTGAACATTTGAGTAGAACTTTGTCAGATCATGCTCCTCTTTTGATTTTATTAAAAATAACTCTAAAAGATTATTCTCCTCCTCCTCTTTCAAATTTCAAAATATGTGGATTCAACACCTCAATTTTTTAAAAGTTGTTACTGCCAATTGGGTTGCCCCCTTACACCCTGACAATTCGGTTAGGGGTATGACTAGATTTTGGTTTAAACTTAAAAGGCTTAAACAAAACCTAGTTTGATGGAACAAGCATTGTTTTAAAAATCTCTTTATTAATATCAAACATTTAGAGCTTTTGGTTTATAGTCTTGAAAATGCAGTTTTGACTGACTCTTCTATGTAGAAGGATTTGAATGAAGCCAAACCTAATATGGTTAACTATCAAAATATGGAAGAAACTTATTGGCGGCAAAAGGGTGTTAGTAAGCATATTGCTAATGGGGATAGAAATACAAGGTATTTTCATGCTTTATTCAATAAAAAGAGAGCTTTAAACTCTATCCAAAAATTTAAAAGTGATACTAGAGATTGGATCATTGACACTAATGATATTAAAGCCTCTATTATTAATCACTTTAGAAATATTCTTAATAAGAGCCACACTTTAGATGCTATTTCTAGCCCCCATTTGATTCCCTCAACCATTACCAGTGATGACAATCATTTGCTTACTAGGTTGCCTATGAAAGAGGAGATTGGTAAAATTCTTAATAACATGAATACTGATTTTGTTGCTAGTCTGAAAGGTTATACAACACAATTATTCCAGCATTATTGTCCTATTATTAAAAATGATTTAGTTGATGTTGTTATTGATTTCTTTACTGGTAACCATCTTCCTAGATATTTTTCTAGTACTTTCATCATCCTTATACCTAAAATTGAGAATCCTAAATCTTGGAGTGATTTTAGACTTATTAGCCTTTGTACTTTCTTTCATAAACTGACAGCTAAAATGCTTGCTAATAGACTTACTCCTCTTCTTCAAGAAATTATCTCCCTCAACCAAACTGAATTCGTTAGAGCTAAAGCTATATATGATAACATTCTTCTTGCTCAAGAGCTGATTCATGATTTGGATGCTCCTAATAGAGGTGGTAACATACTATTTAAATAAAATATTTCTAAAGCATTTGACAACATCTCTTAGGATTTTCTATTACACATCCTTCATTTGTTTGGTTTTTCTAAAAATTTCATCTACCTAATTAAAAATTGTATTAGCAATACTTGGTTCTCTGTTATTCTTAATGGTGAGGCCTTAGGATTTTTTCCTTCTTCTCATGGTTTGAGGCAAGGTGACTCCTTGTCCCCATCCCTATTTATTATTGTTGTGGAATATCTCTGGAGCTTAAACGACCTTTTCAATAACAATCCTAGCATGTATTTTAGAACTCATCGTGGTTTACTTGTCTCCCATCTTAATTTTGCTGATGATTTCATTATTTTTTGTAATGTTTCCATCCATCACATTAAATGCATTAATAATTTCTTAAATAATTATGGTAAAGAAAGTGGCTTTCTATCAATGAAGGAAAAAGTTGTTTCATTACATCTTCTAAAATCTAGAGTAACAAAATCAATCAAATCTTGAGAATCACTAATTTTAAACAACAATAACTCCCTATTAAATATCTTGGTGCTCCTCTATACAAAGGTCAAAAAAGATCACATCTCTTTGATGATCTAATCCAAAAATTGCTAATAAAATTTATGTTTGAAAATTTCACTTACTTTCCTTTGGTGGCAGGCTTACTTTGCTCAAGAGTACCATTAATTCCATATCTTTATATCTTATTCAAACCATCATCCCTACTAACTCTACTTTAAATAGAATAGAATGTCTCCATAATAAACTTTTCTAGGGCTCTAACAATTCTACTAAAATGATGCATTGGACCTCTTGGTATAAAAGTTGTGGCACCCTTGTTGAGGGTGGGCTTGGTTATAAGTCTATTCGTGAAGCTATTATTGCTTTCTCTAATAAACTTTGGTGGATTTTTAAAAGTAATAATAGTCTCTGGGCTAACTTCATGACTGTCAAATACTGTCAGGGTAAGCATCCTCTTATTTGCCCTTACAAAGTGGGTGACTCTCCGGTCTAGAAAAGACTTTGCTCCATCAAATGGGAAGCTAAATCCCTTATATCTTTCGGGGTTACCTCTGGATCTTCTTTCTTTTGGCAAGACAACTGGATTGGCAGTGGCTCTATTGATGATTTCATATCTACTCATTCTACTATTGCTATTAAAGTGAACTCTTTTTGGATTAATAATAATTGAAATAATAGTAAACTCACTGATTATATTCCTAGATCTCTTTTAGATAAATTCACTAACATTCCTATCATTTCTAATAAACCTGATCAAATTCTTTTTAAGCTATCTCATAATGGTGATTTTATCCTTAAAGAGGTCTGAATCATATTAGAGAAGCCCATGGCTTCTCTAATGTGTTTTTTTTTTAATTTGGAATAACATTATCCCTATTTCCTACTTTGTCCTTATTTGTAGAATTCTAAAAATTTCATTCATGTTGACTCTTTGATGTGGGGTAAAGGCTTTGAGCTGCCTTCCAAATGCTACTGTTGTTTTCACATTGAGAAAGTGATTCATATTTTTGTCAATGGAGCTATTGCCTCCAAACGGTGGGTTTGGTATGATGATCTTTTCAATATTAACCATTTTCATGGTTCTTTATCATTATATCAACTTCTTGATGTTTATTTTCATAAAACTATGAAAGGGCACATTAAAGTTATTACTGTCATCAGTCTTATATGGTTCATATGGATGGACAGAAATGATGTCAAATATCGTGGTATCCCTATGAACCATAAGAGGATTATAACTAGAACTAAAGAAAAAAATATGTGCTTTATTTAATGTTAGCTTAATTAATAACAACCACTTTAAAGGGTGCAAATTTATGGCCAACAAGCTGGGTCTTAGCTTACCTGAGATCGCCAATTGGAAAGAAGATAAACTTCTCTATTAGAGAAAGCCTCATAACAATACTATCAAAATTAATAATTATGGCTCTGTCTCTCAAAATGCATTTAGTTGTGGTGACATTTTCAGAAACTTTAAAGGTAGTGTCATTTGTGCTTTTGCCTACCCCCTTAAAGCTTGTTCTGTAATCTTTGTTGAATTAATGAATTTTAACAAAGCTATAGAGATTTGTTTGCAAAAAGGTTGGCTCATATCTGGATTGAAGTGGATGCCCTTTTGCTCATTGATATGTTGACTTCCACCAAGGTGGGAAACATAGATTTGTACTACCTCCTTAATCACTAGAGCTCTCCTCTCAAGTCACACTCACATTTGGCATGAATGCTTCATCTCATCTTAGAAATTGCCACATTATTTACCTTAAGAACCTTGTCCTAGCTTTTTCTTCTGCTTTTCTTTTGATTGGCACTATCCCTTCTCTTTCTGGCACTCGCTGGTACTTACCCTCATCTATTGGTTACCTGCTATTTGTCCTTTAACACGTTGGGTTCTATTTTTAATTGTTGATAGCCTTCTTACAAGGGATTATCGCCTATTTCACTGGACCTGTTGGTTTATGCTACTCTTTCTCTCAACCTTCATGGATTAATTAGTTATTGTGTTGTTTATGTTAAATGTTTCCCTTTCTCTTCTTACTTTTTTTTTATTTCTGTTATTTCCCTACACAGTTGGGTTTTCTTTTCATCTCATTTTCCTTTTGTTTTTGTTGTAGCTGTTTTGCTTAGCAGTTGGGTTGTTTTTCCTTCACATGATGGATTTTTGGGCTATTTATTTTTTGATTCCTATCATGGCTCAGTTCTGTAATGACACTACCTACATTCTCCTCTGTTGGTTACACTATTTGGTTTGTTGTATTAGCTATTGACTGAATGATTTATCGGGTTATTATGTTCAGCAGGATATTTATTTATGTTGGATTTATGCTTGCTCTTTTGTACTGTGGATTGTCATTCGGTTAGCCTCATTACCTATTCTTTTACTGTATGGGTCTATCTACTGGTTGAGATTACTCTTGTCTCTATTAGACCTGTATAATTATTGTTGTGATCTAGCTATTAATAGGTGGATGTTAATAATTGGGTTGTTGCTCTTTATTGGCTTTCACTATGGGGGTGTTTTCCTTGCCATGATGAGTAATCTAGGTAAGGGATTGTGTTGGCTATTCATTCACAAGCTATGTTGGAATACTTAGGTGGTGTTTTTCTTTCAAGGGATTGGTGGCATCCCTTGGCCATGCTGAATAGTGTTTCCTTTTCTTTTATTGTGTATTTTGCTATTACTTATTATGCAAGTATTAAAGATCAAATGATTTTCATCCAGTGGCAGCTGCCTTCCCCCAAGTATGTAGGCTATGATGGCTGGGATGATTTCACTCATATTTAGGCTGGTAGTAGCACTTGTGATGTAACCCTTCTTTTGAAGTTTGGATACTCGTACTTGCGGCTGCCCCATTCTTGGGTGACTGAGCCTAAGCCTTCTTTCACACATTTCTCTAAATCTCTCTCTCTCCTCTATTTCTTCAAGTAATTTTTCATGTATTTCTCTACCTATGCTAATTCCTTCCTCTAGCAACTTGCAGGTTATGTGTTATTTCATTGCAAGTTCTTTCTCTGGAGGTGGCATATGCTTCTCTCATCTTCACAACTTTTTGTTGAAGGCTGTCCTCTAGCTTCTCCCTTTTGCTACTTTTATTTCTTTTACTGTTTTTTTTTTCTTTGCTTTTTCTTTCTTCTTTATGGTTATACTTAGATAGGGGATTCACTCTCTAGGCTAATTGTAGCTCTTTGAGCAGTAGATCTTGAGTTTATCCCCTCTTAAGGACCTTGTAACCCCCTTTCTGTGGTAATAAAATTCCCCTACATGGGGTTCTCCAAAAAAATCCTAAAAATGCTAAACCCTAAATCCTAAACCTTAAAACTAACCTTAAACCCTACACCCTAAACCCTAAAATAAATAAAAACCTAAACTAAACTATAAAATAAAATAAACCTAAAAATAAAAAACCTAAATAAAATAAAAACTAAGCATAAAATAAAAAATAAAATAAACCTAAAATAAATTAAAAACTAAATAAAAACCTAAACCCTAAAACCTAAAACCTAAAATAAAATAAAAAATAAACTAAATAAACATAAACATACCAGTTTACTTAATTGAAAAAATATATAAAAATTAAATAAATTAAAAAACCCTGATCCTAAACCCTAAATTCTAAACCCTAAACCCTAAACTCTAAACCCCGAACCCTAAAACTAACCCTAAACCCTAAACCTAAACCCTAAACCCAAAACCCTAAACCCTAAATCCTAAAACCCTAAACCCTAAACCCTAAACTCTAAACCCAAAATCCTAAAACCCTAATCCCTAAACCCTAAACCCTAAAACCTACAACCCTAAACCCTAAACCTCAAACCCTAGACCCTAAGCTAACCCAAAACCCTAAACACTAATTACATAAATACCAAAACCTACACTAAATAAAAGCTAAAAATAAAATAATTAAAAAAACTTAAACCTAAATAAAATAAAATAATAAAATAACATAGAAACATAAACTAAAATATAAACCTATACCTAAATCTAGAAATAGAATAAAATAAAAAATAAAACTAAACTAAAAGATGAACTAAATAAACTAAAAAATATATAAACATACTGGTTTACTTAATTTAAAAGAAAATAAAATTAAAAAACAAAAAAAAACCACCCCTAAACCCTAAACTCTAAAATAAATAAAAACTAAAACTAAACTAAAAAATAAAATAAACCTAAAAAGACCTAAATAAAATAGAAATTAAACCCAAAATAAAAATAAAATAAAAATTAAATAAAAATCTTAACGTATAAAAAACCTAAGATGAATTAAAAAATAAACCATAAACCTTATGCTAAAAAAAAACTAAATCTAAAATAAAAATAAAATAAACCTAAAGCTAAACTAAAATAAACTAAACTAAAATAAATAAAACCTAAACCTAAACCTAAAATAAACTAAACTTAAACCTAAACTAAATAAAATAAAATAAACTAAAAAAACCTAAACCTAAACTAATAAATAAAACCTACAAATAAACCTAAAATAAAAACTTAAAACCTAAACCTAAACCTAAAAATAAAAAATAGAACTTAAACCTAAAAAATAAAATAAAAACAAAACTAAACTTAAAAATAAACCTAAACCTAAAAAATAAACTAAAATAAAAAAACATAAACTAAAATAAATGAACCTAAAATAAATAAACTAAGCTAAATAAAAATAAAAATAAACCTGAATAAAATTAAAAAATAAAATATGCTAAAATAAATAAAAAAATAAACTAAATAAACTTAAACCTATTGAGTTACTTAATTTAAAAAAAAAAATATTTATAAAAAACACCCTAACCATAAACCTTAAAACCTAAACCCTAAACCCTAAAAGCCTTAAACCCTAAATCCTAAATCATAAACTCTAAAACTAACCCTAAACCCTAAACCCTAAACTCTAAAAGCCTAAACCCTAAACCCTAAAACCTACAGCACTAAACCCTAAACTAACTATAATCCCTAAACTCTAAAAACATAAAATCCTAAATCAAAACTAAATAAAACCTAAATGTAAAATAAATAAACTTAAGCCTAAATAAATAAAATAAAAACCTACACTAAAACCTAAACTTAAACCTAAACCTAAAAATAAAATAAAATAAAAAAATAAAAATTAAATTAAAAAGTAAATTAAATAAACCTAAACCTAGAGGTTTACCGAATTTTAAAAAAAACTTAACCCTAAACCTTAAAAATGTTGAACCTTAAACCCTAAACCCTAAACCCTAAAACTAACCCTAAACCCTAAAATAAATAAAAACCTAAGCAAACTAAAAAAAAATAAAATAAACCTAAAAGATAATAAAATAAAAAACTAAATAAAACCTTTAAAAAATCTAAAAAATAAATAAAAAATAAAATCTAAACCCTAAACTAAAAAAAACTAAACTAAAAATAAAAATAAAATAAACCTAAACTAAACTAAATTAAACCTAAAATAAAAAAATAAATATAAATCTAAATAAAATAAACCTAAAAAAATAAACCTAAAAATAATAAAATAAAAATCTAAAAAATAAAATAAACCTAAATCTCTAAAATAAAATAAAATAAACCTAAACTAAATAAAAATAAAAACCTAAAATAAAAAAAACTAAATTAAATAAACTAAACAAAATAAAAATAAAAAGTAAAATAAACTAAAATAAATAAAAAATTAACTAAATAAACCTAAACCTAGCGGTTTACCTAATTAAAAAAAGTTTTAAAAACCTAACCCTAAACACGAAACCCTAAAACCAACCTTAAACCCTATACCCTATACCTTATACCCTAAACCCTAAACCCTAAACCTAGGATCCTAAACCCTAAGCCCTAAAACCCTAAACTATAAACCCTAAATGCTAAATCCTAAACCCTAAAAGCCTAAATCCTAAACCCTAAACCCTAAAATGAACAACCCTTAAACCCTAAATCCTAAACTAACCCTAAACTCTAATCCCTAAATCCTAAAAACCTATAAACCTAAACATAAACCTAAACTAAATAAAACTTTAAAAAATAACCTAAATCTAAATAAAATAAAATAATAAAATAAAATAAAACCTAAACTAAAACCTAAACCTAAACCTAGAAATAAAATAAATAAAAAAATAAAAACTGAACTAAAATAAAATAAATAAAAAATTAAACTAAATTAAAAAAATTAAAATAAACCTAAAATAAAAAACCTAAATAAAATAAAAACTAAACCTGAAATAAAAATAAAATAAACCTAAAATAAAATTAAATAAAAATTAAATTAAAACCTAAAAAAACCTAAAATAAATAAAAAATAAAACTTAAACCCTAAACAAAAAAATCTAAACCTAAAATAAAAATAAAAATAAACCTAAACCTAAACTAAATAAAATAAAATAAACTAAAAATAAACCTTAACCTAAACTAAAAAATAAAACTTAAAAATTAACCTAAAATAAAAACCTAAACCTAATCCTAAAAATAAAAAATAAAACCTAAACCTAAAAAAAGAACTAAACTAAAAAACAAACCTAAAACTAAAAAATAAACAAAAATAAAAAATATAGACTTGAATAAATAAATCTAAAATAAAAAAACTAGACTAAATAAAAATAAACTGAAATAATAATAATAAAATAAAATAAAATAAAATAAATAAAATGAACTAAAAAAACTAAATAAACCTAAACCTACTGGTTTACTTAATTTAAAAAATAAATAAATAATTTTAAAAAAAATTCAAACCTAAACCCTAAACCCTAAAACTAACCCTAAACTCTAAACCCTGGACCCTAAACCTATAACCCTAAACCTTAAAACTCTAAAACCCTAAATCCTAAAATGACACCATAACCCCAAAAATACTTTACGTTCATTGTACCCAAAAAAATCCATGTATTTATACAATTTTCAACCAAACAACATAAAGTAATCCAAATACATTACATTCACTTTACACTATATTCTTTTTTCAAGCAACCAAACAACCTCTTAGTATTTTTTGCATTTGTGGGAATGCTAGACCTAGTAGTCGCATTAAAAATGGATGCATAGACTTTTAATTACTTGTGTAGAAAAAAGTGACCATTGTACTTTAGTGCAAGAAGCTATCATAAGTGATGTAGTATACAAAGATAGGTGATATTAGGGGGAGATGAATTTGTGGGTGTTGTCCTAATTTGAGGCTTGGTGTAGTCAAATACACACACCATTACCTCTGTATCTCCCTTTTCTTTTTGACATTCTCTATTTTATTTTATTTTCTCTCAAAGAAAATATGCACAAACAGAGAGAGGAGCTTGGGTTGAAGTTGTGGTTTGGTGGTGGTTAGGATTATGTGGCGACTGTTGCGACTTCTAAGTCTACTTCAAATAAGTATTGAGGTTGGAGTTCATAGAGAGATATTAAGATTTATTGATTTTTGGTGTGAATGAGTAAGTTGCTAGAGGAAGGATAAGAAGTAGCAGCTGTTTGATGTGAGGATTGGCTAATGATTATTGTGATGATTTGAGTGCGATAATGAGTTGAGTGAAAGTCACAAAGAAGAATGTCAGTGTGATTTTGATGTTATTTTATGATGGAATAGTTCAAAATTTAGAGAAGTCAAAGTTAAGATTGGATGTTGTGTGGGAGGTGCCTGTTGATGATTTGGAGTCGTCGAATGCTGATGACATTAAAGAAGTTTAATGTGTCAATCGCTTGATGGATGATCGTGAGGTAGTTGTGAGCAGATAGAGTTGGGGTAATATAGTGAGGAAGAGGTGCATAAAAATGAGGGTGATGGGTTGACATCAAATAACTAAGGAGCTTAGTTGGTGCTTGCTGTGTCAGTGTTAAGTCATTCGTTAATTAGTTTCCTTATGCAATTTTCTCATTATTCTATTAATGAAGATTTTGGGAGAGAGAGAGAGAGAGAGAGAGTGGAGGACTATTGGTTTTTTTTCTTTTGATAAAATAATAATATTATTTTTTATCACTAATTTTTTTAAATAAAAAGGGCGTAGGATGAAAGACGCATGAAGGTGGCAGCCTAGAGGATTATCGAGATGAGAAATTTGAGATTTCATAAATATGTTTAAGGGATGGATATTGATTGATAATAAATAATTTTTAAATGATAATTAATAATAAAAATTATATATATATATATATATATATATATATATATATATATATATATATATATATATATATAATTTCAATTAAATTAACTATAATTTTATTTTTAAATAAATTATAGTTATAGTAGTAATTTAATTTGAATAATATATATTTCATAAATTTATCATTTATTCTATTATTATTTATGTTTCAAATTTTTCTAAACTCACCCTCTTTTTTGTCATGACTTGTGCATATCGATTTCTTATTATTGCTTTGAGCTTGTCAAGAATTTTTTTTTTAATCTTATGAATTTTTGTTGCTTGTGCATGTGACATTTTAGTCCTTATTTTTATGTAAATTATTTTGTCTTTTCTTTCATGACATTTTTAATAACAATAGTCTCTTCTAGATACTTTCAACACTCAAAATATGTTGGGGCAATCTATTTTTAGAAATGACCAATTATTAAATAATGTTACTGCAATCAAAAAAAGTCAAGCTGACTTTACATAGTGTCATGTTCATGGCCTGTTGTTAACTTTACATTTAATTAAATCAATTTCATAATGCAATTATAGAGATCAACAGAAGATTTAAGTGATTTTATGTGAAAAATACTTATTTCCAAGCACTTCAAAGTTTTTTAGAGGTTGAAATACTTGGTCCAACCACTAAATAGTATTTTGATGTGTATGTGTGTGTGTGTATTATTGATATAATAACAACAAGAAAAAAATTTTGAGGTTCCGGCATGAAGTGTGCTTTACCATGAGACACTAAAAAATCACATTTAGACTTTTGTTTTAATAGCCTTAGTAATGCTTATCTTTTTTTTTTTATTAAGGCATTCTCCTTTAAGATTAATACCTAAGGTGTTTGAGGATGATGTCTCAAATTATAATATAATAAAAAATTATGTAATATAACTTATATGGAATTTTATAATTTCATTTTTTTTAGTTTTTTTTTATATATTTATTTTATTTTTATCTATTTTTCTAAAACATTTTAAATACAACATTATTAGTTAACTTTTTTTTGTTCTTAACATGAACTTCTATTCTAAAAAACATATATTCTAAATTATTTTTAAATTATGTTTACTAATTTTAATTATTTTTATTTTTATTTTATATGTTTTTTATTTTCTCTTGAAATTTGTTTTATTTCCTATTTAACTTTTTAATTATTTACCAAATTTTTGTTATTCATTCACTTGTTTTTTTATATTTTACTTTTTTTAATTTATTATAATTATCGATGATGCTAGAAGAAAAAACATATCTTAAAATATGATACTCAAGTCAAAATGTCATAAAAGATTTAAAATAAATTATATTTGCTTAAAATATAAATTTTATGATAAAAAAATTATTGATAGTGTTACTCATGTTATACACACCTTTATGTTGAAGCATGTGAAAAAATTAACAGGGGATAATGGATGACATGTTTATGAATTATTTTTAATTTATACATTTTTATTTGTTTATTTATTTTTTGTTCGAGGCTTAGGCTTTGATTTGTCTCAAGGTTTATGTATTACCCCATTAAGGCAAAATACCTTTGATGTAATTTTGCCTTTTGAAACTTTGATTAACATTAACTCATAAATCAAGCAATTATTGAGCATACTTTGAGTTTTGAATATTATCATCACTCCATTTTTTTAAGTTAAGAATTATTTTAAATGTCAAGAACTTTCTTTGTTCAATTATTCAATATTTTTCAGCAAATCAATTTCAGAATGCATTTTCAGCATGATATTGGCTCATTCAAAAATAACTATTCCATAAGTTATTGATTCTAGTTTCATAGATTTTTTTTTTTATTAGGAGATTTTTATTTTTGACTGCCAATAAAAACACCATTATTAATTGTGTTGATTGATGTGAATTACGGTGCAAAAGCACTCAAAGTATTCAACCATTTCATCTACACTATCATTGTTGTTTTAAATTTTCTGAATTAAGTAACCTGTATGAACTGATGTGGTGATTTCAGACTAAATCTTAAATATAGAAAATCATATAAAATAAAAACTAGATGACCACTTATATCAAATAAAATTATCTTTAGTACTTAGTTGCCCTATCTTATGCAAAAAGGGTGGATAGATTTGGATTCTTTGTTTACATATGCTAAGCCACCACACTTAGGATCAGCTTGTAATTTTTTTTTTTAACTCAGAGAAATTATTCACAAATTTAAACTTAGCAATTTAGTCTTCGCTTTCATTAGTTTGGTCTTCTTAGACTGAGAACTATCTTTATAGTTACACTTAATATATATTTTTATTACAATTAATGCTAATCTAATTTTGTGTTCTAGGATGTTGAACCACCAGCTCCTATTGAGAAGAAAGATGAATGCTACCATTCATTCATCCTCAAGGATGACTTGGGAATCTTTTGTGAAATTTGTGGATTAATTTAACAGAGCATTGAGACGATTTTTGATTTCCAATGGTCAAAAAAGTACTATGGTATAAGTGTATTTGAAGTGATTTTTTTATTAGTTTGATAAGAATCAATTGCCCTTGCATCGAGTTTTATATTTGTATTTTTCATGGCAAATATTTATGATGTATATGAATAAAGGCAAAGTCACATTCCTCATATTTAAACAAAGTTTATTAATTGTTGCCTAAAAAACTAATTCTTTCTTTAATAAATACAATAAAAATTTGTACACACTTAAGAATTTTCATATCTCACTAAAACAGTAGTAAAAGGATGGATGAATTAAAGGACAAGGTAGCATGCTCTTTTTTTTCTTCTGAAATGCTCTTCTTTTAAATCTTTTTATCTAGTAATTATTCTGTTGTCTATTTTTCAGCATGTTTGGCAACAACCTTAACTTAAAGTATGATTTATTAGTATTTCATCTATCATTTTACTACTCTTTTGATAAGATATGAAAATCCTTAAGTGTGTGCACCTTTAATTGTCTTTATTAGAGAAAGAATCAAATTTCTTTTGGGCATCAATTAATAAACTTGGTTTAAATATGAGAAATGTGACATTGCCTTAATTCATATAAATTATAAATATTTGTCATGAAAAATACAAATATAAAACTCCATGTAAGGGCATTCTTATCAAACTATTAAAAAAATCACTTCAAATACACTTACACCATAGCACCTTTTGGATCATTGGAAATCAAAAATCATCGATGCTCTTTTGAATTAATCAACAAATTTGGCAAATAATTCTCAAGCCATCCTTCAAGATAAAAGAATGACAGCATTCATCTTTCTCCTCAACAGGAGCTGATGGTTTGACATCACAAAATTAGATTAGCATTAATTGTAATAAATAATATATTAAATGGAACTAAAAAGATTATTTTTAGTATGAGAAGACCAAACTGATGAAAGTGAAGATTAAACTAGTAAGTTCAAATTTGTAAAGAATTTCTCTGAGTTCAAAAAAATAAATAAATACAAGTTGAACCTAAGTGTGGTGGCTTAGCATATCTAAACAAAGAATCCATATATATCCACTTTATTTACATAAGATAGGACAACTAAATACTGAAAAAAAAATTATTTGACATAAGTGGTCATCTAGTTTCAATTTAATATTATTTTCTATGTTTAAGATTTAATATGAATCACCACATCAGTCCATACAAGTTACATGTCTCGAAAAATTTAAAACAACAAAGATAATGTAAATTAAGGAGTTCAATGCAATGAGTGGTTTTGCATTGTGATTCATATGGATCAACATGATCAATAATGGTGCTTTTATTGACAATCAAAAATAAAATCTCCTAACTAAAAAAATAAAGCTATGAAATCATAATTAATAACTTATGGAATAATTATTTTTCGAATGAGCCAATGCCATGCAAGAAATACGTTATGAAATTCAAATGATTAAAAATATCAAAGTATGAAATAAATTCACTTTTTCTTGACGACTTCCCTACAATAAATACTAAGCTTTCATGTAGCAATGATAGCTCAATTAATTAGACAATTTCAGTAATTTCTTTGGGCTCAAACTAAGGTATGTTTTGAATAAAATTATAGAATAAAGACGGATCTTAGCATTTAAAATAATCTCATCTTTAAAAAAAGAGTGATTTTAAAAGGCGAAATTAAAATACAGGTGTTTTTTCTTAATGAGACAAAGCACAAACCTTGAGACAAATCAAAACATAAGTCTCAAACTAAAAAAAAAAAACATAAAATTAAAAATAATTCATAAATATGTTATAAATTATCCCTTGATATTTTTTACATGCTTGGACATAAAAGTGTATATAACATATGTAACACCACCAATAATTTTTTATCATAAAATTTATATTTTAAACAAACATAATTATTTTGCACCTTTTATGACATTTCTACTTGAGTGTCATCTTTTAAGATATATCTTTTCTTCTAAAATACAGATAATTATAATAAATTTTAAAATAAAATATTAAAATTTATGTAAATAAACAACAAAATTTTGGTAAAAAAATTATAAGGTCTATATATATATATATATATATATATATATCAAGAACAAAAATTCATGCTAAGAACATAAAAAAATTAACTAGTAGCATTGTATTAGCATAAATTTTCAAGACGTACGCCTTTATAAAAAAAAAAGATATAGGCCATTAAAATAAGTCTTGAGATGATTCTTTGGTGCATCATGGTGAGGCACGTCTGATGCAAGAGACTCAAATACTTTTTATTCCATGTTATTATTATATCAATAATGCATACACACATACACATCGAAATGCTATTTAGTAGCTTCTGACTATGAGTCAGCTTCTAAAAAATTATGAATTGCTTGGAACTATATATTCTATATTTTTTTTCACTCAAAATGACTTAAATCTATTGTTGATATTCTATGTTTGTTTTGTGAAATTGATTTAATTAAATATTATATTAACAACAGGCCATGAACACGATGCTATGTAAGATCAACTCAATTTGTATTGACTACATTTAGAATTATTTAAGCATTACTCATTTCTCAAAATAGATTGTGTCAACATGTTTGGTGAAAATATGTTGAAAATATCTAGAAGAAACCTTATTATCATTAAAATTCTCATGAAAAAAAATGAAAAATAATTGTAAGAAAATGAGGACTAGAATCTAACATCCACAAACAACAAAAATTAATTAAAAAAAAAAAAATCTTAACAAGCTTAAAGTAACAACACGGAATTGATATGTACAAGTTATGACAAAAAAGGAGTTAGAAAAAAAATTGAAATGTACGTGATAACAAAATATATGACAAATTAAAGAAATATATACTACTATAATTATAATTAATTTTAAAAATATACTATGGTTAATTTAATTATATATATATATATATATATATATATATATATATATAATTATCACTTGAAAAATTAATTAATTATTATCAATCAAAATTCATCCCTGAAACATATTTATGAAATCTCAAATTTCTGGTCTCGATAATCCTCTAGTATGTCGCCTACATGTCTTTCATCCTACCCCTTTTTATTTAAACTAATCAATGATAGAAAATGATAATAATATTAATATTTTATCAAAAAAAAATTTAAAATAATCAACCCTCATCTTCACTTTCACTCTCATTCACATTCCCTAGTCTTTCTCTCTCTTGTGAGCTCTGAAAGCCCTTACCTTCTCCCTTCTACTCTTATTAAATTTCAAAACCTTCATTAATAGAATAACGAGAAAATCACAAAAGAAAACTAATTAACAAAGGACTTGACAGTTACACATCAAGCACCAACTAAGCTCCTTAGTCATCTGACGCCAACCCATCACTCTCACTTATGTGCACCACTTCCTTGTTGTACAATTCCAGCTGTATTTGCTCACAACTACCTTGTGATCATCCATTAAGCAATCAACTGCTAACGTTGATCAACGAGTGTCAATGTAACTAACTTCCTTTCCTTGCAAGCTCATGTAATCAATGCCTCCTTCAAATTGTTGGCAATAGAGATCCCACCCAACACCTCTCACACCATCAACTCCGATAGCCTCCAACTCGTTCATGTCGTCAACATTCGACAACTCCAAATCATCAACATCATCTCCAACACAACGTCACATCTTCCATTTAACTTTGTAAATGTCAAACTATTCCATCTTAAAACACTCAATCCTAACATCAAACACATAAGAGAAATAGAGTTGAAAAATAGGCCAACTTCTGATTTCAACAATGATGAATGGAAAGATATTATGAAAAATTTTAACAAGCCAACAGAGAGAACATATGATCATACGGAACAAAAAAATAAATGGGATCAGTTAAAAGAGTAAAAGTTATGAAAATAGTTACTACAAGGTGAAATTGGAATTTGATGGAATCCGATTAAAAAAACTATAGATGCATCACCTGAATGGTGGAGAAAAAAAGGTTAGTTTTCTTTTTCACAAATTTTATAACAAATTTCTAAAAAATAAAATAACTTCACATTTTTGTTCTTCATTATATGTAGGCAATACCTGCTGCAAAGAAGTCTCGATATAATGAAATATTTTCTGAGCTAGAAGAAAATTTGGATAGGGTGTTTGGTCATACAGTTGTAGCTATGGATAATGTATGGGTTCCAAACTCTAGAGTGTTACCTCTAGAATTAAGAAATGGAGCCTTAAACATATCCAATGATGATGATAGTCAAGAAGATGAACCAAATTTAATAAATGTAATGGAGTTGAAAGTACAAGCAATAATCAATCTCAAAAATGTCATACATCCGTTCCAATGAATAGTAAAAAGAAGAAAATTAAAATGTGTAAGTCAGCTGGTAGACAACTTATAAATCATATTGATGACCTCGTAAATACCTCGATATAGCTACATCGAATGCGGATCATAAAACTTTTATAATACTCGAGGCATTAAATGAAGTTGCTCAAATTTCAGAGACATTTAATAATGAGGAGTATATGACTTCGTTATAGATTTTATGCAAGATAAAAGTTAAAGAGAGATTTTCATGAGTGTGCCACCTTATCAAAAAGTTTGGTGGTTAAAGAGATGTTTCTTGAGGAGTGCTATTTAATCCAAAAAATGTTTAATACTTAGTTCCTAGTAGTAAATATTTTAGTGAAGTTAGAACTTCATGTGAACAATGATACATTATATTTCTTCTGAACATTCATCTATTTCAGACATTGATGTTTATTCTTATGATTGTATATGTATGTGTGAGATTAACTATTATACACAGGGTATAATGATTCTTAATTTAATATATCTGTTAAATCTGAAATGTTAGGAAATACTTGACATTTTAACTAAGTGCAGTTTATTATCAATTGCTAATTAACAAGACATCTTGTTGAACCTCCTTCTGAAGGACTTCCTTATTAATCATGGAGTCAAATATTTCCTTATCTAGATATTCCATTTGAACGGGTACTTCAGATAGTACTAATTTTCTTTAATCTTTTAACACCCTCTTTAAGTTTTTACTTATTATGTGTCTTATCCTTTTTCCCTACACTTGATAGTTTCAAGTGAATTTAATTCTACTACTTTTTTTAAATATTTCAAACTTATCCATTTTCATTAGTAAAGCATGAAAATTGAAATGTGTACATTTCTTGTCTCTTTCGAAGAATCTCTTCCCTTCTTATATCAACCTTACTTAGCTTTGAATAGTAATATAGTCTTCTATTATTTTAAGGTGCTTTCAATTTGAGTTAATATGCAATGTAGCTTATTATCTTAACTTGTTGACAATTGTGTTCTATAATTGTAATTGCTAAAATTTACAATTCTGACTCATATCCACATTTTCTATGCAATATAAATTTAAATATGACTTTTTTAAAAAAAAATCTATTGGACTTATCTTGTAGGATTTAGGGTCTTTGAGTTGAAGAGACTAGCCGGCTGAAATTTGCTGATTGGCAGCTTCCCCACGAGACAGAAGACAGATTAGCGAAGAAACTCCAATTTTCGTGCTGGCCTCATATTTTGTAAGTTAATGGATTGGTTAATATCATTTTTATTGAGCATAGTTTAGAAATGACGTGGTTCTCATATATTTATATAAGCAATTGTTTTTCTTTGGTCGTAACTTTTAATTTTTCTCTGTCTTAATACCCTTTTTTAATTGTTTTTGGGCTTTAATGAGAAGCCGGCGTGAGGCTCGTTTTATTCAATATATAATGCTCATTTAACTATTATATTGAAGAAAAAAAAAAATTTGAAATGAGAGCTAATTTTGCAGTTTAAAACGGCCCTCAATTACTCTTAGTGAGACGTATCCAAATGAGTGGCTGAGTGGTCTTACAATTTTTAAAAATACCCACTCTTCCCAAAGCTAATAATAATGCAAAATAAAATTTGTTTTATAATATTTTTTTATACTAATTCTTCAACTTGAATGAAATATTACTTCAATATCCAAATATATATAAAGTAGTTCAACAAGCACACAAGTAATTCTGTCTTTCATCATGCTAGTAGACTCTTTTTAAGTGTCTTGGACATCTATGTATACTAATTGAATAATGTAAGTCACATTATGGTTGAGCTTTGATTTTAACCAAGATATGTGAGTTCAAATCCTTACACATCGTTATGAGTGTGAGTTTGCGAATAAATTTGCTCAAATGTCTCAAAAAAATAATGTTTGTCAAGTTTATGTTTGTTTAAGGTTATGACTTAACATGTTTTTCACTAATTATTTGAGATGTTAAACCTTTAATTTTATATATTGTTAAATATCACTTTTCTAAGATATTCTGAATGAAATGAATAGTGTTCTTAAGATTGTTTGTCCCTAGACTTTTTGAATGTGCTAGACAATGTACGCAGCACATATTGAGGGAAGTTTAGACATTTCAAGCTGACTTTACATAGTGTCATGTTCATGGCCTGTTGTTAACTTTACATTTAATTAAATCAATTTCACAAAGCAATTATAGAGATCAACAGAAGATTTAAGTGATTTTATGTGAAAAATACTTATTTCCAAGCAATTCAAAGTTTTTTAGAGGTTGAAATACTTGGTCCAACCACTAAATAGTATTTTGAGGTGTATGTGTGTGTATTATTGATATAATAACAACAAGAAAAAAAAATTTGAGGTTCCGGCATGAAGTGTGCTTTACCATGAGACACTAAAAAATCACATTTAGACTTTTGTTTTAATAGCCTTAGTAATGCTTATCTTTTTTTTTTTTTTTAAGGCATTCGCCTTTAAGATTAATGCCTAAGGTATTTGAGGTTGATGTCTCAAATTATAATATAATAAAAAATTATGTAATATAACTTATATGGAATTTTATAATTTCATTTTTTTTTAGTTTTGTTTATATATTTATTTGATTTTAATCTATTTTTCTAAAACATTTTAAATACAACATTATTAGTTAACTTTTTTTTGTTCTTAACATGAACTTCTATTCTAAAAACATATATTCTAAATTATTTTTAAATTATGTTTACTAATTTTAATTATTTTTATTTTTATTTTATATGTTTTTTATTTTCTCTTGAAATTTTTTGTTTTCCTATTTAACTTTTTAATTATTTACCAAATTTTTGTTATTCATTCACTTGTTTTTTTACATTTTACTTTTTTAATTTATTATAATTATCGATGATGCTAGAAGAAAAAACATATCTTAAAATATGATACTCAAGTCAAAATATCATAAAAGGTTTAAAATAAATTATATTTGCTTAAATTATAAATTTTATGATAAAAAAATTATTGATAGTATTACTCATGTTATACACACCTTTATGATGAAGCATGTGAAAAAATTAACAGGGAATAATGGATGACATGTTTATGAATTATTTTTAATTTATACATTTTTATTTCTTTATTTATTTTTTGTTCGAGGCTTAGGCTTTGATTTGTCTCAAGGTTTATGTATTACCCCATTAAGGCAAAATACCTTTGATGTAATTTTGCCTTTTGAAACTTTGATTAACATTAACTCATAAATCAAGCAATTATTGAGCATACTTTGAGTTTTGAATATTATCATCACTCCTTTTTTTCAAATTAAGAATTATTTTAAATGTCAAGAACTTCCTTTGTTCATTTATTCAATATTTTTCAGCAAATCAATTTCAGAATGCATTTTCAGCATGATATTGGCTCATTCAAAAATAACTATTCCATAAGTTATTGATTCTAGTTTCATAGATTTTTTTTTATTAGGAGATTTTTATTTTTGATTGCCAATAAAAACACCATTATTAATTGTGTTGATTGATGTGAATTACGGTG
The DNA here is from genome assembly GCA_021442155.1 of Cymbidium sinense. NCBI lineage: Eukaryota > Viridiplantae > Streptophyta > Magnoliopsida > Asparagales > Orchidaceae > Cymbidium > Cymbidium sinense. Next base: position 20,379,122 of record CM038227.1, read on the forward strand.
CAAAAGCACTCAAAGTATTCAACCATTTCATCTACACTATCATTGTTGTTTTAAAGTTTCTGAATTAAGTAACCTTATGATGTGGTGATTTGAGACTAAATCTTAAATATAGAAAATCATATAAAATAAAAACTAGACGACCACTTATATCAAATAAAATTATCTTTAGTACTTAGTTGCCCTATCTTATGTAAAAAGGGTGGATAGATTTGGATTCTTTGTTTACATATGCTAAGCCACACTTAGGATCAGCTTGTAATTTTTTTTTTAACTCAGAGAAATTATTCACAAATTTAAACTTAGCAATTTAGTCTTCGCTTTCATTAGTTTGGTCTTCTTAGACTGAGAACTATCTTTATAGTTACACTTAATATATATTTTTATTACAATTAATGCTAATCTAATTTTGTGTTCTAGGATGTTGAACCACCAGCTCCTATTGAGAAGAAAGATGAATGCTACCATTCATTCATCCTCAAGGATGACTTGGGAATCTTTTGTGAAATTTGTGGATTAATTTAACAGAGCATTCAGACGATTTTTGATTTCCAATGGTCAAAAAAGTACTATGGTATAAGTGTATTTGAAGCGATTTTTTTATTAGTTTGATAAGAATCAATTGCCCTTGCATCGAATTTCATATTTGTATTTTTCATGGAAAATATTTATGATGTATATGAATAAAGGCAAAGTCACATTCCTCATAATTAAACAAAGTTTATTAATTGTTGCCCAAAAAAATTGATTCTTTCTTTAATAAATACAATAAAAATTTGTACACACTTAAGAATTTTCATATCTCACTAAAAGAGTAGTAAAAGGATGGATGAATTAAAGGACAAGGTAGCATGCTCTCTTTTTTTTCTTCTGAAATGCTCTTCTTTTAAAGCTTTTTATCTAGTAATTATTCTGTTGTCTATTTTTCAGCATGTTTGGCAACAACCTTAACTTAAAGTATGATTTATTAGTATTTCATCTATCATTTTACTACTCTTTTGATAAGATATGAAAATCCTTAAGTGTGTGCACCTTTTAATTGTCTTTATTAGAGAAAGAATCAAATTTCTTTTGGGCATCAATTAATAAACTTGGTTTAAATATGAGAAATGTGACATTGCCTTAATTCATATAAATTATAAATATTTGTCATGAAAAATACAAATATAAAACTCCATGTAAGGGAATTCTTATCAAACTATTAAAAAAATCACTTCAAATAAACTTACACCATAGCACCTTTTGGATCATTGGAAATCAAAAATCATCGATGCTCTTTTGAATTAATCAACAAATTTGGCAAATAATTCTCAAGTCATCCTTCGAGATAAAAGAATGACAGCATTCATCTTTCTCCTCAACAGGAGCTGATGATTTAACATTAGATTAGCATTAATTGTAATAAATAAATATTAAATGGAACTAAAAAGATTATTTTCAGTGAGAAGACCAAACTGATGAAAGTGAAGATTAAATTAGTAAGTTTAAATTTGTAAAGAATTTCTCTGAGTTCAAAAAAATAAATAAATACAAGTTGAACCTAAGTGTGGTGGCTTAGCATATCTAAACAAAGAATCCATATATATCCACTTTATTTACATAAGATAGGACAACTAAATACTGAAAAAAAAAAATTTATTTGACATAGTGGTCATCTAGTTTCAATTTAATATTATTTTCTATGTTTAAGATTTAATATGAATCACCACATCAGTCCATACAAGTTACATGTCTCGAAAAATTTAAACAACAAGATAATGTAATGTAAATTAAGGAGTTCAATGCAATGAGTGGTTTTGCATTGTGATTCATATGGATCAACATGATCAATAATGGTGCTTTTATTGACAATCAAAAATAAAATCTCCTAACTAAAAAAATAAATGTATGAAATCATAATTAATAACTTATGGAATAATTATTTTTCGAATGAGCCAATGCCATGCAAGAAATACGTTATGAAATTCAAATGATTAAAAATATCAAAGTATGAAATAAATTCACTTTTTCTTGATGACTTCCCTACAATAAATACTAAGCTTTCATGCAGCAATGATAGCTCAATTAATTAGACAATTTCAGTAATTTCTTTGGGCTCAAACTAAGGTATGTTTTGAATAAAATTATAGAATAAAGACGGATCTTAGCATTTAAAATAATCTCATCTTTAAAAAAAGAGTGATTTTAAAAGGCGAAATTAAAATACAGGTGTTTTTTCTTAATGAGACAAAGCACAAACCTTGAGACAAATCAGAACATAAGTCTCAAACTAAAAAAAAAAAAACATAAAATTAAAAATAATTCATAAATATGCTATAAATTATCCCTTGATATTTTTTCACATGTTTCGGACATAAAAGTGTATATAACATATGTAACACCACCAATAATTTTTTATCATAAAATTTATATTTTAAACAAACATAATTTTTTGGCACCTTTTATGACATTTCTACTTGAGTGTCATCTTTTAAGATATATATTTCCTTCTAACATACAGATAATTATAATAAATTTTAAAATAAAATATTAAAATTTATGTAAATAAACAACAAAATTTTGGTAAAAAATTATAAGGTCTATATATATATATATATATATATATATATATATATATATATATATATATATATAAGAACAAAAATTCATGCTAAGAACATAAAAATGTTAACTAGTAGCATTGTATTAGCATAAATTTTCAAGACGTTAGCCTTAATAAAAAAAAGATATAGGCCATTAAAATAAGTCTTGAGATGATTCTTTGGTGCATCATGGTGAGGCACGTCTGATGCAAGAGCCTCAAATACTTTTTATTCCATGTTATTATTATATCAATAATGCATACACACATACACATCAAAATGCTATTTAGTAGCTTCTGACTATGAGTCAGCTTCTAAAAAATTATGAATTGCTTGGAACTATATAATCTATATTTTTTTTCACTCAAAATGACTTAAATCTATTGTTGATATCTATATTTGTTTTGTGAAATTGATTTAATTAAATATTATATTAACAACAGGCCATGAAAACGATGCTATGTAAGATCAACTCAATTTGTATTGACTACATTTAGAATTATTTAAGCATTACTCATTTCTCAAAATAGATTGTGTCAACATGTTTGGTGTGTTGAAAATATCTAGAAGAAACCTTATTATCATTAAAATTCTCATGAAAAAAAATGAAAAATAATTGTAAGAAAATGAGGACTAGAATCTAACATCCACAAACAACAAAAATTAATTTAAAAAAAAAAATCTTAACAAGCTTAAAGTAACAACACGGAATTGATATGTACAAGTCATGACAAACGTAATAACAAAATATATGACAAATTAAAGAAATATATACTACTATAATTATAATTAATTTTAAAAATATACTATGGTTAATTTAATTAAAATTATATATATATATATATATATATATTATCACTTGAAAAAATTAATTATTATTATCAATCAATTATTCATCCCTGAAACATATTTATGAAATCTCAAATTTCTGGTCTCGATAATCCTCTAGTATGTCGCCTACATGTCTTTCATCCTACCCCTTTTTTATTTAAACAAATCAATGATAGAAAATAATAATAATATTAATATTTTATCAAAATAAAATTTAAAATAATCAACCCTCATCTTCACTTTCACTCTCATTCACATTCCCTAGTCTTTCTCTCTCTTGGAGCTCTGAAAGCCCTTACCTTCTACCTTATTAAATTTCAAAATTTCATTAATAGAATAACGAGAAAATCACAAAAGAAAACTAATTAACAAAGGACTTGACAGTTACACATCAAGCACCAACTAAGCTCCTTAGTCATCTGACGCCAACCCATCACTCTCACTTATGTGCACCATTTCCTTGTTGTACAATTCCAGTTCTATTTGCTCACAACTACCTTGTGATCATCCATTAAGCAATCAACTGCTAACGTCGATCAACGAGTGTCAATGTAACTAACTTCCTTTTCTTGCAAGCTCATGTAATTCATGCATATGATTGGAATTCTAAAACTACTAGGTCCTATTATTTTTAATTGGAATTCTAAAACTACTAGGTCCTATGATTTTTATTTTTATTTTTTAGTTTTTTAATATAAATATATGATATCTCGGATGTATATTGAATCTTTGTATAAGATTAAGATGTTAATCTTTTAGTCTATTATTATGAATATTCTAGCACACAATAATTATGATAAAAATTTAATCAATATATCTTCACTAATTTTTTTTTCATATAATAATAGTAGTAATTCATTCAATTTAATCAAAATTAATATATCTTGAGTTGAATTTTTTTTATATATATTTGTAATTCATTCAATTTAGTCAAAATTATAATTAGACTAACATAAACATTATAAGATGTTTTAAATACATACACAAATGCTTTTTTGTTTAGTTTAATTCAAATAAAACTATAAAAAAATTAACTTTTGTATTTTTTTTTACTTGATATTTCTATTATTACCAATCAAAAAACTCCTTAGTGGGTTTTATTTCGTGTGTAGAAGCCTAGTAGTTTTAGAATTCCAATTAAATTATTTTTAGAGTTCATTAGGTTATTTACAAATAAAGAATATATTTTATAAAATATAATTTTTAAATTTTTATTTATTTTGAGTGAGAAAATAAATTTTTTTATTCTTGAGATATTTGTATAATAAATTTTAATTACATCTCATCATATAATAGAATCTAAACAATTTCTTATCTTATGTAAAAAATTTTCTATCTGCGAGTAACGAAATTAGCTCTTAGCTAGAAGTTCTTCATCTTCGATCCATGCTAGAATATTACAAAGATAAAGTTATAGATACGAAGTTGTTCAATCATGTGAACAATAGAAGAGCTCAAGATTATAAGTAAAACAATAGTGTTTAGAAATAGAAGTCCTTAATACCCTCTTAACTGCGCCTTTAATAATTCTTGCTATGAAAAATGCTATAGGCGCAAAAAAAAAAAGTATCAATTGGAATATTGTAAACAATGATGAAAAAAATATTTTACTATAGAAATGATGAGTAAAAATAGTTTAATTTTCACTTAAATAATCTATTTATATTGAATGTTTGTAGATCATATTTCACTTGAGCATCTGTAGTTTAATGACCATTTAAAAGTGAATAAAATATATTTATAATATATAATGTTATAACTCATGCAGAAACATACTAAGATACAACTATTGTGATTCAAAGTTAAATTAAGGGTGTAAGAATGATCCCTAAATTAAAAATAAAGCCCTTTTAAAAGCAAATGTATCTTCTAAATAAAATGATTGTATGGTTACAATAGATTAAGTGAAATAGTTTGGAAGAAGTCCTAAATTATTGAAATGGTCATCTTTCTATTTAGAATTTTCATAAACATATAAAATTTAAGAGAAAATAATATACTATCATAATTTGATCCTAGAAGAATGTGGTCTTCACTACCATTAATAATATGTGAGCCTTCATATACATGTTCATTTTTATTTAATTAATAATATTTCGTATGATTGAGAGAAATCTCAAGAAATTCTTTATACCTTATAATATTTATCATTGATAATTATTTTATTGTTATAATAGTTGTGTTAGACATGCTACATGTGATTTTAATGATCATGTTGGTCATCAACATTAGAAGATTAGCCGATGCTCTTCTTCTCTTGTCCATCATCATTCTAATATTGCAATGGCCACATGGGATGAGCCTTATATAATCACTTTAATTTTTATTAATGACTCACCGTCCTCTCCCATTTCCCCCCTCGTATTTTTAGAAGATTAGATGATGTCCATTCCATATTTATAATCATCTATATATTACAATAATAGTTTCACAAGACATTTATTATATGATTCTAATTTAGTCACTAAATTGAACACCACAATAAGTTGTGCATAGCAATTCACATCAATGCTACTAAAAAATAACCTATTTGTACTACCAATGGCATATATTCAATAAGCTATGCATAGCAATTCACATCACTCTCTCACTTATTGTATTCATTTTGCTCGAGACCTGATCATCCATTAAGCAATCAATTGCTAACTTTGATCAACGAATGTCAATGTAACTAACTTCCTTTCCTTGCAAGCTCATGTAATCCATTCCTCCATCAAATTGTTGGCAATAGAGATCCCACCAAACACCTCTCACACCATCAACTCCATCAGGCCTCCAACTTCGTTCATGTCGTCAACATTCGACAACTCCAAATCATCAACATCATCTCCAACACAACATTAGATCTTCCTTTTAACTTCTGAATGTTACATTATTCCATCTTAAAACACTCAATTCTAACATCAAACATATAAGAGAAATAGAGTTGGAAAATAGGCCAACTTCTGATTTCAACAATGATGAATGGAAAAATATTATGAAAAGTTTTAACAAGCCAACAGGGAGAACATATGATCATACGGAACAAAAAAAATAAATGGGATCAGTTAAAAGAGTAAAAGTTTATGAAAAGAGTTACTACAATGTGAAATTAGAATTTGATGGAATCCGATTAAAAAAACTATAGATGCATCACCTGAATGGTGGAGAAAAATTCAGGTCGGTTTTCTTTTTCACAAATTTTATAACAAATTTCTAAAAAATAAAATAACTTCACATTTTTGTTCTTCATTATATGTACGCAAGACCTGCTGCAAAGAAGTTTCGATATAATGGTATATTTTATGAGCTAGAGAAAATTTGGATAGGGTGTTTGGTCATACAGTTGTAACTATGGATAATGTATGGGTTCCAAACTCTAGAGTGTTACCTCTAGAATTAAGAAATGAAGTCTTAAACATATTTAATGATGATGATAGTCAAGAAGATGAACCAAATTTAATAAATTGTAATAGAGTTGAAAGTACAACAATAATCAATCTCAAAAATGTCATACAACCATTCCAATGAATAGTAAAAAGAAGAAATTTAAAATGTGTAAATCAGCTGGTAGACAACTTATAAATCATATTGGTGACCTAGTAAATACAATGAGATCTATTAGCTCTGATATAGCTACATCAAATGCAGATCATAAAACTTTTATAATACTCGAGGCATTAAATGAAGTTGCTCAAATTTTAGAGACATTTAATAATGAGGAGTTATATGACTACACTACAGATTTTATGCAAGATAAAAGTCAAAGCAATATTTTCATGAGTGTGCCATCTTATCAAAAAGTTTGGTGGTTAAGGAAATATTTCTTGAGGAGAGCTATTTAATCCAAAAAATAGTTTAATACTTAGTTCCTAGTAGTAAATATTTTAGTGAAGTTAGAACTTCATGTGAACAATGATACATTATATTTCTTCCGAACATTCATCTATTTGACATTGATGTTTATTCTTATGATTGTTTATGTGAGATTGTTAACTATTGTGCAGAGGGTATAATGATTCTTAATTTAATATATCTGTTAAATCTAAAATGTTAGGAAATACTTGACATTTTAACTAAGTGCAGTTTATTATCAATTGCTAATTAACAAGACCTCTTATTGAACCTCCTTCTGAAGGACTTCCTTATTAATCATGGAGTCAAATATTTCCTTATCTAGATATTCCATTTGAACAACGTACTTCAAATAGTACTAATTTTCTTTAATATTTTAACACCCTCATTAGGTTTTTACTTATTATTTGTCTTATCCTTTTACCTACACTTGATAGTTTCAAGTGAATTTAATTCTTCTACTTTTTTTTAATATTTCAAACTTATCCATTTTCATTAGTAAAACATGAAAATTGAAATGTGTACATTTCCTGTCTCTTCCGAAGAATCTCTTCCCTTCTTATATTAACCTTAGCTTTGAATAATAATACAATCTTCTATTATTTTAAGGTGCTTTCAATTTGAGTTACTATGCAATGTGGCTTATTATCTTAACTTGTTGACAATTGTGTTCTATAATTGTAATTGCTAAAATTTTATATTTTTTATTGCATATTATATTCACCTTTGAAATGTTGGTTAATTTATTATATATTGTGTTATTATTAGACAAATCATATTGCTGAGCAAAAGTTAATGATTTTATAGTTCTTATTGTAGTTATTTCATAATGTCCATTGAAGGAACATATTTTCTTGAAGATGAATCTAAGAATATTGTTGCACAAAGTCTTGAACAGGTTACTCTAATTCAATTTGGTAATATATTGGCAACATCAAGTTGTTTGATCTACGATTATTACATCTTATACTAGCACAAGAAATCATGCATGAGATCAGGTCATATCGGTGATAAATCAGTATTGGAGCTATTACATGGTCATCCTCTCAGATTCTACAATATGTTTAGAATATCACAAGAAATTTTTAAAGACTTACTAAGTTTACTTGAAACATCTTATGGGTTATATGATTCACGAAGAACAACAACTAGAGAAGTTCTTGCTATAACATTATATATTTTAGCATATAGTGAATCTATTAAAGAGGCATGTGAACGCTTCCAACACTCCACTCAGATAATAAGTAGATATTTTTCTACTGTCCTTCATCTATTAGTTCACTTAGAAATGGATATTATTACTTCAGTAGATAAACATTTTTCTAAAATCCCATCACATATTCTCAATGACGTACACAATATGTCATATTTTAAGAATTACATTGAAGCAATTGATGGCACTCATGTTGATGCTCGCATACCTGTTAAGGAATAAGTTGCATATTTAGAAAGACATCATTCACCAACACAAAATATTATGACTATATGTGATTTTAATGTGTTCACATTTATTGCATCAGAATGGGAGGGCTCTGCTCATGTTGCTCGTATATTTCAACGCATTATAAGAGATTCTAAATGCAATTTCTCGACCTCACCACCAAGTTTTTTCTTATAAATGTTACTTTGTTTTTTATTTCTATTTTACATCATGCATAACTAATTAGTTGTTATATTTAATAAGAAAATAATACTTAGTAGATGATGATTACCCTTTACAAAGGGATTTTTAAAAATCATATTCAGAAACTAAATATCAAATACCAAATTTTATTCGTGGTACACATCCAGTTAGAGGTCATCATAAGATCTTCAACAAAGCACATTCATCGCTTATAAGTGTAATTGAATATACATTTGTTGTATGAAAAAAATGAGAAATTCTTAGAGATATGTCAAATTATTTTTTCAAAAAATAACGGCTTATAGTTACTATGTGATGTGATTTTATAAGAAGACATCATTCATATATTGATCCAGAGTTTGAGAAATATGAAGTTAATGAAAGTTTTTTTCATCCAGAAGTAGATGAGTACATAATAGGTGAACATACTAGTGAATGTTCACACAATAATATTGATGTTGAATTAGTTGATGAAAAAGGTGCTTAAGAGATGACTGAACTATGAAAAAATATTGCAATGCAATTATGCTATTCCAATCGGTAACTTGTATTTTTTATTATTATTTAATGATAAAAATTTATTTGCTAAAAAAGTTTTATTTTTTTAAATGCACCAATATTTATTAAATTTTATTTCGAGTTTAATTTATGTTGGCTACATTTCAAGTTTAACGAAGCAAATTGAGGATGAACTTATATATGAGTTTGTTATTTATTAGCATTGTATGGTTTGATTTTTGGTGTCATTGTTTTGTAGTGTATTTGTTTAGTATTTAGTAATTTACTTATTAATGTAACAATTGGAATCTAATTGGTCTTCATTGTATTTCACAAACATCATTTTCCTCCTTTGTTGTCAACTTCAAAACTGCCAAAAACAAGTAAATAAGTATATTAATAACTTGAAGTGTTTACGTATAGCATTGAAACATTTTTTTTTTTATGATGATAAATTCATGGACTTATAGTTTAGGTAAAATTGTTTAGGTCAGTGCCCTCTACATATATAGAATTGTTTATAGTTTTCAGATGCATATTTTATTTGATACTATTTTTATGCAAATTCTTGTACTATACATTTTTTTCTCGTTAATACTAATTCTTAATTTGTATATATTGGTAAACATAAATAAAATAGTTAACACGTTATACTTTTATTGCAGAATGGAGCCAACCCATCATTATTTTTTTCTGAAGGCTGCATAAAAATTCCAAAGATCTTCTTACTATAACAAATAACAGAACTAATGGTGTTTAATACGTATGTGGGATTAACAAGTTTATGGTGTTCTTATTTGTAAATAAAAATATTTGTGTATTAGATTTTAAATTATTATGTGTATATATCCCCCTATTTGTACTCAGATTTGAACTTTGATTTCGATTCTTACTTCATCTTGAAATATATTTTAGTCATACTGTGTATTTTTCAGATAATTCAGAGCCTTAAAAACATATTTGTATTTATTTTTCAATATAAAAAGATAATATATTTGATATTGTAGTCTACTATCAGCTATATTAGCATATTTATTTTTAGAAAAATTAGTTGCATCAGATGAAAATTAGATATGTGATTCTATTATCTTTTTTTTTTGCGGTTTGCAAGGAGTGTATTTGGGTTGATTGAAACTATTCGAGGTGATATAAAATATTTAATTTAAATTTAAATTTTTATTAATACTATTTATATCACTTTACTTTTGCAAATCTGTGGACGGGATTTTCGAATTTAATCATTTTAACAGTGAAACTATTATTGTGTTAGTTTTCTAAATATCCGAATGAAATATTATAATTTTTTCAGTTTATAAATATTTAAAATTTATCATACCTTAATTTAATTTAAACATTTATCATAATATTGAATTAAATAAAATTTTAATATATATATATATATATATATATATATATATATATATATATATATATATATATATATATATATATATATATTTAAACTATTATATTTTTGATTAAGTATAAATATGGGATCAAATATTTTATAAACAAGTTAATTCATAAAAAATCTCAAATACTAAAATATTTAAAGTTAAGTATGAATTATTTAAATTTTAAATTATAGATAACTATTATATAACTTGAGTAATATAGTTTAGTTAGAAGTTAATTAAATTAATTTGTACTTCATTCATGTTTTTATTATATAATTATCTGAATAATTTTGATTTTATTAATATATTAATTAAATGTTTAATTATTAGTGATTGAAAATGATTAATCAATGTTAATTATTAATTTATTAAGGAGTTAATTGAATAATTAGTAATTAGAGAAGGAAATATTCAACTTTTCATTAAATATTTACATCCATTAATGCTAAAAAGTATGATATTTCCCAATGCAATTTTAAATCATCACATAATAGTGGCATATGTGAAAACTATTCACATTTTCTCATTTTCATGCATTGAATAATATATTTCTTAGAAAATTATATTAAATAATATTATTTTTTTAAAAAATATTTAAATGTAATTTTAAGTAGTAAATTTAAAATTATGATGTTTTATACTCTTAAAATAATTAACTAAAAAAATGTATTGTCAATTAACATTACAAATATATTAATTAATATTTGGAATTATTAATATTTCATAAAAAATTAAAATAGACCTTCAATAAACGAGAAAATCATAATAAATACCTACTAGACACAATTGTGGTAGATGATATTTCATAATATCTCAGGAGAACTTAATATGTTTCATCTTAAGAGTTGCAAAAAAAAATTTATTCATCATATTTTTTAATATTTTTAGGATGATCATTAAGCAACCAACTAATAAATAAATTATCTTAATTTTAACATAAAAAATAAAGAATCATTTTTTACTTTAGTATATAAAATGTTAACTTATATAAAAAAATTATTATTAATATGTTATCAAATTAATTAGGAAGCTCCTAAAATACTAACTAAATTATTTGATTATTAATTATATTATATAATATTAAAAACTATCTAATATTAATTATTATCAATTATTCATTAAATATATATATATATATATATATATATATATATATATATATATATATATATATATATATATATATAATATCAATATTATTTTAAATAAATTAAATATTATTTCAATTATTTTAAAATTTATATTAACCTTTAAAAACTGATTTAATGATTGCTTACTAATTACATTTTCACAATAAATTTTGTTTAAAAAAATCAACCAATTTTTGAAACCGCTCTGAACGAAACGTAAATGTTAAATATTAGAAGAATTTAATCTCAAGTATATCTTTATGTGCAAGAATTTGAATCAAGACCTCTTAATTAAAAGTCAAAACTCTCAACCATTAATTAATTTTTTTTACAAAAATTTTTTGAAAAAAATTCTCCTTAAAAATTGTTCATGGATAAATATAAAAGTAACATGATAAATTTATGTAGAATAGATTAATTCACAGTATAAAATTTCAGAAAAATACTTAGATGAAAATTTGGATAAAATTTAGTGTTTTTTTTCTTTTACTTCATTAGTTTTAACTTCAACTATAACGAAATCGTAACTTAGGTTTAAAAAGCACAAAACTCCCAAACAGTAACCTAAACTTTTCAGCCATGAGTTGAAAAACGGAAATTTTATCAAAATCGTTTTAAACCAACTTTTTAAAAACTTACATCTGAGCCAAACGAGCCCTTAACTTGTCCAAAAATACCGTTTGCAAGTTAAATCCTGCTCAAATCCTGCAGCCAAACAGCCTCTGTGTATTTCAAGAGTTTTTCGTGCAAGTAAAATCGGTAAAGTAATTTTGAGTCATTTTATATACTCAAGATCTGAATTTTACCTGCAAAAGAAATGCCGCCAATCGATCAGTTTTTATCACGTCCTCAGCCAATCCCTTCGAAATCCCTCCCGACCTTCCTCCCCACGGTACGCCTGCCCCAGCTAAACTTCTCTCGGTATCTTGTCGCCCTAACGACCATAGACTACCAGAAGTTGCCTCCTTGCAACAGGCGTCGCCGGACGGCCGCAACCTCGCGAAGGAAAGCTCGGCCTTAAAGGGTCTCGGCGTCTTCGATTCCCCGCTGGTTCTTTATCGAGGGTTGCTTAAAGTGCAGTAAATATAGGTATTTAATATTTAATTAATGAAAGGCCAACTCAAGCAGGCAGAGCAATAAAGTGAATAGAGACTATAATAGTATAACAAGGCTATAATAGTGTAACAAGATCACAGTCAGCTGTGTCGTCATACGATAAACAAAAACAATAGGAAGCTATTTAAAATTTTAATGAAAACGCCACCTGAGTTTGTGTTTCTCATGAAAACGCTACAGAACTGTGCGTTTTCACCAATTCAGTAAACGCCACTTCCATTCACGAGTTTGATTCTTTTTAAAATTTTAATCAAATCAGCTCTTTTATCAAGTCAGGTGTGTCGTCACACCTATCGTAAAAAGGGAAAATAAACGTCACTGAGTTTCAGTTCTCATTAAAATGCGTTTGAGATAATTTTTAAATTATTTTATTTTTTAGAAAATAGTCATAAAATAAAATAATTTCATTTAATTATTAATTTTTTAACTATTTTAAAAAAAAATTTACGGTGAAAAAAATTGTTTTGAAAATCAAATCGTGAAAATATAGTGAATATCAAAAAGTTATTTTTTAAAATTTTTAAAAAAATATTTATAATATATACAACAATTTTTTTAAAAATTTATTTTTTCACAATAATTTTATAATCAACTTTTTAATTCTAAATATATCATAAAATGTCATATAACTCTACGTTTTCACCGATTCAGAAAACGCCACTTCCATTCACGTGTTTGCTTCTTTTTAAATTTTTAGTCAAATAAGCTCCTTTTATCAAGTCAGGTGTGCCGTCCACCTCCACTTTCAAAGTAAATTTTTGCTCAACAAGTTTCAACTTGATTAAAAAAAATGTGTATTAAATAATGATAACTCAATATTTTTTAACTCATAAATGTATAAATTCTTCAAATTATATAAATCAATGGTATTAACAAATATTTAATATTATTTATCATAGAATTTCTAAGCTTATGAGCTTAAAAAAATTGATATATATATATATATATATATATATATATATATATATATATATATATATATATATATATATATATATATATATATATATATATATATATATATATATAATCAAATAGCTTTATATTTTGTAAATTGCTAAATTTAATTATTCAATAAAAATTTTAAGAACACAAGAAAAATTATAGCACACATATTTTCAATATCGGCCACCACTTGTCATCCCCATTATTGCCAACCACCAAGGTCCCCATTGACTACTATGATTGAAATATAAGACAATCTATTGTTGTAATCATTCAAACATGTAAAAAAGAATTCAAATACAAAACATTCTTTTTTCTTGGGCAACTAAATAGTTTTTTAAGATAATTTTTTTATAAATATATGATAAATGGTAAATAAGAAATTTATATTTTAAATTTGAAAATTTTAAATTAACTTCTTAACTTAATAAGCTGGTGACTCTTTCATATTTTGAGATAATTTGTAAAACATAATTGTATAGAAAAGTGCACATTAATATTATGATTTATTTTATTAAATTAAATAATTTTTTATAATTATATCATTCTGTCAAATTTAGTCATATGACTTTATTTATCCTCATAAAAGAATTCAATAAAGAAAATAATATTATGAAAATTGATGAAAATTTAAAAAAAAAATTCACAAATGGACCTTGTTTCTGAGTTCTGACCTTTTTCTATTAATAGTTTCGTAGAGTTACTATAGTCGTAATCACTTAATTAGTATTATAATACTTTGACAATCATAACTAAATTTGTCAATTTTTTTAAATAGAAAAAGCACATTACGCAAATATTAATATAATTGTGGGCTCCGAAAATTTGCCACTGACCTCTCACATTAAGAGAGTGATTTAAGTGTCGGTGAAATTTTTAAAAGGCGAATGGAATAATAGATAAGACAATATCCAAAGATTTCTCCCTCATTTGGTGAGGACTTAGATTTGTTTCTTGGTTTCTTATAGGCTCAAGCACCTTTAGTTAATTACCCCTCCCAATATTGAGAGAACTTTCGAGTAAGGCTAATTGTTAGATCGTTGAATGCGTAGCGTATAGTAGCAGCATGTGGAGTTTGAAATTTAAGATTATGAAATTCATTATTTTAACTTAAAACGGATGGTTGGGGGAATGATGATGTGCGATCCTGATCCCATGATTCTCATCCAGTTATCTAATCCTTGTCTACTTAATTAGAGATAGTCGATAACAGCGAAGCCTACATGGGTTACATCATCCAAAAATTCTTTTAGACTTGGGGTAGTGTTTGTCTAAGGAGATAATCTTAAGTCTACCTTAGCTAACAGAGGGTGTTTTTCCCTATCAGGTGTACCCTATGATTCACATCTCAAGATACAGAGCTAATGGGGAGTATACGAGCTATGATCGATATCTCGATGGACTCTGCATACATGTGAAGCTTCACAACCACCAGAGGACACGAGTCACATCCTTCGGCATGAGATTCATTGAGTGAATATAAATACATTTGAGTTGATATTCTCTTTTTTGTGAGAGTTTTCTTAATTCATCACCTTTAACAAGCGAGGTGGATTAAATGGAGTTTGCTTTAAGTATTTAAGGATTTAATTTCATTTAATCATTAATAGCTTAGTGATATATTAGATTTTGCATTTGGATTGATACTCAATTTAAGTTAATTTAATCTGAAATTAAAATCATATTTTGATGGAAGTATCCCCTCCGGTTGAAATCTTCATTGAACACATCTATCATCGGGTTTACGAGTTTGCTTTATCATTTAATTTATTGTTTCAGATCCTATCAGATCTAATGTCAAATGATAGAATTAGCTTTCATATATTTTAATATGTTCAATTTCTTATAATAATATTATTAGATTTTTAGGTTTGGTTAACTAATCTCTGCCCCAAGACAAACCGAGAAGCGATACATCCTAAGACACTAAGTTTAAGCATTCAGCGTAGTGTTGGGGCCAATGTGGATGTTTAATAATTTAGATAATTTTATTTATAAATCATGAGATTGATTTTATATCTTCATTTAATTCCAACTTAGTCTGCGTAACCCTTTCAAATATTAAAATTTGCACTCTAAATTTCTATATATGAGCACATGTAGACATTTATAGCTTAGATGATTTCATTTAATTAATGAAATCATTGACTTTAAAAATCATAATTACAATGAAATTTCTTAATTTTTGGATTGAAGGAAGCTTCATAATTAGTGTAGTATTTAATTTAGTATCGTCTTCTATCTGCTTGTACGAAAAATTACAAATCCGGTGATGAAAATTTCAACTTTATATTTTTGATTCAAAGTAGTGTAACTTTGTTTATAGTTAACTTGATAGCAAAAATAAAATGACTATTTAGCTTATGCATATTGATAGGATTTTACATCTTTACTAATCATCATATTTAACTTTCATTCTCACCCATATACAAACAATTATACCTCTTTCAACTTAGCTTATTAAATATAAGCCATGTTGCTTAAGTCATGCTTGAATTATATTTGTATTTGAATGCTAACTTTCAAGCTTACTATAAGCATCTTGTAATCTTGATTATGAATCCAATTAGATTTTCTCTTAGATCATTTAAAGTGACACATTGTAAGAATTATAATAGTTATTGGCTATGTATCAAATTCTTTGTGTGTCTTACTTAAACTTTCTTGACACTCCTTAACTTGCTTAGTGTGATTTAAACTTTAATTTATTTGTTAATCGTGCAGCTTTGTAATGCTTGTTATTGTTCAAGAACTTGATATTTGGAATAATCAATGATAAATCTTGTTCATATTAGCTTATGAAATATCAAAATTCATATTTGCTCATAGATGAGTTATCTAGCTGAGCATAATCTCATTTGAAGTCTAATATAGATTCTATTATCATTTGAAAGCTAACACTTTATAACTTAATGTATTTGACTTAAACTACTTCTATTCCTCAAATACATGATATAACACAATTTAAATATTCATTAAAAAGGTTATGAAACATCCTCATTGATGAACTATTAAGTTTGTCATGAATCTCCTGTAAACTTTATTTGATTTCATTATATTTGAAGCTGATTATTATTTTTACTATAAATCTCTTATGATCCAATTATATGCTTAATGATGTTTTTTTATCATTTAAGTAAGACATCACAAAGTTAAATTTATATCGATACATCATATCTCATCTATATATAATTGAAATTCTTTCAATTATTTTAAAGTAAATTACAAAAATGATTCAAAATTCTAGTAAATGATTTTGTTCATATTCACTTGTAAGCATTCAGCTTATTTTAGGGCATGTTTAGGGCAGCTACAGCTTTTTGAGAAGCAACTGTGAAACTGCATAGAAGAAGTCTGATAGAAGTCGCATTGCTAAAGCTGTGATTCTGTTTGGAAAACTCTATTTAGAATCTATTGTCAGCTATTTGTGCAGAAATGACTGAAATGTCTATGGCTATATAAGCTGAATATATTTAAACAGAATGAATAAAAATATGATAACTTATACTCATATATAGTCAGAAGTCAACTAATAAATTACATTAACAGATTGCACATCACTTAATAAACAATACTACCTAATTAATAACACTATTATTAAAAGTATAAGTACAAGAATTAGTACGATCAGCATATTAAGCCTAATATCTTGTTCATCAAATCTTTTTTTTTTTTCATCATACCCTCAAGATGATCACCGTTTGATGTGTCGCCTCATATTCACAATCCATCTCAATCATCTCATGTTCTGAAAAAATCTTCTCCCATAGTTTCCTTTCCTGTGAAGTGAATATATAATATTATAAATCAGTTGTAATACACAATTTTAGACTTCCTGAACTCATATTTTCTGATAAAGTAAATTGTGTAAGCAATAAAAATATTAATATGAGGACTGATCACATTACAAAATATTTTTAAACTAAAAATGAAACGGGAAAATATTTATTTTCCTAGAAAGTGAAAGATATTTCTTTAAGAAAAATAGAAGGGTTACAATTATTAACAAAAAAGATAGTAATTTGGCTAAGTAAAATTACTTAACCATCAAGGCTTCATACAAATACCTGCAAGAAGCTCAAAAAATACATAAGCAAATGTAGAAAGATACATTAAAGTAAATTTTAACAGCCCGGGCTCAGTGAAAGTCTATCCCAAGGAGCAACATTATGTGAGCATCCAAACTTCAAAATAAAGGGTTACAATCACATAAAATACTACCAGTTTTAACGATAAAAAAAATAACATCAATGCCATCATATCCATTTCTTTCACCATCGAGAGAATCAGCCATAAAGCAGTAGTTCTAGATACCACATAAGCAGGAACAACAGTACAACCAACCAAATAAAGAGTTTCCAAATATATTATGTATGATGACAAGCAAGAGATAAAAGGGTAGCCACACCTCCACCAAAATAGATAAATAACAATATCAAAAGAGCATCCAACAAAGAGCCAAAATAAACTCCAAGATACCAAACCAAGTCACCACCACCCTGTAAAACAAACCACTAAACAACCTGATAATATATGAGCTCTCCATTGCATTTTAACATGCTTGATAGTTTTATTGAGAAGAATATACAGTGAAAGATTCTATTCTCAAGAAAGCCTCAAATTCATTTATTAAACAAATAAATACATAAATTGAACTGTTAGTTTAAGTTGCAGCTTCAAGTATGTAACTTTAGGCAAGATAGGTTTTGATCTAGCTTGATAAATCACTTTGACAATTCAACAAACCAAATTCAGATTAATCTATCTAAGCTTGTTGTCTCATGAATAATTCTTTCATAAAATATTACTACTGAACAGGAGCAACAATAATAACATCCAAACCAATTCGATCAGCAATACAAAACAAAAAACCAATTCTGAAAGCCACCTAGGCAAAGACAAGGCACCACCAATCCGTTTACTTGAGAACCCAAAGAAAAGAACAAGAGCAGCAATAATTTTGAGCCAACCCAATCCTATCACCAACAGCAACAACAATAGCTCTGAAAGACACCCAACCAAAGCAAAGGCAGCACAAACCCAATTACTAAGGAACACAAAGAAAATAATAAGATCGGCAATAACAACAGCCAACCCAATTCAATCAGCAATATAAAATAGAAAATCAGTTCTCAAAGCCACCCACCAAAGCCAAGGCACCACCAATCCGTTTACCTGAGAACCCAAAGAAAAGAATAGGAGCAGCAATAATTCTGAGTCAACCCAATCCTATCACCAATAGCAACAACAACAGCCCTGAAAGACACCCAGCCAAAGCAAATGCAGCACAAGTCATATTACCAAAGAACACAAAGAAAATAACAAGATCAGCAATAACAACAGCCAACCTAATTCAATTAGCAATACAAAATAGAAAATCAGTTCTGAAAGCCACCTTGCAAAAGCCAAGGCACCACCAATCCGTTTACCTGAGAACCCAAAGGAAAGAATAGGAGCAACAATAATTTTGAGCCAACCCAATCCTATCACCAACAACAACAACAACAGCTCTGAAAGAGACCCAACTAAAGCAAATGCAGCATAAATCATATTACCAAATGACACAAAGAAAATAACAAGTTCAGTAATAATAACAGCCAACCTAATTCGATCAACAATACAAAACAAAAAACTAATAACAGCTCTGAAAGCCACCCAACCAAAGAAAATGGAGCATAAATAGGTAAAGCCAATAACAATAACAGCAAGATCAGCAATAACAACAGCCAACCAAGGTAAAGCAATAACAATAGTTCTGAAATGAGCTGACCTCATAACATAACATGTTAATAGTGCAGCAGTAATGCTGATGTTCAGGAACAACTTCATAGCGTGTAATCATTTCAGTTAACATCTTTAACTAAGACAGCAAATAGCATTTCAGCTAATAGCTTAAAGTAAATTTGATGATGAATAAATTGTAAAACTAATTAACAGTTCCCTATAACTTAAAGATAATATGTTATCAATCAGTAATTAGTTTTTAGGAGTGAGCACATTCAAGCAATAGGAAAGCAAAGAAGAGAAAAAGCAATTCCACTAATTGGCCAGTCAAGTGAATGCCACCAAGCCCAAAAAGAAATTACAACAAGTAGACCACCATAAGAAAGAAGGGGAAGGAGCCGCCAAATAATATCCCACATAGTGAAATCACCACAAAAAGGAATCAAACCCTCCAGAGTCACAAGGCAATCATAAGTAAAGGCCCCAAGTCTGACCATCCACCTACCAATATCAGTGTGGAAAATAACTATTCCAAAATGCAATAAAGAATAGAGGTTAAGATATCAAGGCATATTTTATTTAAGCATCTTGAATAAATTACAAAAAATAATAGAGCTAAAGATGAATATGTAACTTTAGAATTAAGCACACAAGATGAAACTATAAATTTCTGCTCACTCCAGTGTAAAAAAATTTGCAAAGTTATTACCTTTAACAGTTTGACTCAAATTTAGCTAGGATCAAACCTTCGACTGCAGCTTCATGTAAGACATTTCCTCCACTTCAAGATTTTAAATGCTACAATATGATAATGACTCTTGAGATAAAAAAAAATTGCTCTTTCTTATCTCTTCAAAATTATATCTACTGTGAAGAGCTGTGAAGTTAAGAGACTATTAATTTATCACATTCACTAGCATGCTGTCAGATTTTTCTTCACTTCTCTGAAGCATGTGGTTGGCTATTCAATTCCTAGACCGAGCAATAACCCCAAATTACATTGATTGCTTAATTTGGTCCAGCATTTGTCATCACCAAAGGACTCTAGTTACTTGTACATGCCCTTCACAATAATAATATAATGAAATGTTCGAAAGAGCCAAAATGTCATCACCTTATTTTCCTCCATCACTCTCCTCACCTTCCTCTCATCTTTCCACCTGAATGAATATACATAAATATTTGAAAGAGCCAAAATGCAATATATTAAAGAACCTCTCCAGCATCTCTTGAATATTATAAAATCTCTCAGGGGATTCATGAATATCATCTTTAATGATATTAAAGAGCCAAAATGCAATATATTTCATTAAAGAATTATATGTTTTACTATCAAATAAATATGCACACAAAATAGCTAATATATTAACTCTTTATTGTTCTAAATGATAAATTATAATATTGAAACTAACTTAATCTTCAAAATATATACAATATTATAAATATAGTAGATGTGACTTTGGTATAGAAGATTTAAAGTCTGCCATCACATAAAAGGTTACCAATATCACTACTTGTTATCATTGTGAGAGTCCTATACTTAGAGCCATAATATCTTAGAATAATATCTCATTTATACCTCATTCTATATTCTATAAGGCATATATAATTTACTCTTGTAACTCTTTCATCTCCTCAACTCCTTCTCCGTCCTGTGTCTCCAACTCCGTGATATGTTGACTCATTTCAACCATTGAGTAGCCCAACATATGTTCAAATGCTTCAGGTGGAACAAATAATTGGTCATTGTCAACAATGTTGAACTCTACGTCGTGGTGTGATGGGTGATGATGTAGTAATTATGCAACGCCATAGTAGCTACAACTATTTTAACCTGCTTCTTGAAGGAGTACGTAGGCATATCACGTAGAATAACCCATTTCTTCTTCCACACTCCGAAGACTTGCTCAATTACACAACAACGATGAGTGACATTTATTAAATAATTCTTTCCGGCCCCTGGTGACTTGGCTGCTCCTTTCAAAATCAAGAATATGATATTTCATTTTTGAAAAAGGTTTTAGGAACCCTCGTTGCATTGGGTAACCAACATCAATAACGTAATATTTTCATGTTTACATTTCTAATTAGAATATGTAAAAAATATTATATTTGTACTAAATGGATTATTCGTTCTAGTAATATCTTGAGGAGGCAATGAGAAGTTATTTTCTCGGCCGCACATTATTTGAATATGAACTATCATGTGCACTTCCTTCCCATACAGCCATTAAAAAAGTGAAACACATATTGAAATCACATACTGCCATCACATTCTGTGTAGATGCGCCATATCGATCAATGTAAGTAATATTTTCAGTTGATGGTACACGCATATCGATATGTGTTCCATTAATTGCACCAATATAATCCTACAATAGAATTCACTGTAAACTTAGGTGATAATCAGAAATGGTCATTTTCAAATAAACTTATAAATAAAGTATACCTTGAAATATGACATGTATCAGCAATCATGCAGAATCTCAGTATGTTTTGAAAAGTTGAATCTATCGGCTTTATAACTTTAGTTGATAAACGTACCAAAGCATCAAGGCCAACAGAGAAGTATTTGCTTATGGTTTCGGAGGAGTGCTGAAATAGCTCACTAGCCGCCCTGATAGATTCATTATGTGATAAAATATACAATGTTAAGGCCAACACTTCTTTAGTCATAGTTCTTGAAGATCCACTAAGTTCATATAAATTTTCTAAATCCTGCAGCAGGTCAGTGAAAATAACTTGTGACATACGAAATATATTATGAAATCTTCCTGGGTGCCCTGCTAGTAACTCATTGATCCAATTTTCACCAATAAATCTGGAAGTCATACATGGAATCTTGCAAACATAAGTCTCATAGTACTTATGTATTAAGCATACTGCAGTAACAATCGCAGTCATAGGTTGATCATCATCATCACTATCCATAAGTGCAACTAATGATAAAATAATATATGTCACTATATTAGCCTTTACAGATTAAGGTACTAAACAAAATTCTTGCAATAAAGAAGTTCAGTTTATAGAAACAAGTACAGTAAGTAAAAATGAGCAAACACTCCACTACCAAATCACGATGAAGTTTAAATTTTGACAAATCAGAAAATATCTTTTCCTAAAGGCAAACCTAGCTAAACATCACATGATTCAAAATGATAGCGTAGATAATGAACTCTCCATTCAGGTGCCATAGACACAAAGATCTCTCACTTGTTTGGATCTTCAAGCAACCTGGTTGAATGTAGGTAAAGTGGAATATCATCAAAAACTTTTATCTAAAATACACGCTTCATAAGATGGCGTAATAGTTCCTTATTCACTCTGGAAGTGCATGCATTGACTAACTCTGATATCTGATGTCGGAGAAATCTAGCACCTCCTTTTTTTCTAACCTCTCTGCACTAAAGCTGGTGAACGCCTAGCATGACTAGATTCGGTGTGAGAATCTGTGGCTTATAACAATTCATTGTTTGAATCATATAAAATAGACCTTTGCTCAGAATAATTTTGTTCTTGCGTAATATCACTTCTGATTTGGTGTCCAAGAATGGGCACTGTAAACCACACCAAACATGAGATCCAATTTCTCTTCAATTTTAGGATCTAAGCCGCAATATCTAAATTTCTTCACATTTGCTAATATCTGCAAGAACAAGCAATTATGTTTAGATGTTATGTTCATATGAACTCTTTGTTGAGTTATTAGAATGAAAAATTATGTATACGATAGTTACCAGTAGCTTTTCTCGACACCAATTATCTGATGCGTCAATCGTCTTCTTTGTCGGATTCCATAATTTCCAATCCTTCTTCAACTGATCCCATTTATTTTAAGTGTCTTATGTACTCCCTTCCAATTTTCTTCTTAAATTTTTGGTTAAATTAAACCCTCTTTATTAAAATAGTCGTGCCTATTACCCAAGTCTATCTTCTTTAGACAAAGATCACAAAATATTATTTTCACATCTCTCTCCCAAGTAGCACCAGGTCCACCTTCTCTTGGGTTTCCCATTTAAAGATCATATCATTATCACACAAGCGATGAAACCTAGATGAGATTGCAATTATTTAATTTGGTTAGGCAATGCTAAACATATAACATAACTTATAGCGAATATACAATTGTACTTTAGTATTTCTCATGTAAATTTATATGTCTTCAAATAATGTATGTAAGCAATGTATTAACAATTTCTTCATATTACTAAGAGTATGCTTTATATCCAAATTATAGAAGAATCAGTTGCTCTCTTGACCATATGAATTTAGTATATTACTATCATTGAAGCTACAAAGAAAATGATAGGTTACGAAACTTCTTGGCAAAACTTATCAAGGGCCAACAAAATGACAATCTTTATTTTGACAAAATAAGTGTTATGAATATTGCATTTCATGCCGATGAAGCACATCTAGCTATGATATCATTTCATTTCATTCATTTGACATGTTGATGAAAGTAATAGTTAAAAAATTGAAGCAATGTTTAGCTGCCACATTATAGCCTTTTACTATGATGGATGTTGCAAATCTATATGAGGAGTATGATTATAATCGAAGATCCAATTTCTGCCCCATTATAATTGAAGATTCAATTTTTCATAGAGAGGTATGAACTGAAGATCCAATTTTTCACAGAGAGGTCGGAGTATGATTTCCTCTCTACCTCATGGGCACTTAGCACAAAATAATCTCTCACCCGTTCAAATAACAAATGCTCAAAGGAGAAATCAAATACGACGAGCTTCAAAGAGCTGTCGGAAAAGGATGCTTACCTTCACAAATGACGGAAGATGGCAAAAGAGAGATTAGAAAGAAAGAAGTTGGCAAAAGACGGATACGGAAGGAGGAGATCGAAGCCTTGGACTCTCAGATCCCTCAATGCCCTGGTAAAGAGAATGAGAGGATGAGATCCAGAGCACGGAGAACGAAAGAGAACCGCATGGGCAAGAAGAGCACAAGCGTAGGATAGTTTAGATAAACTTTTCCCACGAGCTCCCTTCGATCCGATTCGAAGCTTGCAGCGCAAAATTCTCTACACATCTAAACAACAACAGCTCGAGCCGCAACCCAGAAAACGAGGCCCAAACGGGCCCTTAATCTCAATTAAGTTCAATTTTTGCTAACTATCCATCTGAAAAGTTGACTGTGTCAAATTCAATTGATATCATTTTAATTTTAGATTTTAAGCTTAAGTTCTTTTTATTTGAATTTATTTTGTTTTAGGACTTTATGTTTTATAATTAATTTGATATCCAATTAGTTTTAAATTTAAGCCCAAAAATTTGAAAAAAGATTGACATATACATCACATCTATAATCTATTTTGAAAGTCTTAGAAAAGATAATGAAATGCTGCTCGACATCACATCATCTCTTTCGACTCATGCCTATCAGTGATATTAGTGAAAAAAACCTGCAAAAAAGATACACAGGCATATATACAATTTCACACATTTCTATACATCCACATATTACACTTCGAAACCTGATTTCCTATTTTGGATGAGAGAAAGAGAAGGAGAGAGAGAGAGAGAGAGAATGGAGGGGCTCAATTTGCTCGGCTCATACAGGGGGAATTGCGTGCTCCTTCCCTCGGCTAAGATGAACGGAACGAGGGAAGAGGGGGAGGCAAATCGGATCAAATGAGCATTCAGTTTGAAGGAAAATCGAGGGAATATGAGGAAAACTGAGAGATGAAGTTTTTGGATTGGGGGAGATTGACGAGTTAGGCTTGCGATTTCTTTTGCGATTCGATCACGGTTGAGAGAAAACGGGATTTGATTTGCAGCTCAAAGGAATGCGAGCGAACGGGAGGAGAACAGAGTGGGGAAGATCGTGTAGGGAGTGTTTGAGCGAACGAGAGGGTCGATCACTTGCAGCTTGCTTGCGATTGAGGGAAATCAGGCGAGGATCATTTGATCGAGTGAGGGAAATGAGAGAGAACGAGGGCTTACGAGTTGAGAGGGGTTGGGAGATGGAATCGAGTGAGGGCTTGCGGCTTCTTCTTGTGAACGAGAGGGGCTCCGTTCGGTTTCTTCTTGTGAACGAGAGGTGTTTCGTTCAATTTTGAGGGAGGATCGGACGCGTGCGGTTGAGAGAAACGGGAGGGAACGGTTAAGAGCCAACGAAAGAGTTGAGAGTTCGTGCGTGTGCTTGAGGCTCCTTGCGGTTGAGCGAAACGGGGCTCTGTGCGAGTTGAGCGAATGAGGGTCAACAATAATTTTAAATAAAATTTTATTCGTAAGTTGAATTTATGAACTAAATTTAATAAAAAAAGGAATCAAAATTTTTTTGATTAAGTTTTGATAAGAATAATTCTCAAAATCATTAAATTTATAATCATATTATATTTATCTCACATCTAATAATTTTAAACTACGCTAATATTAATATTAATTTACTTCCCAATGTATTCGCATCAAAATAAATTAAATAATTTAAAGAATATTTCGGATTTTGTTTTAATAAATATATAATAACCTTTTTTTCTTCTTCTTTTAATAACTTCTACTCGAAAATGCAAACCCACAATAAGCAGTGGTTGATTATTATTTTTTAATTTATTAACACAAAAGAGGCGGCAAGTGGCAACCTGCACCGTTCATTACATTCTTAAGAAAGTAATTAATTACTAACCATAAAATAGAGGAAAAGGAATAATATGGCATGGTAATATATTATAGTAGTGTGTCAATTTTTGAACTTTCAACTTTCCGATTGAATAATAAAATGAATTGTTATTCGTATTAGCAATTATAAAGAGCTACATTAAATTTAAGAAATTTTTTTTATATTTATTTATAATTTTTTTTAATATATATATATACTATCACAGCATTAATTTTCCCTCGTTTAATAAAAAAAAAGGAATAACTAAAGATTATAGAGATTGGGATAAGAGCTCACCAAGAATATAAATTAATGGGTTTAGAAGAGACTCATGAGAGAAGAAATTTGAGAATAATTATTAGTGGCATATCAAAAAGAAAAATAGATAATGAATTTTGCAAGTAGTTAACAATATCATTTTGTATTTTAAAATAATATATAAAAAATAACTGATCATAAATTTGAACTGTCTCAAAAAAAAAATCTTAAAATTAATTTCTTAAGCAAAAATAAACACATAACTTTTAAAATGATATATCATAAATATAATGTACTAAAAGAATTCATCATATTAAAACACTTCTAATGTATTTTTTAATTGTTATATTTTTAAAAAGCTATTATAAATTATTTAACATAAAAAATTTAAAATTATTTGTAATAATCTGTTTTATTAAATTTTTATACACGATGTGTCACATTAATTATAAATATATATTTAAAAAATATATATTTAAAAAAAAATGGAAAAAGCGTTTCCTAATTTATTCAAGAAAGAGAAAAAAAAAAAGCAGCAGCAGAAGTGGAGAGCGAATGCGGTTGTCCTGGGTCATTTCCCTTCTTCTCCACTCAAATTCCTACTCACCATTCAGATAGCCCTATTCCACCTTCTCTGAGTTCTCTCTCTACGAAAACCAGGCCAGGATGTCTATATGGCCAAATCCACCTCCCGTTTCCTCCATCACTCCGCGGCCACCGGAACCACCGCAAAATGAAGCATTCTATCTTGGAGCTCCTCTGAAAACTCAACTCATCAACTACTGTTGGGTCTCTGGTTTTCCTTTCCTCTACCTCTTCCTCTCCTCCTCCACCCCTTCCTCCTTCCTCCCTTCCCCCATCTCCCGTCGCTCACTCTCCCAAACTCGCACCTCCTCCACCTTCCTCTGGTCCTCTCTCTTAAGATCTATTGCCATGATCTACGCTGGAGTTCAACAGAGTATGGCTCTGAACCCTCGCTGTGTCCCACCTCTGCTGCTGAGGTCATTTTCCACGAAGCTCTCCTCCACTCCTCTGTTCGCCGTTAATCCCCTTGAGGTTGACTTTCTGTCCCAGTCTATGTCTCCTGCAACTTTTCAACCATCAATGGCTTCCCCTCCCTCCACCATGCTCGCCCTATCCTTTCCTCCGCTGTCGACCTCATCTCCAGGAGCTCCCCTTTCTGGAACCGCTCTAATGGCGTCGATCACATCTTCGTCGCCTCCCACGACTACGGTGCTTGCTTCCACGCCATGGTAATCCCCATTTCTCCAATAAAAAGATATTTTTTGGTTCTTCTATTTCTTACAAAAACGGGATCTTTTCTTGTTTGTTTCTGGAATCTTACCTCTCTTGATCTGCAAGTGCGTTACGAATTCGATTTACACCCTGCATCAAGTTAAAAGTTTTCAGTTTTCCGGGGAGTAGATATATACCCCTATCTAGCTCTGCTGCAGCCAAAATATACTAACGAGATTGTTGAGATGTTCTTTTCTGTGAAACAGGAGGACGTAGCCATCGCGGATGGGATACCAAACTTTCTGAAAAAATCCTTTTTGCTTCAGACCTTCGGCATGAACTCGCCGCACCCGTGCCAGGAGGCGGAGCATGTGGTTATTCCACCGTATGTATCTCCGGAAACTGACAGGTGGCCTTCGCCTGAGACCACAAAGCGGGACATCTTCGCCTTCTTCCGTGGTAAGATGGAGGTCCACCCAAAGAACATCAGCGGCCGTTTCTATAGCCGGTAAACAGTTTTCGAACTCACAAAAACCGGTCTTTTGAATATAATGAGTTAATTATTGACGGCTTTTAATACAGAAAGGTGAGAACGGAGATTTGGAACAAGTACAGCGGCAACCGTCGGTTCTATCTCCGGCGCCACCGCTACGACGGCTACCAGTCGGAGATTGCTCGTTCGGTGTTTTGCCTCTGCCCGCTGGGTTGGGCTCCATGGAGCCCTCGGCTCGTGGAATCCGTAGCACTCGGCTGCGTGCCGGTAATCATCGCCGACGGGATCCGGCTCCCGTTCCCGGAGGCTGTGCCATGGCCTGAGATCTCGCTGACCGTCGCCGAACGCGATGTGGCCAGACTCGAGAGCATCCTCGACCACGTCGCCGCAACTAACCTTTCAGCTATTCAACGCCGGCTATGGGATCCTGCAATCCGGCTAGCTCTACTTTTCAACAGTCGTGGCATCGTTGATGGCGATGCTTCGTGGAACGTTCTACGAGCACTGGAAGCTAAGCTCCACCGGCGGTCATGGCAGCGGCGCCGACGACGGTCTGACCAGTCCAACCTGGATTTAGTGGTTCGGTGGGCTTAAGTGCTCGGTGGGCCCTCCTCCGGTGGGAATTGGTTTATTTTGGAGGTGGACTCACGTGATTATCCGTTGTATTATATTGTTATTTTTATTTTATTTTGTTTTTTTCATAAAAAAGATGGCGACAGTGTTGATCTCTTGGCGAGTGGGCCAGGAGGATGTTGAGTTGGTAGAGTCGGAATGGTTTAATATACATATTATAAAAATGATACATTAAAGAGGTGTTTGGCAATTGAATGGATTTATTTGTAGTAGAATTTAATAAATTTAATTCTGAGTTGGTAAATTCTGAAAATATTTGATAATAAATTATTAAATTATGTTAAATTCAGAAAAATATTTCGTAAGTTAATTGAATATTTAAATTTGTTATAATTAAATAATAATTTTTTAAAAAATATAAAAATAAATAAAAAATATAATATTGAAATTAAAATTCATTATTTAATAAATATATTATGTTTATTAAAAAATATAGATAAATGATATATTATTTAGATCTATTAAAAATGATATTATAATTTTATTTTTTAACTCATTTGATAAAGTTAAGTATTATGATAACTTTGATTCATTTTTTGTATATATGAAAAAAGTTATATTAGTAAATTATATTATTAAATATTATTTTTTTAATTTATAAAATAAATTATATACTAAAAATCAGGTGTTAATAAAAAAGTTGGAAAAATTCTCGGATTCAAATTTATCAATCTTATTTGTGAAAAAAAATATGTTCTCAAGCTTAAACAATCAATTTTACCTAGTAAACTATGCTTCTCAAATTAAATATCTAAATAATATTTGATTTATTATTCAAACTAATACATAATACGTAGTTGTATATTCTAAGAGGGTGTTTATTAATCGGCCTTATTGCAACTCCTTAATTAAAATTTATTTTAATTAATTTAATAATATAATAATTATAATTATAATTGATATAAGTTTGATACTTAGTAAATTCATACCTAATTAATAAAAAATAAAATACTGTTTAATAATTAATATAATTAAAAAATAATTAAAATAAAATCAAATTAAATACAAAGATCAAGAACACTATCTACAAAGAGATTTAATTTCATTCATTTATTAGTATTATTATGTAATTATGATTTTATTATTGGAGTTCATATAGTAAATTAATGTTTTGAAACCCTAATGCTAAACCTTTTAGTATTGTCATACCAAATGACCATCCTCCTCCTTCCTCTTTCCTCCTTCTTCCTCCTTCCTCCTTCGTGATCACTAGCAGGCCGAGCATTGGAAAGAGCTACGCAAAAGCTCTTGCATGAAACCTACTGATTCCTCGACTTGACAAATGATCACCTCCTCCTGAGTACCTTCAAGTAATGCTCGTGAGCCGCATCTTCCTTCTTCCGTCGCTGCCCAGCCTTATTTCGCTTGCTTCAGTTTGTGTAAATCCTTAAATCTACCTTCCAATGGAATTTACTAAATCCGGGATTTATGGGATTTACTAGATTTACGAAATTCATGAAATCCGTGATTTACTAAATCCAAAAAATATGTTTGACAGGATTTACGGGATTTATATACTTAAATCTCACACCTCCTAAAAAAAATTCATTTTATTCGTTTAAAACTTTTTTTTACACATTTGGGTGATTTTAATCTTAAACTTTGCACATAATTCACATATAAATTATTAAATTCAAAATTTCTTTTTTCATAGTCTAAATTTTTAACTATTAAATTAAAATAATTTATATGTATAAAATTAATTTTTAAAAATACGCAAATATAGGTATTTTGGTCGGTGTCACATAAAAGTCATTTAAAGTTATTTTTAAATTTTAATTTAATTTCTATTTAATTTGTATTTTCTGAGCACGCCCATGGATGGATGGAAGGATGAATATTTGAAGTGAAATTTATATTTTTATGCATAAAAATGATCATGTGTAAATATTAAATTTTAAATATTAGATATGTAAGTTCATAAAAATTATTTGAAATATATGTAACTTTTTTTTTGATATATATATATACATATAATATAATTTTTATTTATGTAATATTTCATAAATTAAATAGAAAATTTATACATAAAATGTATGTTTTATATTAAAATTAATGTTAATGATGCTTTTTATTTGAATTAATACTATTGGATGCTTTATAAATGAATGTTGAAATTAAATATTTAAAATATAAGTTAATAAAAATTATTTGATATAAATTTTTTTATTTTACTTGAAATATTTGACACAATGACAATATAAATAATAAGGTGCATACATTTTTCTTTTGCTTTGTTGGAATCAATTTGCTAGCTCATTCTTGGATCTCTTTTAGCTCTTCCTTATGAAATTGTTTTGGCATTCTCGTTTATTTGTTACATTTTGAAAGGGCGCTTATCAGTTCATAACAAAAGCTTTTTCATATGAGAATGAAGTTCCTAAATTGGTATGTGTAGTGTTAACTTGTGAGTTGATAACTATTGTAGTTATTTATGATTAATACTTCTCTCCTACTCCAATAATTGAGAATATTTGTTCAAAAGTTACCTTCTTATATGTTATATTTTCTTTGTAATTATAGATGCATCTAATAAAAAAAATTAGATTATAATGATTTATATAGTAGAATGAATATCAAAGGAGGAGAAATATGTATGTTTTACTTAGTCAAACAAAGGAAAAGAAGAAGTAAAGATTTAGTTAAAATAAAGTATATTAAAGATAAAAATTATATAAAGTATTTTTCTTATAAGATGATATCAAATATATGTAGATGAGATATTTAAATAAAATTTTCAATGAAGGTTGTCAGAATATGATTAACTTTAGCAAACTTAATACCCTAAATAACATAAAGAATTTTATTTTTATCATCGTATTAGTAAAATTGAAGTTAGTGAGGCTTAAAAGATAATGATGTGTGAAAAAGAATTAAGACTTAATGATATTCCAATATAAGTACGAAAATATTTAGGAGATCAAGAATTTTTTTTTTTTGGCTTAGATGACTAGAGAAAGAGTTTTGTTGGTTCCTATTTTTAAGAATAAAAGTGATACACAAGAGTGTATAAATTATAGAGAAATTAAGTTAATATGTCATACATTAAAATTATTGGAGAGAGTAATTGAGCATAGGTTACGATGCAATACAAAAGCTTCTTAAAATCAATTTGGTTATTGATGGGTATGTCTAATATGGATGCTATACATTTGTTGAGAGGTTTGATAAAAAATATATAGAAAAAGTAAGTAGGATCTAGATATGATATTTGTTGTTTTAGAGAAAACATATGATAAAATTACAAGAGAAGTGCTTCGGAGAGTTCTAGAAAAGAAAGGAGTTAATATTGGTTATATTCAAGTCATTAAAGATATGCATACTAAAGCTATTGCTTGTGTTCAAATGCAAGGAGAATTGACAAAATATGTTCTAATTTTAGTTGGACTATATCAGAGATCACTTTAAGCTCATATTTTTTCTTTAATTATATATTTTCTTACTAGATATTTACAAGTATAACAAAAATCTCAGAAAGCTAAAAGCATCAAAAGATATATGTGCACTAAAAATTTTAGAAAATTATATGTCTTAGAAGATACATGCGTGTAAAAATTTAAAAAGATATAAGTTTATCAAAAGATGAAAGTCTTATAAGATACATAAATATCAAAATTCTCTAAAGGAATAAGCCTTAAAAGATATAATATTCTCTATGGGGAGAAAACCTTCAAAGGCATAAATAGTACATATTCTCATCTAAAAAGAATTCTCCTATTGGGGGGAAAAAGTCTTAAAAATCATAAAAAAAATTCTCTCAAATGAGAATCACTAAGGATATGCACACAGCCTATCCAGAAAAATATTAAATCTCTTTTGACGAGTACTGGAGCCTACAAAGGGAGAATTACTCTTCACTTATATAGGGTAGTGAAAAACCTCAGTAAGAAAAAAATCACAACTAACGGGAAGAGGATTGAAAGGAGAGGAATGAATTTCCCTCCTACCCTACATATTGCACCCCTCCTTTTCTAAAAAGAAGCATCCCTCTTTATGGATGCATTATTTCAAAAAAAAAAAAAAAAAACACGATTATCCACAGACTCTCTTTCTGTACGTATCTCTTTATTAAAAAAAAATTACAAAAGTTGCAAAAATTAAATTCGTGATCATTTGAATGTTGATTTTAATAAATTTATGATTGAATTGAATGTCTTGACGAGATGAACCCATTGACGCTAAAAATGAATCGATTCAAATCCTAATATGCTCATATCAAGCTTCAGAAGTATAGTTGATGATTTTGGGATAATAATTAAATGATCAAACGATCACCAAATCTAGCATATTGATTGTCAAATATGAGCTGAAGATTACTAAACAAACATATTTTTTAAATTAATATAAGAATAAGAACAAAAAATAAAAATTGATCCAACACAACCCCTAATAATTCATATCATTATGATGATTTTCATCCTCTTGCAACTTCAAATATATTGCGTAGAAGTATTAGCCATATTGATTGTTGGAGATTACAAATATGGGTGGTTTGGCACAAGAAATAAAAGCAAATGCATCGTCTAGACTAAGAGGCCTTCAAGGGCGCTTCTTATAAGCTTCAACGGCTGGGCTATCCTATATAGGGTTCATCTTCTACATTTCTATTGTAGAAAACTTGTGATCCCTAAAATTGCTAAATTCTTAGGAAACACTAATGAGTGGTTTGAGGAAGGGAATCCATGGTTATCTAATAAGCATGGTGTGCTCCATTTTGTGGCACAAATGCCCTCTCATATGAAGATTAGTTTGGAAGTGCGTGTATTCTTTCTTGGTGTAATGTTAGTGTTTTTTTGTCTTATTTTATAGTATAATTATCATTTTTAATGTGGATTAGTTTATAACAATGAATGCTTCTTGTTTTATATATTATAATTCTATTGTATTATTTATTAGTGCATTTACATATCTAAGACATAAAATTAATATTTATAAATAAAATATTTTTCCTACATATGGTGTATTTCACTTAGAAAAGTGAATGATGGCATTATTTTTAATATAATACTAAATATTAAATATTAAATATATAAATATATAAGAATTATTTGCAATCTATATAAATGCACCTAATTGTTATATATTAGAAGGGTGGATGGAATTGGAGAGTTGAAAGCATGATGGTAAGAAAGTAATTTTATTGGCCAATTGAGATAATAGGGGTTTTATGTTACCTATTTTGAGAACCAACGGTTTGGCCTTAAAAATTCATATGTTTGGTATATCGTGATTTATTGCATTAATATATAAGACGTGTGAAAATAAATGATGGAATATCATATATAAATTATATTAAGATGAATTTGAAAATTATTTAATTTATTTTGGGGTTAGTGTTATATACGAAGAGTTTATATAGTATAAATATTAAAATAAATATAATTATTTTCAAATATATATTTATTTAATTTGTATCAACATATTCTTTACAAATTTCCTGTCGATGAGAGTTTCATGCTAAAATAGTTGGGTTATAATTATCTATTAAAAACTTGTAAATTTTTTTTTTTTTGAAAAAACAATTTTTAAGTACTGTCATGACTCAATGAATTATTATTATTTTTAATTAGATGGCGATTGATTGATAACATTTTGTCATTATATTTTATTAAAAAAATAAAAAAATTATAAAAAATAAAAAAAGAAAGTGATATATTGGACTAAAATTACCTTAAATTGACATTTTATTTAAATTTATATATTTATTTTTGTTTTGTGGAGACATTGATAGATTTTTTTCTCTTCAACGAAGAGTCCTAAATTTGAAGCACATATCAACTATTAATTTCTATTTTAACAATCTTCTCATATTTTTCTCCAATTTTATTTTTTTCAAAAAATAAAAATTCTTGCTCTAGGATAAATTTTCTTAATTTTGAGAATCGTATGAACTGTATATTAATATTTTTTGGTTACAAATTGGACTAAATTGACTTTAATCAAGATTAAGTAAGCTAGTGGCATGAAGAATATTTGATAGTGTATTATAAATTGCAGTTATTTAAAAGTTTTTTTTTTGTTTTAGAAATAAATTGAAAAATGTTCAGATTAACGATATATTGGAGATAGCTATAATTGATATGACACTTAAAATACCACTAGTCGAAGTACGAATCATGATGTCAAAAGCAAGTTGATCCTAAGTTGAAACTGGTCGAGATCAAGCACTTAAAATATCATTAGAAACTTTGGGATTTCAGTTAAATTCCTAAATAACACTTAAACATGGAGTGTTTATAGTCAAATCGAGCGTCACGACGAGCCGGATCTAACAAGCTCAAGATCTCATAATTTTGACTTCATTTGAGCATTCAAATATTTAAAATACATCAAATGATCAAAGGAATCATTTTGAGCCGTCCGATGGAGTGGAGTGGTTCAGGTGTTGCATGTATTTACAAAAACTACACTCCTCCAATTTATAAATAGCCTCTCATTCTTCACATGAGGGGAGCCCAAGCAAGAGAGAGGAGAAAGCTCTAAAGCTTGAAAATCCTCCAAGCATAAACGTGTCGCCACTGCCACCACCTCCGCTATTGCCAACCACGCCGTCACCGCCACCATCGATCTCGCGCGTCCGTCACCACCGACCATTGTCACCGGTCATCGTCGTAAACCATCGTCGCCGATCATCATCGCTGACCACCGACACCGGTCACCGCCGCCAACTACCATCGTCGGTCACCGCCGCCGACCATCGCCGGCCATCTTCGCCAGTCACCATCACGATGACCTTCATCGTCAGTCGCTGATCCCTGCTGTTCACCATTATCTACCACTAGAATTATAACCTTAACGCGTGACTATATAATCGTTGTTCCGATCGGATTCCCATTGTCAACCCTTCTCATATACAATTCTATAATCCTGTATCGGAAAAACTTTGTATTCCAAAATAAATACATAGTGGAAGATTTTTACTGGGCTAGGTCCCATGATTTTTTTACCCTATTCCTGGGGTTTTTTCACGTAAAATTATGCTATTAATTCTTCAAATATTCTTGAACTCCACAAAGCTACATAAACTTTACTCTACGTGGTTTTTCAAAGACGCAACAACTTAGTAGACGAAAATATCATTAAATAAGTCTCGAATCTTGGTGTCAAAAGCAAGTTGATCCTAAGTTGAAACTGGTCGAAATCATGCACTTAAAATATCATTGGAAACTTTGGGATATTAGTTAAATCCCTAAATAGCACTTAAACATGGAGTGTTTATAGTCAAATCGAGCGTCTCGACGAGCCAGATCTAACAAGACCAAGATTTCATAATTCTGACTTCATTTTAGCATTCAAATACTTAAAATATATCAAATGATCAAAGAAATTATTTTGAGCCATCTGATGGAGTAGAGTGGTTCGAGTTTTGCATGTATTTATAGAAACGTCACTCTTCAAATCTATAAATAGCCCCTCATTCTTCACATGAGGGGAACCCAAGCAAGAGAGAGGAGAGAGAGCTCTAAAGCTTGAAAATCCTCCAAGCATAATCGTGTCGCCACTCGACGGTCGCCAAACACCCCAATTGGTTGCCAACCACTACGGCCACCACTGCTGCTACCGCTGATCTCGCCGTCGTCAATCTCGCCGCTGGTCATTATTGCACCACTATCGCTGGTCATCATTGTCAACCATCGTCGCCTGTCATTATCATCGCCGACCACCGACGCCGGTCACCGCCGCTGACTACCATCGTCGATCACCATCGCCGACCATCGCCGGCCATCTCCGTCGGTCACCATCACAACGACCTTCATCGTCAGTCGTTGATCCCCATTGTTCACCATCATCTACTACCACTAGCAACTGTTACAACCTGAACGTGACTATATAGCTGTTGTTGTCTGATTTTGGGATTCCCATTGTCAGCCCTTCTCATATATAATTCTGTAATCCTGTATCGAGAAAACTTTGTACTCCAAAATAAATACATAGTGAAAGATTTTTATTAGACTATGCCTCGTGATTTTTTACCCTATTTCTGGGGATTTTCCACGTAAAATTTCTACAATTTTCTTATTAATTCTTCAAATATCTGTGTGTGTGTTGAACTCCACAACAAATCTAAGACGTAAACTCCGACCGTCGGCCGCCACCGCTGATCCTCGCCGTCGTCAATCTCCATCGCCGATCGTCACCGCTAACCACTATTGCCGGTCATCGTCGTCATCCATCATCGCCGGTTATCATCACCGACCACCGACGCCGGTCACCGTCATCGACTACCATCGTCGGTCACCGCCGCCGACCATCGCCAACCATCTCCATTAGTCACCATCACGATGACCTTCATCGTCAGTCGCTGATCCCCACTATTCACCATCATCTACTACTCAAGAATCATATAATCAACGTGATTATATATATGTTGTTCGATTCGATTTCCATTGTCGCTCTTCATATATAATTATGTAATCCCGTATCGGGAAAACTATGCACTCCAAAACAAATACATAGTGAAAGATTTTTACTGGGCTAGGCCCCGTGATTTTTTACACTATTCCTGGGGTTTTTTCACATAAAAGTTCTACAGTTTTTTATTAATTCTTCAAATATATGTGTATGTGCTGAGCCCTATAACAAAGCTAAGACGTAAACTCTTACTCTACCGCAATTAGTTTTCTAGCACACAACAGCTTGGCGCCGTCTGTGGGAAAAGAACCCTTCAATCACAATTTCTGTGAACACCCACATTATGGCCAATAGACGCAATATTCGTAATAACGAAGCTTCCCGCTCCAACTCTCGTCACTCTCAAAACCAATCCTTGAACCAATGAAAGCTTCTGCCTCACTCCCCCCTGATAGGTGTGACCATGTCGGTGAAGACGCAACAGGAATCTCTTTAGAAGATCGTGTGCGCCGAATGGAAGAGTCTCAAAAGAAGATGTTCTGACTTTCACGAGGAACACGACAGCCACTACCACGGTAAACACATCTCTCCCAAGATCGATCGTTAGCCGTGGGAGTTCAAAATGCTAATCTCTTTGACACTGAAGTTCCTCCGTTTCCAGATCGTGATGCTGATCTCCTGGACACTGCTTGTTCTACTCATCCATCACGTGCAGCTCAACCGACTGCTAATCTATGAATTATCGCTGGTAGCTTGGCATGTTCTCGTCTTATTGACTCCACTCATCATGTTATACGTGCAGAATTACAATGCTTAATGCTAGATGAATTTCACCTTGAAGACAGAAATCATCCTCCCCCTCACCGCAGCTATGAGGAATCATCACCCTTAGTTGAAGCTATTCTTCAACATCCTATTCCCATGGGTTTCAAGCTTCCGAGCATTGATTCCTATGATGGGATGACTGACCCACATGAATACATCGACCATTACAAGACTATCATGCATATCCAATGAGCTCCTGACACAATGCTTTATCAGGTCTTTCCCGTTACCCTCAAGGGGCAAGCTCACACTTAGTTCTACTCCCTTTCAAGGGGATCCATCTGTACCTTTGATGAAGTCGCCAAGATTTTTGTGGAATAGTTCATTGCAAACAGGAGGATCATTAAAGATTCATCTCATCTCTCCGACATTCATCAGAATGATGGTGAATCACTTAAGAAGTACTTCCAGAGGTTCTCCTTAGAAGCTCGCCAAATACCTGGAGTAGACCCTGAACTATTAAGAGGAGTTTTCCTTGGAGGGCTTCATCCGGCCTTTACTCATCACTAATGCAGATACCCCACTCATATGCCGACTTGGTTCATCGTGGAAGCACAAATTTATCGATGAGGCTATTAATGCCCATCGAAATAATTTGAACAATCTACAAAAAATGTAAAAGCAGAAATGTGACCGACTCCCAAAAAAAGTAACAAGGTGTGTGATCTCCTCCACACATCAACGACGTGAACCATGACTAGAAAAGAATACACACCGACACATCTCGTTAACATCTGATGACTCGAGATGAAGAAACCATCAAGTGGCTACA
Source organism: Cymbidium sinense (assembly GCA_021442155.1). Taxonomy (NCBI): domain Eukaryota; kingdom Viridiplantae; phylum Streptophyta; class Magnoliopsida; order Asparagales; family Orchidaceae; genus Cymbidium; species Cymbidium sinense. The sequence continues at coordinate 20,417,984 of CM038227.1, forward strand.
TCCACTAAAACCAAATTTAGGAAATCAGGAGTAATATTATCACTTCCATCGAAGTCGTGCACATACTACTGAGGCATGCAAACAACTCAAAGAAGAAATCAAGAGGCTCATTCAACAAGGATATCTATGTTGATTTGTGAAGAATCAACCGACTCAACCAAACATAACTCCAGCTGGGGGGCAACCAGGATCATCACAGAAATAATAAAATAGTCATCAAACAGTTAGAGAAACTGAAATAATCGCAGGAGGACCAATATTATCTAATCGAGTTCTCATTACCACCTCTGAAGAGCCAGAGTTAAAGAAATCTCGTATTGATCATTCCATCACTTTTAATGACTCGACTTAGAAGGAGTCTATGTTCCTCATCAAGATCCACTTGTCATCAGGATCGGTGACCCATGCTATAATGTTAAGAGAATTTTGATTGACAATGGGAGTTCTGTTGATATCTTATTTTACTCCATATTTCTTAGCATGGGCTTGGTTAGGAAAAAGTCCAACCCGCTGCAAGACCATTATACGGGTTTGATAATCGCCCTGTGCGAGTAGAGGGGATAATCACCCTTCCTATTGTCCTTGGAGAGTTCCCTCGACAAGTGGCTCATTCAATCCAATTCATGGTGGTCAAGTCAGATTCAGCATACAACACTATCTTCGGAAGGCCCCTCCAATCAATTTTTGGTGCCATCACTTCAATATCTCATCTTAAGATGAAATTTCCAACCCCATTGGGGTTGGGGTGGTATGTGAAATCAAATAACAATCATGTTACGAATAAGCTCAACCACCTTCACTCAAAGAAGATTTTAATTTTGAGATGAAAGTACTCAAAACTTAAGACTTGCTCTCATTATGCATTATCGATGACCAACCACATGAGCGATGCAAGTTGGATCTCTCACTTAGACAAACAAAGGGAAAAAATAGACTTCTTGTGCAAAAGACATCTTCTTGAGTCGACAAATATCGGGTCGACCCAATATGATCATGCACTACCTCAAGATTGATCCAACATTCAAATCGATCATCTAAAAAAAGCAGAGTTTTGCACCTGATCGCCTCCATGCTATTGAACAAGAAGTTAAGCTTTAGCGGGGATTCATACGAGGTACATTTCCTACATGGCTAGCAAATCATGGTTAAGAAAATAAATGAAGATAGTTTCTCTTCCTCAAATTGATCAATTGGTCAATGCTACGTCTGGACATCAAATGCTCAATTTTTTGGATGCTTACTCTTACAACCAAAAATAAAATGGACCCAACGGATGAAGAAGCCACAACATTTCAAACATATAAAGGTTTATCTATTACCAAGTTATGTATTTGGGTTAAAAATCTTTGGTGCTACTATCAACCTTATGAATAAGGTTTTAAAGACCTATTAGGCCATGAGGTATATGTGGATGACATGTTAGTAAAATCTTGGAAGAATCATCATATTTTTAGAAATATGCTTTAACTTCTTCACGTTATAACATGCACGACTTAACCTGACCAAGTGTGCTTTTGGGGCTACGTCGAGAAAATTTCTTGGGTTTATGGTAACTAACCGTGGGATACAGGCCAATCCCGAGAAAATCAAAGCTCTGAAAGATATGACTCCTCCGAAGAATATCAAAGAAGTTCAACATTGAATGGAATGAATTCTGTCTTATCCCATTTCCCCAGCCCATTTTGGGGATAAATACTTGTATCTTTAAAATATTAAGGGAGCTAAAATAATAATTTTCGGTGGATTGATGAATGTCATGCTTTTGAGCAACTAAAGGGAGTATTTAGCATCTCCACCCTACTATCCAAGCCTATTCAAGGAGAGATGTTATACTTATATCTCAGTCTCTTCGATAAGCTTAGTTTTAGTGCGAGAAAATGGGATACACACCAATTTACTATGTCGTAAAATTCTCTCATATAGAAAGTCGTTATCCACTTGGCGATAAGGTGGCTCGCTTTAATTTTCTCAACAAAATTGCATCCATACTTCCAAGCTCACTATCTCGGTTTACACTCATTTACCATTAAGGGCCATCCTATAAAATCAGGAGGTTAATTAAATGGTGTAGAATTGGGAGAGTTTGATATCCATTTTCCTATATAAAGTCTCAAGTACTCAGACTTTATAGTGGAATGCACCCAACTCCAAATGAGCTATCTACCACGCTTTGTCTCCTCAATGGACCCTCTATGTTGATGGAGCTTGAGAAATCTTGGTCTGAGCGAGAATCTTACTTATTTCCTCCCAGAGAATACCTTAAGTATGGAACCTAAAATTTTCTGCAACTAATAATATGGTTAAATATGAGGCTCTCATCGCAGGGTTGAGACTCGCCATCGATTGTGAAGCTCAGTACTTAGTAATCCACACTGACTCTCGACTGCTCCCCAGGAAACTTTAATACTCATAATCCTTAGCTAGCACAATACCTCAACTTAGTAAAGTCACTTTTTGCCCATTTCAAGAAATCATTCACATACTACGAGAGAAGAATACTTGAGCTGACGCTCTCGCTAAGCTTGCTACATCTGCTATTGGAGATCTATTTAAGAGGAGGCATGTTGAAGAAATATATTTTTCTAATATCCAAGGGTCATGGGTAATACAAGCAATTAATGAGATAAAGGAACCTTCGTGGATGGACCCCATCCTATCTTTTCTACAAGAGACCCTTCCACGAAGACTCAACTGCAACTCATCTCAAGACAAGCTTCAAACTTTATTATTATCGGTGAACTATACAAACGAGCTTTTTTTGAGCCATACCTCAAATGCCTCTCACCATCAGAGATTACACATTAAGAGAGGTTCAGGGATATGTGGAGAACACCTAGGAGGAAGGATGCTAGCCCTTAAAATTATAAGGCAAGGGTTCTATTGGCCTACTGAAAATAAGATGCCTTGGAGTTCACAAAAAATGTGCAAGTTGTCGGGTTGCACTCTTTCTCACATCGCATATGAGCTCTCATCCCTTCAAAGCGTGGCCTTTTGCTCAATGGGGAATTGATATCATGGGACCTTTATAGCATCGGGCAAGAAAGTTTATCATTTTAGTCGACTACTTCACTAAATGGGTGGAAGCCGAACCACTCGCTAAAATCACGAGGCAAATGCTAAACAATTTATTTGAAAAATATAGTATGTCGATTCGGTCTTCTTGCAAAGATCATCAATAAAAATAGAACCCAATTTACTAGAAAATTATTTACGTCCTTTAGCAAAGATCTTCACATTCAGCTACTGTACACAGCTATAGTACATCCTCAAACTAACGGACAAACTAAAGCTACCATTAAGACTATACCTAAAGGACTAAAAACACATCTTGAGAAGGCTGGGGGACAATGGGTTGATGAGCTTTCTAATATTCTTTGGGCTTATCACACTACATCGCAAACCCTTACTGGTGAGACACCATATAGCTTATGTTTCGGCATAGAAGCTATTATACCAATAGATATCAGGGTTCCAAGTCCAAACGTTCAATTATTCGATCATGATGGTAATAAAGAAAAACTCAAGACTGACCTACTCAAACTCGTGACATGGCCTACTTGGGCTTCCTATCACCAAAGGGTAGCTCACCACTTAATAGAAGAGTAAAACCCGTCATATCCTCATGACTTGGTCCTGCAGTCTCAAGTTCGCAGACCCTCAATGCAATAAACTCTCACCTCTTAGGGATGACCCATATGTAGTTATAGCTATGGTCAAGCGATGAACATTCAAGCTCAAGGATCCAGAGGAAAAAACTTTACCTCAAACTTGGAATACTGAGAATCTCCAAAAGTATTATCAGTAATTCCTACTGCATAATTATTGCAACTTTTATTTTGTCTAGTTTGTCATTTCCTCTTCAAACTCATATCTATATTAAAATCATCTTATGATTGTATCACCAACCTTATCAGAGTAATGAATTTATACCTTTTTTTTTCAAGCTTGTTGCATATAAACAATCTCTTTCATTTAATCCTCTGACTTGAGAAATGCGCAACTTACGCTGCATCTCGGTCGGGGCATGATCAATCCCATGGGGACTTGATCGGACCTTTTCCATATATGTAAAAATTCAAGTAACACTTTGGCTAATACCGAGGATAGGTCAAAAGATCCTTGGTGGACATCTCACGGCCTCTTCCATACAGGTAAGATGTCAAATAATGTTTTGGTTAATATCTAGGATAGGTCAAAAGGTCTTTGGTGGACATCTCATGACCTCTTTCATATATGTAAAAAGTCAAGTAACACTTTGACTAATACCGAGGATAGGTCAAAAGGTCCTTGGTGTACATCTCACGACCTCTTCCATACAAGTAAGATGTCAAATAATGTTTTGGCTAATATCTAGGATAGGTTAAAAGGTCTTTGGTAGACATCCAACAGCCTCTTCCATACAGATAAGATGTCAAATAATATTTTGGCTAATACCTAGATCAAAATCCTTAATTCACCTCATCCGCGTTAATGTCAATAATATTCAACCAATCAGATAGGTAAAAAAACAAAATAAGAGCATATCATCTAAAAAAAAATTCATTGACAATACTAATATGTTGATATAAGAAAGAACCAAAATTCTGATACATAATAATAACAATACATAGATAAAAAAAAAGAGAAGGCATCCTCAACTGATACTACATGATATCAACGTCCTCCTCACCACTAAGAGATGCTCCGTTGAACTCACTCTCGACTCCTTCATCTCCTGAATCTGGCAAAGGGTCTTCAGATACTTGGTTGGGAGATAGATTCTCAATACTAGCTTCGATGTTGCGTTGTACTAAGCGGATTCTTTTTAGGAACCCTCGGATGAAGCCCTCCTCTAAACATTGGTGCTCCAAGTCCTTCACTTCAACATCAAGAATATGATTACGAGCTTCCTGTACATGGTCTTCGATAGTATCGTCATAAGCCAGGGAGTTCTTAAAGTCTTCCACTGCCTTCAAGGAGATTTCATTCATTTTCGCTTTTAACATTATAAGCTCCTTCTCAGAAAGATGATCTTCTAATGCTTTCTTCTCCAGTTTAAGAGCTTTCTTCTCCACTGCAAGTTCCTTGAGCCTTTTCTCTTTCTGGAGAGTCTCTGCCCTCACCTTAATCACTCATCACGAGTGCGCTCCACCTCTAACACTGAGAGAAAGAGAAGTCGACATGTTTGCTAGCAGTTCCGGTTAGTTGATCATTCAAAGTCGCCACTTCTTTGGCCTTAACACTCATCTTTCGCTCATACTCACCTTGCAGATATTTTACCTTCATAAATTTAGTATTCCACTTGTCTAAAGCGACACTCAAATGAGCCATCAGCCCTAATGTTTGAGCTACCTATAAAAAAAACCATCATAAATATTACACAAAGGATAAAGAAAAAGAAGAAAAGAATGAGGAAGAGAAGACAATGTACTAATTTATCTACTCGTTGACGTCCAGTGCATATGTGCTTTAACACCTCTTCAGAATCGGCTTGAAATGAACTCCCATTATGAGTTGAATCAACTAAACTCTTAGAGGCCAACTGGGGGTGAACATCTTCTCCGCAGATATTTGACATAGTCACTTTGGCACATGTCTTCTTTTTCTTTAAAGAAGAAACATTATTACCGTCTTGATTTTGTAACGAGCTTCTTGAAATAATTCTGTGAATATGAGGAGACATTTCATCACCTTTACCTGGTCTCTTAAGTGGAAGAGCATGAGATCTCCCTGCCTAGATGGAAAAGCCAACATTGAACATTCTATCTTCAATAATATATTTGCCAATGTGACGTAACTCATGTTGTAAGCTTTCTGCATCAGGAATATTAAGAGTTGTTAAGATTTCATTCTCTCCAATCAGCAATGGATCTGGAAGGTCATTCAATCTTCCCCATCTCTGAGGAAGGCCCCACTCATTTTTCATAAAAAAGAATTCATTAGACCAATTTCTAGATGGATCCCATGCTAAAAAGTCTATCCAATTCTTTATAGCTCGATAAGAAACATGTCCCTGAGCATCACATGTGAATCTACACATTCGGCATAAATATTTGATGTTCAAAGTAACACCATGCTCTCTAAAGAAGAGTCAAACCAAATGATGATCACTAAGCTCAAATGAAAATTATGACAAAGCTACACCACATATTTTAAAGATCTCAATCAACTCGGAGCCAAAGGGAATCAGTCCCTCACGAAGAATCATCTCTAAAATAAAGTATCGCGAGGTGAGCGACGGATTTTGGCAACAATACCAACTCATTAGGAAGTAAATTTCTGGAACATCATGAAACTATCATGTGATATGGTGGATGGTATATCGTCAGTTGTCATGGGTTTTCTTCATCATCAGTGAAAATACATAATAAATAAATAAAGAGAGAGAAATGATAAAAATTTAAAAATTTTGTGAAGCAACTCACTCACCCTAATCTTGGGCATATCCTTTCTTGGATGATTGGGATAAAATTTTTTGCCTATGATCCGAAAAGGATCACATACATATGAAAAAAAAGAAAAAAGAAGTTATTCTCTAAGGATGCTTAATTACACAAACTTTAGTCATTGAATGGCGATTCCTATAACGCTTTCCATCTTGGGTTATGTGAACCATCCATTGAAGTTTCAAGAAATCCAATTTCTACAAGAAGAAAGTGGTATGCCTCAAACCCTTGGTCCGACGAGGACAGTTGATACCTCTTTGACGAGCCTCATCGTATGAACTACGGGCCTAATCCTCAACCCTTGAAGATGAGGATAGTTCGCCTATTTCGAGAAAATCGAGCCTCGCGATGAACTATGGGCGATCATCTTCAAACTCGTCGGTCCGACAAGACGACGCCTCTTTTGAGGAAAAAATCGAGCCTGGTATGAACTACGGGCCTTGTCATCTTCAAACTTCGGTCGACTGAGGATGGTTGACACTCTTTCGAGGGAAAATCGGAGTCTCTCAGTATGAACTATGGGCCTTGATCGCCTTCAAACCCGGTCGGTCCAATGAGGGCGACGCCTCGAGAAAATGAGCCTCCATATGAACTACAAGCTTTGATCTCCAATCGGTCATGACGATAACACTCGAGGAAAATTGAGCTCGCCATATGAACTCTGAGCCTTGATAACCCCTCTGACGAGGACAATTTTGTTTGAGGGAAAAAAAGCTTCATATGAACTCACGCCCTCGAGGAAAACTAAAAGCCTCAAAAATATAGGCCTGATCACCTCAATGACCTTCTCTTAAGAAGAGAAACCAGAGCATGAGGTGTGCCTTCTCTTGGCCCTAGGGGTTCTTATAGACCCCATAAAAAGGTAAAAAATGAAAACCGCAAAACCACGCGCCCAAAATGTGAAACGGTGAACGTAAAATGGACATTTCACCCATGACGCCAGAAACACCAGCTCATCCGCGCCGCTGCGTACCGCCGTTGACTCACCAGCTGCCGCTGCTATGCCGTGCGCATCCGTGACTCAACCGGCGTCCTCTTTGTCGGACCCATGTGACACCGTCAGCGTGACCCGCCTGCATTCTGACATTCTGCGCAGCCCTTGGCTGGGCTTCCTGCCATCCGCCACTGCGGTGTCGCAGTAAATGTTGGATGGTCCATAACCCCGAAACTTTGCACCCGCACATACTCGTACACATCCTTGGCCATGCACCCACTTCCATAATCATAATCTTGTACTCCCATGAAGATCTGTTCTCTCAAAATGTATGGTTAATAGGCCCTCAAATTTCATTGAAGAATTTGCTATTTTCATGTATTTGGTGTATATATTTTTGGACGATTAAGATAATGTCATCCAAAAATAGGGGCAACTGATATGGCACTTAAAATACCATTAGTCGAAGTATGAATCTTGATGTCAAAAGCAAGTTGATCCTAAGTTGAAATTGGTCGAGATCAAGCATTTAAAATATCATTAGAAACTTTGGGATATCAGTTAAATCCCTAAATAGCACTTAAACATAGAGTGTTTATAGTCAAATCGAGAGCATCTCGAAGGATCTGCCCAAGATCTCATAATTCTGACTTCATTTGAGCATTTAAAAACTTAAAATACATTAAATGATCAAAGGAATCATTTTGAGTCGTCCGATGGAGTGGAGTGATTCGAGTTTTACATGTATTTACAGAAACGCTACTCCTCCAATCTATAAATAGCCCCTCATTCTTCATGAGCAAAGAGAGGAGGAGAGCTCTAAAGCTTGAAAATCCTCCAAATCATGTCGTCACGGCCACGTTGGTTTAACCCGCGTACGGCATCGATCTCATCTCGGTCGTCACCCAATCTGCGTCCTGACGGTCATTATCATCAACCATTTTGCATTATCATCTGACCACGTCGGTCGCCCATGACCATCGCCATCTTCGCCGGTCACCATCTAACTTCATCATCCATCCCAGTTCACCATCATCTACTACCACTAGCAAGTGATACAATATGACTATATACATTTGTTATTCGATTCGATTCCCATTACTTCTCATATACAATTTTGTAATCCGTATCGGGAAAGCTTTGTACTCCAAAATAAACACATAGTGGAAGATTTTTTACTAGGCCCGTGGTTTTTACCTATTTTTTTTTTTTTGTGTAAAAATTCTGCAGTTTTCTTATTAATTCTTCAAATATCTGTGTGTGTACTGAACTCTACAACAAAGTTAAGACGTAAACTCTTACTCTACCGCAACTGGTTTTCTAGCACATAATAATAATAATATGAAAATACAGTCTTATAAAATAAATTATTATTTAAAAAATTATGATGTCTATTACAAATTTCTTTTTTATTTTAAAAAAATTAAATCATAACTTTCTATCGATTAGTGTACCATCTCAAATTGGTCACAAGCTCGAATGTACCCCTCCACACATTTTTGTATCAATAATATTGCCGCTAAAAAAAAATTCAACCTATTTTCATTCATCGTCAACTCCTTGCCATGGATTCTTAAGGAAATAGGGATGACACACGAGTTGATGAAGAAACAGACGATGAAGATTACGTGCCAGATGATGAGGAATCTAAAGAGTATGAGCAAGTCGAGGTTGTAGTGGTGGAGTAGCCGAAAATTTATTAGGTGTTTCTGGAGGACATGAAGCAAGAGAGGGAGGTGAGGCTGAGGGAGAGGAGGAGGTGGTATTGGTGATGGAAATAGGATGGAGTATAGGTCCAAGAGGAGAATGTGAAGAAAGTAGCAAAGAACTGCTTTTCCATAGGTGTTAGCTTCATATCTTGCTTTTAGTGCTTGATGACTATGGACTATGTGCAAGCGAGGCAACCATCTCTATTCTCCATTTTTGAAAAGCTGATTGATATGAGCCCATATCCCCAAATCAATATAAGCAAAAGGGACAGAAGAAGGCCAAGTTGGCTGAAGGATTTTACAAATATACCAAAAGTATAACATCAACAGAGAGTAAATTACAGGCTCAGACCAGAGAGGAATAAAGAATACAATTACAAAACAAATTTAACAGTTTTTACAACAACAGAGAGCAATAGGATAAATCCTTTACAGATATAACAATATAAGATCCCAAGAACCAGACTGTACTAGATACAATCATATGCAAAACTGTTCAAAAGCAAGACCAACAGAAATCGATTGATAAAATACAAGGCCATAATAGAAATAACTGCAAATAGAACAAACTACAAGCTCCACTAATATCCAGAACGACAGAAGCAAAGCTACTTAACAGAATGTAACAGAAATCAGTTACAAAATACATAGCAGACCGAGATCTAAAGAGAGCATAAGAAAACTATAAATAGAGATGAGAAAAAACAGTATCAAGAAATCTTTCAAGAATCTCCTCCTTCCATTGATAGCTCCTCCTCCCTCCAGGTATTTCCCATGGTAGACTTCGCCGAAATCTTCCTTAATCCAGAGGATCGACCGGTCATCTTCTCTCCGAACTCTCCTCTTTCTCTCAGACTTTCCCCAGGCATCCCGAAGCTCAAATGACCGAATGAGCCAAACCCTGCATTCGTTCTCAATTCGAAAAGAGTAGCGTCTCCCGCACGCTTCATCAGACGGCAGAGAGCCCTCCATCAGGATCGCACTAGACAAATCCAACGGCCATCAAATGCTAGAAGCATCAAGTCCTCCCTGTTCCAACACCTGTAATCCACTAGATAAATCAAACAGAAGAAAATAGATTAAGCTCTGGCACCGAAACCTGATCCAAGGGTGAGCGAATCCCAAGAAATCCGGCTCAAATCAAGACTCGTGAAAAATGATCCGAGTGCTAGATCCAACGGTTAAGAAAAAATGTGCGGATCCAACGGTCTAGAAGGCACCCGATCAGCGACCAGGATTCAACCCTTTAACTCAGCCAGGTTCATTCCACTCAGGAACGAGTCAACTCACTGAACCAAGCTCAAGTCTCACCCATCGGCCTCAATTACCCAATTAGATTCAATCCAAGAACTTAGACTCATATCATTGGTGCTCTCGTTGACTACTTCACCACTCAAAAATAAAATGGCAGAAGGAACTAGACAAACAGCCAAAACCATAGATGAGTGTGTAGGAAGACTTAATAAGACAGAAGAACAGATGTCTTCTATCACTATGCTCTTAAATGAGGTAACAAGAAGATTATCTTCTATAGAAGAAAAATTGGAAAACAATCATCAAGAACATCAACAGTCACAGGTATGTACCCCTCTCATATGAAAATTCTTTTCACATAGACAACAACACAACAATAGACCTGTGAAAGTAGATATGCCAAGGTTCAATGGAGAAAACCCCAAAGGTTGGCATTCAAAGCACCAATTTTTTGATTATAGCTATCGAGGACCGAGAAATTCTTAATTGCATGCTACATGGATGGACCGACATTAAAAGGTATCAATAGATGCACCTAAATAAACGGTTGCATTCATGGACACAATTCAAAGAACAGATCATTCAAAGATTTGGTCCATCTTTATCTGAGATTTGAGAGGATTAAATTACAACAATCTAGTTCGGACTTTCTCATAATGAATTTGAGGAACTTAATCAGATTTTTAGGTATTCCACACAATTTTTTACAAAGTTATTTTGAATCGGCTTAAGACATGATATCAAAAGAAGTAAAACACTACTACCCAATTCCTACAAGCCTTCAGTTAGCTAAACTTATGGAAGGCAAGTGATAGTTAACATAAGAAATTACGAACCACTCAAACTCAACCATTTAAAGCGACCACAAACTTACCAACCACCTTTCGCACACCTTCAACATTTCACGTAACAATATTATGACCAACAAACAAAACATTCAATCAATTAAAGTTAGAAGAAAGAAGAAGAAAGGGATTATGTTTTAACGTGATGAAAAGTATCGAGGTCATATCTATAAATCCAAAGCTTGCATTAATGGTGATCAATGAGGATCAAGATCAATACATCTGACGAAGGCGAAACCAACTACAAGTAATACAAGAAGAATTTCCAATCGACCTCAATGCATTTATCGTAATCCTAGAACTTTAAGATTACAAGGGCGATTGAAATATAAAAGTACAAGTTATTCGATTGATTGACTCACAATTTCATTCAATCAAAACTAGCAAAATTTATTGATTACAAAGTAACACCTGCATCAGTTTTTCAAGTATTAGTAAGCAATGGGAAAACTTTACAATGTTTAGGAATATGCTCTAATATCCCCATACAACTACAAGGAAATACTTTTACCAGATTATCATTTACCCATGCAAGGAAGCGGTAGTTTTGGGTGTTCAATGGCTAGAACAATTGGGTGAATGTACAATTGATTACAAAAAGCTGACTATGAAATTCTACCTTAATGACAGATTAGTACAGCTACAAGGGGATACAACCTCTATAATGGATAGCATTTCATTCCATCAGTTCACAAAATTGTAGCAACAGAAGGATATAGTTTCATATTTCCAGATCACGTAAATAAGGAGGAAAGCAGATTTCTCTATAAAAGATTTTGACTTACCAGGGATACAGGTATTATCCCAATATCAAGAACTATTTCAAAATCCAGCAGGCTTACCTCCAAGAAGGGATATAGACCATCAGATCCATCTACACGGAACTCAACCCGGTGAGGGTAAAAAATTACAGATATCCACATTTCCAGAAAATAGAAATTAAAAAATTAATTAAAGAAATGTTAGACTATGGTATAATCAGAGAAAGTATCAGCCCCTTCTCTTCTCCAGCACTGCTAATCAAAAAGAAAGATGAAACTTGGAGATTTTGTGTGGATTACGAGCCTCAACAAAGTAACATGATTTATCCCTACTCCTGAGGAACTTATGGATGAATTATATGGAGCTACAATATTTTCAAAATTGGACCTAAGATCAGGTTATCACCAAATCAGAATGGCTGAAGAACATATCTATAAAATAGCCTTTAGAACTCATGAGGGACACTATGAGTTTATGGCAATGCCATTTGGACTCACAAATGCACCATCAACATTCCAAGCTTTAATGAATACAGTACTTAAACCCTTTTTAAGAAAGTTTGTCTTAGTATTTTTTGATGATATCCTGATATATAGCAAAACCTTGGAATTACATCAAAAGCATCTTCAAAAGGTATTGGAACAACTCAAGCAGCATTCACTGTTTATCAGGCCAGATAAATGCTCATTTATATAAGACAAAATTGAGTATTTAGGACACATATTATCTGTACAAGGGATAGTAGTGGACTCCAAAAAGATTCAAGCAGTACAAGCATGGGTTTTACCCAAGTCAGTAAAAGAGTTAAGAGGATTTTTGGGTTTAAGCTATTATAGAAAATTTGTTCAAAACTATGCCATTTCTCCACTAACTTCTATGTTAGCCAAACAAGTTTCAATGGACGGAAGCAAAAATCCTTTGTCAAATTAAAACAAGCAATGACATCACTAAGGTTAGCTTATCCAAATTTTGCTCACCCTTTTATCATAGAAATAGATGCATCTGATACAGCAATTGGAGCTATTTTAATACAAAATAGCCATCCTATAGCTTATTTCAGTAAGAAACTCTCACCAGCTTTACAAAAAATATCAACATATGCAAGAGAGTTGTATGTTATAACAGAAATAGTAGCAAGATGGAGACAATATTTGTTAGGTAATAAATTTACAATCAGAACAGATCAATAGCATAAGGGAGTTAATGCACAAACAATTCAAACTCGAACAACAAGATTTTAATCAAACTCCAGGATGACTACACTATTGAATATAAACCAGGGATTACAAACAAAGCAGCTGATGCATTGTCTAGAAAACTATTTTATACAGAAGAAAACCCTACTGTTGATAAAGCAGCAGCATTTATGTCATTCAGCCTATCAGTCTATACTCAACAATTCAATAATATTTTGCAACAAATCACAGAGGAAATAAAGGTTAGTTCTGAACTACAGGAACTGCACAAAAAAATAGCTGACAATCTAGAATTATTCCCTAATTACAAAATGGTAAAGGGGTTAATACAGTATAAAGATAGGATTGTCATAGCCCAAAATTCAATCGAAACAAGATTATAAGAGAATTACATTCAACACCAATAGGAGGTCATGGGGGAATTCAGAAAACTTTGGCCAGAATCACTCAACAATTCTACTGAAAGCATATGAAAAAAGATATTAAACACTTTGTATTAACATGCCCTATTTGTCAACAAATCAAATATGATACTCAGAAGCCAGTAGGACTACTACAGCCTTTACCTATACCACAAGCCATTTGGGAGGAAGTATCAATGGATTTTATTACAGGACTACCCAAGTCTAATAATAAAATAACTATACTAGTAGTAGTTGATAGACTATCAAAATATGCTCACTTCTCAGCCATACCAAACAGTCTTAATGCAGCTTATATAGCTTAGATATTCATTACAAACATTGTTAAACTACATGGCATACCCCAAGGAATAATCTCAGACAGAGACCCAATCTTTATGAGCAATTTTTGGCAAGAAGGTTGTTAAGTGGAACCACACTAAAACATAGCAGTGCATACCATCCTCAAACAGATGGACAAACAGAAGTAACCAACAGAATCCTAGAGCAATATTTAAGGAGTTTTGTATTAGAAACACCTAAAATGTGGTTACAATTCCTACCTTGGGCAGAATTCTCATATAATACATCAATCAATACATCCACAAAGAAAACTCCTTTTCAAATTGTATATGGCAGACTTTCTCCTTCAGTAATACCTTACAATGAGAAGACAACTACCAACACAGAAGTGGAGATAGTGTTACAACAAAGGGAAATGATGCTACAACTAATAAAAGAAAACTTATAGGAAGCCCAAAACAGAATGAAGCAAATAGCTGATAGACATAGAAGAGAGCTTCAATTTAAAGTAGATGAATTGGTGTTAGTTAAATTACAGCCATATAGACAAACTTGATCCAAACCAATATACAAAATTGCAAAGAAGATACTATGGCCCTTTCAAAATCCTACAAAAAATAGGGACTGTAGCTTATAAAATAGAATTGCCTGAAATAGCAAGAATACATAATGTATTTCATATATCCAGGCTGAAGCAATACAGACAGGACTCTACAATACACCCAGCCAAATTATCAACACAATTCAGAGATGGGCAGATGCTAATCAGACCTATAAAAGTTCTGGATCATAGAACAATCCTAAAAGGAGATCAACATATTAAAGAAGCCTTAATACAATGGGAAGAGTTACTACCTACAAAGGCTTCCTGGGTAGCAGAAGAAGAAATTAAGCATATTTTTTCTGACTTGGACCTTGAGGACAAGGTCAATGTTGGGAGGGAATAATGATATGAGCCCTATCCCAAATCAACAACGAAACAAAAGAGAAGAAGGCCAAGTTGGTGAAGGATTTTACAAATATACCAAAATATAACATCAACAGAGTAAATTACAAGCTCGACAGAGGAATAAAGAATACAATTACAAAACAAATTTAACAATTTTACAACAACGAGAAGCGATGGGATAAATCCTTTACGATATAACAATATAAGATCCCAAGAACCGGTATACTCAATCATATGCTGTTCAAAAGCAAGACCAACAGAAACCGGCCAATAAAATACAAGGCCATAATAGAAATAACTGCCAATAGAACAAACTATAAGCTCCACTAATATCCAGAACGATATCTAGAATGACAAAGCAAAACTTACGATATAAATCAGTTACAAAATACATAGCAGACCGAGATCTAAAGAGAGCATAAGAAACTATAAATAGAGATGAGAAAAGCAAATAGAGTATCGAAGAAATCTTTCAAGAATCTCCTCCTTCCTTTTCAGCTCTCCTCCCTCCGTATTTCCACGACTTCACGAAATCTTCCTTAATCCGGAGGATCAGGTCATCTTCTCTCGAACTCTCCTCTTTCTCTCAGACTTTCCCCAGGCATCCCCGAAGCTCGAATGTCCGAATGAGCCAAACCCTGAATTCTTTCTCAATTCAAAAAGAGTAGCATCTCCCGTAAGCTTCATCAGATGACAGAGAGCCCTCCATCAGGATCGCACTAGACAAATCCAACGTCCATCAAATGCTAGAAGCATCAAGTCCTCCCTGAACACGTAATCCACTAGACAAATCGGGGGAAGGAAATAGATTAAGCTCTGGCTCAAGATCCAATTGAGATGGAATCCCAAGAAATCGACGGCTCAAATCAAGACTCAGGAAAAATGCTATCCGAGTGCTAGATCCAACGGTTAAGAAAAGGCCGATCCAGTCAGAAGGCATCGGATCAGATTCAACCTTTAACTTCGGGTTCATTCCACTCGAGGAGTCAACTCCGAACCAAGCTCAAGTCTCACCCATCGACCTCAATTACCCAATTGATTCAATCAGAACTTAGACTCATATCACACTCATGAGGACGTTGCATCTAGGTTTGGATATATATCAAAAATGCTTTATTGATTTTTAGGTTATAAACATTTGAGAGGATGATGATGTAAATATAAAATCCTTTTTGACTGATTTGTTGTAGAAAAGATAAAAACTTCAAGGCATAGGTGGCACATGATACCAGTGAGATTAGTAAAGAGTTAATGACAAAAATCGATCTCTGTTGCATTTAGAAGGATTTTTTCCAAAGAGATCAGCATAAAGCAGCAACAATCAGAGATGTCTTACATGAATTTATCATTTTTCTTGTCAAGTGCACTTATGAAATCTAATTTAAGACTTAAGTGATATAGGTCTATCAACTCAAGATTTGGATGTGAGATGAATTAAGAACTAATGGATGCTTTAAAGATGAATGGACAATAAAATTTGAAGTGGAACTAGGATACAAGATTGTGATTTTAGTACAAGTGATAGATCAATGGATGGTGATCAACCTAGATACTATATTTTGTTCAAAATGGTGTAGGTGAGGAGCTTGAATAATAAGGATTGGATAGGTGAGGCGAAGATATAAGAGGATAATTATCTTGGTTTAGAACTAGTCTCTTAATTGCTTTGTCATTTTCTTAGATGCAAACTTTTGATTCCCATGTAAGAGGACGGTAGTCAATTCAGTCCAGCGATCGAGGCCCAAGCTCATGCCAGAGGTTTTAAAAGGTTGTAACTGGTCGACTGGCCATGAAACAAAACCATTAAAGCCTCACAAAGAATAACGTGACTAACGCACAAATATCTTGATGTTATATTCTAATTGTTGAAAGCCTTGAAAAATAAATTTTATTTATTTTCTTTTATAAAGTTTATGGTCCTCGAATTCTTCAATTTTTATGCTGCAATGGACTAGTTCTAATATGCCATCATAATTTACCTTCAACATTTCTTACCAAATTGTTTTTTGTGGTCTCCTTTTTGTTCTAAATCTAGAAGGTTGACTATAATGCTCTAGTTCTATTTTCCAAAGGTAGGGAACAACTTTATTTGGTCAAAAAGGATTTCTCTATGGCACTTGTTTCTTGCAAAGTTATTTGGAAGGTCATTTAGTGTCAGCTGATGTCATTGTGTTTTTTCCATTTGTGAGGTTAAGTTTCTCTTTACTAAGAGTAAGTTTTTTTTATATATATATCCCAACAGTGATAGTGTGAGGTTAATTGCATATCTTGGCAAGTATTATATAGATGTGGGCTCCGAAAATTGTCGTCAACCACTCGACAAATTGAATTGAAGAGAGTAATGATTGGAAGTGTCAGTGTAATTTTTAGAAGGCAGATGAAATGTAGATAAGACACTACCCAGAGATTTCACCCTCATTTTACAAGGACTTTAGATATGGTTCCAGGTTTTCTATAGTCGCAAGCTCTTATAGTTAATTACCCATCTCAATAAGTGAGAGAGAACTTTCGATTAAAATTAGTCATTATATCACTTAATGCGTAGTGTATAGTAGCAAGATATGAAGTTTAAAATTTGAGATTATGAAATTCATCATTTCAGCTTAAACGGGATGGTTGGGGGGAATGATGATGTGCCCGATCTAGATCCCATGGTTCCATCATCCCGAGCTGTCATGGTCCCTAGTCTAGTTAGTCAGAGGAGGTAGTCAACCCAACTTGACAGAAGGATTCTTATTAGCAACACATGGGTTACGTCATCCAAGAAATTCTTGTAGACCTTGGGTGATGTTTGTCTAAGGAGACAGACTTAAGTCTCCTTTGTGAGTTAGAGTTTTCTTAATTTATCACCCCCGATAAACAATTATGGAAGGTGGATAGATTAAGTTTTACTTTAAGCTTTTAATGATAGAATTCTATTTAAGCAGTTTCAGATTGCTACTTAATTTGATTTCAAAGATTGATTAATTTGAATAAGTTTAAGAGCTTTAGATCCTGTCAACTCTGTTTAGCTGTTAATAGAGAATTAAATCTACTATCACCTGACAGAATCAGTTTCTTAGATATTTCAATAATTTGAAATTATTATAATAGATTTTTAGGTTTTGTTAACCCGGACCCACTCCTAAGACTAAAACGGGAAGCAACCTGCGCAGCATCCTCAGACATTTGAATTTAAGCATTCAGCATAGTGTCAGGGCCCATGTGGGTGTATTTAAGACTTTATGTAATATTTATTTTTGAATTATGAGATTGATTTTAGATTTTCATTTGATTCCAACTTAACCTGCCCAGCCTTTTCAGACATTAAAATTTGCACATAAAATATCTATGTTCGAGCACATGCATGTATTTATAGCTTAGATAATTTTACCTAATAGTGATTTCATTGATTTTGAATATCATAATTTAGAATGAAATTCCTTAATTTTTGTATTGAAGGAAAGCTCCTTCATTCGTGCAGCATTTAGTTTTGAATTGCAGATCCGGTAGCGATATGTATTATTGAATTTTTCAATTCTTTGATATTATTTGACTTGTAGTCTTTTATGAGCTTTAGTTATACTCGCCAACATGTTGCTCATCTTTAGTAAAAATCTCCTTTGAAATTCATTTGATTTTCAATTTAACTTGAAAATAGCACTAAATAAATCTATATGTATCAATTTTAATTTTAAATGCAAGGTTCAAATAGTTCTTTTAAAGGCTACATTCATGAGGGATCATGTGTTGTCTAATTGAATTTATGCTTATAAGAAAGTCCAAAATTTTTTGTACACTTTATTCTCAATTTAGAATTGGATATTTAGACTTACCATCAATCATTTGTCTTTTAATATTCAATTAAGATCTTTACATCATTTGAGATTTAAATGAGATCGTTCAAATGCTCAACTAATATTGTTCATATTGATTACTTGTTTATGAATTTAATATTTTGAATTTTCAAAGAGAAGCTTTATTCACATAAGAAGAGTTCAAATCCAACATAAATTTATCCTTAACTCCACATCAAATATCATATTTATTTGAAAACTAGACTTCAAATTTATTGTAAGTCTCTTATGAGTTTGACATTTGTCTACTTAAGTTTCAATTAAGGTTTTAAGGAATTTGAATAAAAGAGAACTCACTTTACCGCTTTAATTTAAGCCATAGAGAATTGAAATTAGACTTTGTATGTTTAGTATTAGCCTCCCCAAATTTTAATTACATTCTAAATTGGTGTTCTATTCTTTCTAAAATTTTCTTTAAATGCTCTCCCCCTATTTCTCTTTGATTTAACATTTATCTTCATATTTATCATATATCCTTTTGTTTAACTTAAATTTAGGTAATTTCCATTTAAGTTTATTTAAGTCTTTAATTTTAGTCTAAATTTACTCCCTCATCATGTAGCTACATTAGAGTGTTGGCTTTCAATATGCCCTCATGATAGGAGTGTCTTGCGACACCACAATTCATCTTGTCATACCTCAAGACGACGAGACATTCAACCTGAAAGAAGACATACAATGCAATATATATTTATTCCCCTTTTTTTCTAAGTCTAAAAATTAGACAAACTTTTGACAAAGATTGCCTAGGAAGCGACATCTAACGAATGTTGCTTATTAATTACGGCATACTTGGCTTCTTATGACACCGCACAGTTTTTTCATCTCATCGCACCCTCATGAGCACTATGAGCCTTCAAATCTGCAAAGAAACACAAACATGTATATATCCACATTCACACATTGATCCCACATGTTTTGACTCGTTCTTTCTGTGCGTTGCAATGATTGGAAAGAAAACGGGATTTGGTATGCCGAAAACTAAGAGAAGAACCCGCCTCATGATGGTGTTCTTCTCCACGAGAAGAAGGGACAAAAGGGGAGACGATGCTGGAAACCGAAAGAAGAACCCGCCTCATGATGGTGTTCTTCTCCGGTTGCGGCGAAGCGAAAATTAGAAAGGTGATGCTAGGTGAGCGATGTCGGATATCGAAAGAAGAACCCGCTCATGACTGTGTTCTTCTCCGATTGCGGTGGAATGAAATAGAAAGGGTAATGCAAGAAGGGCGACGTTGAAACCGAAAGAAGAACCCACCTCATGAACGTATTTTCTCCGGTTGTGGCGAAGCGGATATTGGAAAGGACGGTTTGGCTAGGAGGGCAATGTCGGAAGCCGAAAGAAGAACCCGCCTCATGATGGTATTCTTCTTCGGTTGCGGCAAAGCAGAAATTGGAAGTGTAATACAAGGAGGGCGACGTCGGAAACCGAAAGAACCCGCCTCATGACGGTGTTCTTCTCTGGTTGCGGCGAAGGAGATTGCTGCAAAATGAAGCAGGAAATTCAGATTTGGAAAAAAGGGAAAAATTTCGGACCGAGAAATGCGGAAAAAATGAAATTTCGGATTAGCTTTGTGAGGGAAAGATGGAAGATATTTTCGATTATGATTTTTGAGGGGGAAAGAATGAAAATGAAGAAGAAAGAAGAAGAAGGGGAATAATATGTAAATTTCAGTTTGGAGGGAGAAATGGGAAAAAAAGGTAGTGTGAGGCTTTATAACAACTTAGTGGGTCTCCAATAGGATATGGTGATAATGATAATGGTTCTCCAATCATGTAGAGTTTGTAAATATGGCTCTCCTTCTCCAAGAAAGGATCCTTCAAATGGTGCCTTGTCTGCAACTTTTTGGTAGATCCATTCTCAGATTTTACCTAGCATCCTCATATTGACATGACCCCACAGCAGGACAGGAGGAAGTGTGAATGGCCAAAAATAGATACATATTCAGTTCTCAACTGCAAGAGCTCTCTTTGATCAAAACCACGGACAAAAATCTTGAATTCTTCCGAGACTGAGAACTGCTTCAAGCCTAAATCATTCAAGATGCTCAAGTTAAGATCTTCAAGATTCAGGACATGGATGACTGCTTCATTATAAGAATTTCTAGCGAACCAAAGCTTCATGGCATAGAAATTCCGTCTATCAGTTATCAAATGAAAAACCATATCAGCAGTATCCTTGGAACTCATGATAGTTGAATTGATGGTAACAGATACTGCTAGTAGGTCTCGAGTAAATACAACATAATGCCGTAATGTTGGGGCATCTAACTTATAACCAAGAGACTCCATATTCGGTGGAGGCTCTCTAAAATATTCCACTGTCAATCTCATTGATAAATAGTGGAGGCTTTTAGGCATGGTCTGAACACCAAGATGATACAAGAATGCATTCTGCTTCATATGGAAATGAGTTTCATCCTCCGTAAGATCAAGTATTTGTCGTAGTTTCCTCTCAACATTGCTGGACTCAACGATACATCCTTTTGCTTTTGCAATTGTCTGTTCCATCTTCTGAATTTTATTTGTAGAACTCTTTCCGGTTTTGAATGAGGGAGGAGAGGAAGGAAATAATAAAGCGGGCACTTACTATTTCTTGTGAAGAAATCGAGAGAAGAGGGAGATCCGACGGGTGGGTATCGCGAGGGAGAGGGAATGGAGAAGGGAAGCCTGGTTCGGTCTCCGGAGGAACGAACGTGAGAGGGGCTGAAAAACGTGAGAGGCCGGTCGCTTGCAGTTGAAAAGGAGGAAGAAGGAAAAGGAGGAGGGAGCGGTTGGAGAAAACTTGCGCAGGAGTGGTTGCGGCGTCGGTTCCGTGCGTGGAGAAGAACGATCGAGGTAGGCGGGCTCGGGTTGGGTCGACTGCGTGCGTGAGGGAGGAGGGAGGCTTCGCCTTCGATTTCTCGTGCGCGCAGAAGAGGGGGCCGAACCGGACCGAGCATAACGTGAAGGAGAACCAGTTTTTTTTAGTATTTAGGGATTTAGATTGGATTAGGAAAGTTAGGACTTTTTATAAGAATTTTTTTAAATTGTCAAATCGATCTTAATGCAAATCTCACGACCCTAAATTCATATTTAATATATATATATATATATATATATATATATATATATATATATATATATATATATATATATATATATATATATATATATATATATATATATATATATTATCACAAGCAAAAAATCAAATAAGTAGAGAAAAGCTTACATCTTAGCTGGGAGTCCATCACACACACAGATATTCAATAATTAACGATAAAACTTTGGGAATTTTACGTAAAAATCTCAAAAAGTGAAAAACCACATGTTTTAATGAGTAAAAAATTTTCTACTATTTCGAGTACAAAATTTTCCCGATAACGGGATTACAAAATTATATATGAGAAGGGCTGACAATAGGAATCTCAGAATCAGACAACAACAACTATATAGCCATGGTTAGAGTGTAACAGTTGCTAGTGGTAGTAGATGATGGTGAACAGCAGGGGTCAGCGACCAACGATGACGGTCGTCGGTGGTGGTGACCGATGCGAAGCGCGATCGGCGATGCGGTCGACAA
Source organism: Cymbidium sinense (assembly GCA_021442155.1). Lineage (NCBI taxonomy): Eukaryota > Viridiplantae > Streptophyta > Magnoliopsida > Asparagales > Orchidaceae > Cymbidium > Cymbidium sinense. The sequence continues at coordinate 20,440,160 of CM038227.1, forward strand.
AGAATGCCCCGGCTACGAACGATGATGGTCTAGGCGAGATAATCATATGGTCGACGCACGCAATGATCGGCGGGGTGGCCGACACAGCGGTTGGCGCGATCGGCAATGGTAACTGGCACGGTATCGATGGTGGCGCGACCGCGTGTATGGCGGGATGACCGGTGACAATGGTGGAGGCGAGATGGCACGATTTCCATGGTCGGACTATTACATTAATGCGGTGGCTGAAGGCAGCAGTAGTCGGCGGCAGTGATCGGCGATGAGTCCGTGATGACCGCGAAATGACCGGCGGCGGCCGACGGCTGGCGACTACGGCGGCGTCGGACGGAGTGGTCACGACGGCAGACACGATTATGAAGGATTTTCAAGCTTTGAGCTCTCTCTCTAATGAGCGACTATTTATACGGGAAATGACGTCTGTAAATACTTACAAAATTCGAACCACTACACTCCATCGGATGACTCAAAATGATTCTTTTGATCATTTGATATATTTTAAGTATTTAAATGCTCAAATGAAGTCGAAATTACGAAATCTTGGGCTTGTTAGATCCGGCTCATCAAGACGCTCGATTTGATTATAAACACTCAATGTTTAAGAGCTATTTAGGGATTTAACTGATATCCCAAAGTTTCCCATGATATTTTAGGTGCTTGATCTCGACTAGTTTCAACTGAGGATCAACTTGCTTTTGACATCAAGATTCATGCTCTGCCTAGTGGCATTTTAAGTGTCATATCAGTTGCCTCCTATTTTTGGATGACATTGTCTCAATCGTCCAAAAATATATACGCCAAATACTTGAAAATAATAAATTTTTCAATGAAATTTGTCGGACCATTAACCATACATTTTGACAGAACAGATCTTCATGGGAGTACAAGATTCTCGATCACAAGCGAAAGTGAAGAGTCAGCGGATGTGCGCAGTATACAGTACGCAAGATTTGGGTTATGGACCCTTCAGGCCTCTGGCGCTCACAAGCGCTTACACTTGATCCGGCTACGTGGAGGCTGGCCACGGATCGCCGCTGGTCAGCTGGTTCGGGTTATGGTTGGTCCGCGACGAAGCCACTAGCCACTCGCAGCACGGATAAGCGTGGCGTTGCGCATCGCACGCAAGCGCCCGTGAGCGCGTGCCCATGGGCGCAAATGCCCATTTTTAATGGTGTTCGATAGTTTTCAGCGGTTTTCCACGATTTTGACCTTCCTCTCATATGCTCTAGTGTTTCTCTTATTCTTGAGAGAAGGTCATTCGGAGGCGATCAAGGCCCATAGTTCATACAGCGAGGCTCCAATTTTCCCTCTCAAGAGACGTCAACTACCCTTGTCGAACCGACCGAGTTCAGAGGCGATCAAGGCCCGTAGTTCATATGACGAGGTTCGATTTTCTCTCAAAAGAGCGTCAACTGACCGACCGAGTCTGGCAATCAAGGCCCGTAGTTCATCTGAGGCTCGTTTTCTCGAAAGAGGCATCAACCGTCTCGCCGGACCGAGCTTTTGAGGCGATCGCGCAGACATACGCCATGGGTTCGACATTTTTCCTCAAAGACGATCAATCGATCTCGCCGACCAACCGATTTGAGGCGATCAATGCCTTTATACGCGTTGTGGTTCGATGCCAAAGAGGTCAACCGCCTCGCGGACCGACCGCTCGCGGCGATCAAGGCGCTGCGGTACACGGGCGAGCGCTCCCCGAAAGAGGCATCAATCCTCCGAACCGACCGTTCAGGAGCGATCGGCGGATTGATATCCCATGGTTGATGCAGATCCCGACCGGCAGGCTGGTTTGATTGACCACGTCATGCATGCAAGACATTATCGATGGTGGCGCCCAGACCATGGAGTGAATCCTAGCTGAATAACGGACCGGGTGACGGTGATGTCCAGCGGTAATGACCAACGATGGTCCAACATGGACCTGGCGGTGGTGCTACGGCAGGACCGGCGATGGTTTTTCTTGTTGGCGGTCGAAGGTGATAGACGAATCGATGACGGTAGCCAATCGACGATAGTCGACCGTGCGCTTCGGGTAGATTATCACGATGTGGGTGGTCGCAAAGTGGCAATATTTCGACGTATGATCGATGTGTACGGCGTTTTGATGAATGTGACAATACTAGATTTCGAGGATGACATCTAATGATCCAATCTTGGAAACTGGATGGTAAGACGAAGCACCAGGAAACCCCATTCAAAGTCCTATGATGTACTACGACACCTGTTAATCCGGAATCGATTTGACCCATCCAGGTTGTTTTGTGTTACCACATACTAACCCATAAGAGGTCGAAATAAATCCGGCCGATTTTGACCCATCCAGGTTGTTTGTCGAGTGTTACGACGCTAATCGTATGGAAGAGGTCGAATCACTGCCGATTTTTTGACCTATTCAAGAGTGTTTGTCGAAAGTACTCATGACGTTAACCAGAAGAGGTCGAATTGATCCACTGAAGATTTTTGACCTATCCGGTGATTGAATACTCTATTATAAAGGTTGAATTAAGAGGTCGTAATTAAATCATGGTGGGATTTAGTATCCGGCGACGAACATATCAATGACGCCAATTTTTAAGAGGTTGAATTTGAATCCAGGCCCATGAGCATATAAGAGGTTGAATTAACCAGAGTATTTTGACCTATTCCGAGGTTGTTTGTCGAGTATTACCCGTGACGTTAACCTATATGGAAAGAGGTTCAATAATCACTGAGGATTTTGACTGACCAAGGTTGTTTGTCGAGTGTTACCCGGCGATGTTTAACATATATGGAAGAGGTGAGAAGTCCACCGAGAATTTTGATCTATCCCAGGTTGTGTATTATCGTAGGTCGGCGACGTTAACTTATATGAGGTCAATCAAACTGCTGAGGATTTTGACCTATCAAGGTTGTTTGTCGAGTGTTACCGATGACATCCTGTATGGAAGAGATTGAATCCACCGAGGATTTTGACCTATCCAAGGTTATGCAAAAGTATTATTCTTAATTTAGTGGGAGTAAAAGAGTTTTGGCCTATAAAGCTAAAGTTGCTCCTTAAGTCTTGTTTTTCCATGACGATTATCATATTTGCAAAGCTATCTAATGTTGAAATATCCTCTAACTTTGACTTGTTTCTGGGATGTCCTTTGTTACTTATTAACTCCTATAAGAGATTAATTGCCAGCTTGAGATTTTGACATCAAGGTTGTTTTCATGAATCTCTGATCTTACTTAAAAGGCTAAAAAACACCGCTTTTGTTCTTGAAACTTGATGTCATAAAGATGAAATGATTCCAGACATTTCCAATGCTGAAATCAATTTCTAACCTCAGAAACCACTGAGTTAAGAGTAAGTCCAAATGAAAATCAAAATTTTGGAAAATCTACTGTGCTTGGAAAAATCTTCCACTATGTTTTATCTAACCTATTAAAATAAAGCACAAATTTTATAATTGTGCAGATAAAGAAGGCGAAGCAACAGACCCACAAACAATAGCTATGCGATGGTTGAGTGTGTAACATTCGTTGGGTAGAATCCGATGACCTGAGACGAGACCGGCGGTGACCGGCAGAACATGGGATCAGCGGTGGTAACAACGATGAATGCAATGCCCGTGATCGATGGGCTACGGCTGCCCGGTGACAGATCCGACGAGACCCGATGGTTGGCAATACAGACGATGACCGCCGGTGGTAATGACGAGCCCATCTATGGCGAATCTACACGCGGAGACGGCCCGATCTAGTCCGATGAATGGTGGTGATGCGCAGATCCGAGTTTAGCTGGCAATGCAATGGCGGCGAGACCGGCCGGTGCGCCAGCGGCATGGACATGAAGACCACGGTGGTGCTGACCATGGCCATGATGGTACGCAATCGACAATCACCGGCCGGTGTGCATGGAGGATTTTCAAGTTTAGAGCTCTCCTCCTCTACTTGGCATGGTGGCACCATGCTGAGGATTTTCAAGCTTTAGAGCTCTCCCGGTGACAACATTATGCTTGGAGGATTTTAATATTAATAAATTTGAAGTCGGTGAGGCTTTAAAGAAATAAAATATTAAAAAACAGTAGAACCTGATTATATTGCAAGAGAAGTGTGAAAATGCTTAGGATATTAAGGAACTTTCTTGACTTACTAATCTGTTTAATGTTTTTTTAAGACTAAAAGAATGTGAGATGAGTGGAGAAAGAGTTTGTTGGTTTCTATATTTAAAAACAGTGGTGATACACAAGTGTCTGCAAATTATAGAGGAATTTAGTTAGTATGTCATATATTAAAATTATGGGGAGTGTGATTAAGCATAGTTTACTATATGATATACAAAAAATTTTCAAAATCAATTTGGTTTAATGCCGAGTAGATCTATCATAAATCTATACATTTATTGAGAGATTTGATGGAGAAGTTTAGAAAAAGTATGGAGGATCTACATATGATATTTGTTGATTTAGAGAAAGTATATGATAAAGTTCCAAGCGAAGTGTTTCCGAGAGTTTTAGAAAAGAAAAGTTAATGTTGGTTATATTCAAGTTATTAAGCATATGTATGCTAGTGCTTTACTTGTGTCCAAACATAAGGAGGATTGACAACATAATTCCATATTTTAGTTGCATTAAATCAAAGATTGGCTTTAAGCCCATATCTTCTTGGTTTAGTTATTTATGTTTTTATAGGAGGATGTACCTTGGAGTATGCTTTTTTCTCATGATATCTTTTTTGGTTGATAAGGCTAGAGAGGGAGTTTAAGAGAAATTTGAATTATGGAGGTCAACCTTAAAATCTAAAGGTTTTCATTTAGGTAGATTTAAAACTTAATATATAGAGTGCAATTTTAGTTATAGAAGATCTAGTAGTGTAGTTGTGACATTGAGTGATCAAGTAATTAAAAAGAGTGACCATTTCAGATATCTTCGATCTATTGTTCAAAATGAGGGTGAAATAGATAGGGATTGTGTTTGGTGTCTGAAGCGGAGGGATGCATCTGGCATGTTGTGTGATAGAAAATTATCGTTTAGACTTAAAGGAAAATTTTATAAGATGATTGTAAAACCTGCAATGATTTATGATACAAAATGTTGGACAATAAAAGAGAAGTATAAAATTAAGTTGTGTTGAAAAGATAAGGGTGCTCAGGTGGATAAGTGTCTTCACTCTTAGAGATTAAATGCAAAATGAATATTTATGTGAAAAGGTTGGAGGAGCTCTAATGGCAAATAAGAGTAAAGAGAGTTGTCTTAGATGATTTGGTCACATAAAACATCGATCATCCGATGATTTAGTTAAAAGAGTAAATGTATCAAAGTCGTCTTATGTTAAGAAAGGTAGAGATGGAACTTAAAAAGACTTGATTATGATGTATAAAAAATGATCTTAGTTTATTAAAATTAAATGAGAAATTGACACTTAATAAGGCACAATGAAGAAGGATTCACATGGCCGATTTCATAGTCGGATAAAGTCTTGTTTATGTTGTTCCTAAAATTCTCTTGGAATCTCGCCACTCTAACAACCATATAGACTACCAAAAGTTGCCTCTTGGGAACAGACGTTGTCGAACGGTGGCAGCCTCGCAGCAGAAAAGCTCCACCTCAAAAGCCTTGACATTCTCATGACTTGTCAAGTCCCCACAACAACAACAACAACAACAACAACAAGCCCTAATCCCACTAGGTGGCTACATGAATCATTCGCCTCCATTGTGTCCCTATTATGTCAAATTCTCATTTAAATCAAGTATACTAAGATCATTTTTTATACATCTTAACCAAGTCTTTTTAGGTCTACCTCTACCTTTCTTAACATAAGGAAAATCTAATGCATCTACTCTCCTAATCGGGTCATCGGACGGCCGACGCTTTATGTTCCCAAATCATCTAAGGCGACTCTCCCTAATCTTATAGACCACTAGAGCTACTCCAACTTTTTCCCAAATAAAATTCTATGTTCTCGTGACTTGTCGAGTCCCCGTTGGTTTTTTATCTAGTGTCGCTTTAAGTGCAATAAATTTTTTGTTATTTAGAGTACAAGCAATTATTTGAAGGGGCCACAATTAGAGTGTACAAAAATATAAATATATGTATTTAATATTTAATTTATGTTATTAATTTATAAAAAGTCAACTCAAGTTAATTTATGTTACTACAGGCAGAACAACAAGGTGAATAGAGGGTTGTAATCGTGTAACAATATCATCAAGGTTTTTTTAGATATAAGATGTTATATCTAAGGAATAATAGTATATTATCAGACAATTCTAATTGTTTTGTCATATTAGCTAGTCATGTCATCAACTTGCAAGGACTCAGTATTGCTTATTAGCTTTAAGAGTCTTTCATGAGCGAATGTTTTAAGCAATTTATCAATAATTTATAGAATTTTATTCTAAGATGATTGAATTGATCTTGTTACACAATGAATTTTGAAATGTTAGTTATTTACTTGCATTTGTTTTTTAACAAGAGTGTTGATCTTGTTATACAATGACAGCCCTCTATTCAACTTGCTGCTTTACCGGCAGTAACATAAATAAACTTGAGTTGGTTTTTTATAAATTAATCGTTAGTGTTTTTTCTTTTTGTCGCTCTCCTCTAATGTGAGTTAAATTTCTTGCTCTGTGTATGCCTTTTTTTTGTTTCTCTCCTAATATACTGTGCAAGGGTGTATCGAGCTGAACATGAGAGAACTCTGTTCTTATTTGACTTGTATGAATATTGAAAGTGTTTGAATACGGCTTGTGTTCTGACTTATTAATGTTAAGTTTGTATTCGATTTAAAATATTTGAAATGAGCTCTGTCAACTCGGTTTAGATCGAAAATTTTATTAAAATATTTGAATTTCTTCCGATGAATGCATCAAAAATAATAAAAAAATTATTTAAATATTATTGATATCCAAAAATTACAATTTATTATCTAAAATACAAAGAAAATTAAAATTCATTGAAAAAGTTTATTGAAAGATAAGATTATCAATCCTATTTTTGATTGTACAAGCGATCTCACTTTTAAATTTAGAAAATCTAAGAACATTCTTCTCCAAAGAAAATGGTTAATTTACCATATCTCATCTAATATTGGAATCTTACGAAATCGTTGATATTTTTATTGGAATCTCTTAAATGCTAAAGAAGTTATGATAATCTGGAAGTTTTTTGAAATATTGTCCTTTCTTTTTTTGAAAGAATATACCTTACAATTTGGATTCAAGATCATAGCTATTCTAAAGAAAGAAAGAATCAAATTTCTTTTTAGTAGCAATTAATTAACTTTATTTAACTATGAGGAATATGACTTTGCTTTGATTTATTTACATTATAAGTACTTGTCATAAAAAAAATACAAATATGAAACTCGATGTCAATGCATTTGATTCTTATCAAACTAATAAAAAATCACTTCAAATACACTTGTACCATAGTATTTTTTTTATCATTGGAAATTTAAAATCTTCTCGATGCTCTTGAATTAATCCATAAATTTTACAAATGATTCTCAAGTCATCCTTGAGGATGAAAGAATTGTAGCATTCATCTTTCTTTTGAACAGGAGCTGGTGGTTCAACCCTAAACTAGCATGTTATGACTAGATGTGTAGTTTAGTTTTCAGAGTCATCAGTTTGGTCTTCTTTATATTGAGAACTATCTTCTTAGTTGTACATAATATATTTTTACTACAATTAATGCTGATTTAATTTTATTTTCTAGGATGTTGAACCACCAGCTTCTGTTCAGAAAAAAGATGAATGCTACCATTCATTCATCCTCAAGAATGACCTACAAATCGTGTGTAAACTATGTAGATTAATTCAAAAGAGCATCGAGATAATTTTTGATTTTCAATGGTCAAAAGGTACTATGATATAAATGTATTTGATGAAATATAAAGTTTATTAATTGCTGTCAAAAAGAAAATTGATTCTTTCTTTCTTCAGAATAGCCATGATCTTAAATTCAATGACAGATCATTAACATGAATAAGCACAATGATTTAAGAGATCTATCACTCGAAGAAAATATATATTTAATATAAGAGAGACCTTCAACGAAAGGTTACAACAAGTGAAAAAAATGGTTGAGTACGAAACAATTAACATAGTGGTTGGTGAAAATCCTCGAAGGAGGATCAAGAATGGGTTAAAATAAAAACGTTGGCTTGCATATGGTAAGTTGGCCCTTTTTATTAAGTCATGTAGCTACAAAATAAGCTCTTTCAGCCTTTACATAAAGGTAGGAAATATTTTATAAATTTTGATTTGACTTGCAAACAAAGCTTTGCAATACAATCAAAGCAATTTATTTATATTTTAATAAACTTTATTTACATATGAGGAATGTGACTTTGCTTTGATTCATTTACATTATAAGTATTTTACATGAAAAATATGAAATATGAAACTCGATGCAAAGGCAATTGATTCTTATCAAATTAATAAAAAATCATTTCAAATACACTTATACCACATTACTTTTTTAATCTTAAATCTAGCTCTTTTTTAAATTAATCCACAAATTTTACAAATGATTCTCAAGTCATCCTTGAGGATGAAAGAATTGTAACATTCATCTTTTTTTTTTTTTTGAACATGAGGAGTATGGTAAGCTAAACCACCAACTTCTGTTCAGAAGAAAGATGAATGCTATAATTCATTCATCCTCAGGATGACTTAGGAATCATATGTAAAATCTATGGATTAATTCAGAAGAGCATCGAGATAGTTTTTGATTTTCAATGGTCAAAAGGTAAGATACAAGTTTATTTGATGAAATATAAAGTTCATTAATTGTTGTTAAAAAGAAATTTGATTCTTTCTTTCTTTAGAATAGCCATGATCTTGAATTCAAAGATAGATCATTAACATGAATAAGTGTAATGATTTAAGATTACGAGATCTATCACTCGAAGGAAAGGCATTTTTAATAGTAGAGAGACCTTCAACGAAATGTAACTAACAAGTGAAAAAAAATGGTTGAGTACGAGACAACTAATATAGTGATTGGTGGAAATCCTCAAAGGAGGATCAAGAATGGGTTAAAATAAAAAAGTTGGCTAGCATATGGTAAGCTAGCCATTTTTATGAAGTCAAGTAGGTACAAAATAGGCTGTTTCAACCCTTACATAGATGTAGGCAATACTTTATAAATTTTGATTTGACTTGCAAACAAACCTTTGCAATACAACTAAAGCAATTTGTTTATTTTTTAATAAAATTTATTTACATATGAGGAATATGACTTTGCTTTGATTCATTTACATCATAAGTATTTGCCATGAAAAATAAAAATATGAAATTTGATGCAAAATCAATTGATTCTTATCAAACTAATAATAAAAATAATTCAGATACAATATTTTTTTTTATCATTGAAAATCTAAAATCGTCTTGATGCTATTTTGAATTAATCCACAAATTTTACAAATGATTCCCAAGTTATCTTTGAGGATGAAAGAATGGTAGCATTCATCTTTTTTTTTTCTGAACAGGAGGAATATGGTAAGCTGAACCACCAGCTTCTATTCAGAAGAAAGATGAATGCTACCATTCATTCATCCTCAAGGATGACTTAGAAATCATGTGTAAAATTTGTGGATTAATTCAGAAGAGAATTGAGATGGTTTTTTATTTTCAATGGTAAAAAAGATAATGTGGTACAAGTGTATTTGATGAAATATAAAGTTTATTAATTGCTGCCAAAAAGAAATTTGATTCTTTCTTTAGAATAGCCATGATCTTGAATTCAAAGATAGATCATTAACATGAATAAGCGCAATGATTTAAAATTACAAGATCTATCACTCGAAGGAAAGGTATATTTAATAGAAGAGAGACCTTCAACGAAATGTTACCAACAAGTGAAAATAATGGTTGAGTACGAGACAGTCAACACAACGATTGGTTGGAAATCCTCATAGGAGGATCAATAATGGGTTAAAATAAAAAATTTGGCCAGCATATGGCAAGCTAGCCATTTTTATGAAGTCAAGTAGCTACAAAATAGGCTATTTCAACCCTTATATAAAGGTAGGCAATACTTTATAAATTTTGATTTGACTTGCAAACGAAGCTTTGCAATACAACCAAAGCAATTTATTTACATTTTAATAAACTTTATTTACATATGAGGAATAACTTTGCTTTGATTCATTTACATCATAAGTATTTGTCATGAAAAATACAAATATGAAACTCGATGCAAAAGCAATTGATTCTGTGGTATCTATTTTTGGATGTGGGACACCAAGCAAATCTTAGGGGGTACTTATTGAAGTGATCGGATATGACATTAAAGAATGATGCCCTTTCTCTAAAGATAGAAAGCTCACCCTACAATGGACCTAATCACTTAATAAGGACTCCTAAGGCATGATGTCTTCGAATATACCATAGATCTTTCCCCTACTCTACATGGAAGAGTAAAGTAGGATTTATTTTAAGTTGGGTTCTTTAGTTTCCTATGGAGGCAAGCCTCCATAGTTAATTACATCATAGGAAATAAAATTTTTTAAGAAAACACTCGATTAAAGTAGGCAATTATAGTCTCCAAAGATTTCAAGGTTAAGATTATCAAAGGATTGGCTATTTTGGAAAATCAAATGGGATTGTTCAATTGGAAAGACTTATTTTGGAATCCAAAGGAAGATAAGTAGAGAGCACTCATGATACTAAGAAGTCTAGTAAGTGCTCCAATCTATCCTATGGTGATGCTTTATATATTTGAAAGTAAAGAGATTTATTTTGTTTGAGTTGAATTTTTATTAAATTTTTAGAGCTTATAATCCATCAATACAAGATTGTGGAAATGCCTAAGAGGTGAGGATTTATGCTTATAGCCCATAGGAAACAGCTACCTCGGATCCTAAATTTAAAGAGATTTAGCACGAGCTAAAACACGACGTAAATCTAAGCGAAAGATTCACATAATGGTTTACCCCACAAGAGAGGATAAACCCATCCAACTCTTCTAGACTTACAACCGCTTAGAGTGGCCGCCAGCTAACTCCTACGATTTAAATCCATGTAAGCAAGTCTTATGAAAGTGCAAGATAGTTGGGTTGTTATTTAATTAGAAAGAAATTAAAGTCTTAAACTCACTCCCTAAGAGACTAGAGCATGACTGGTATGATCATATGACTTAATCTAAATTACAAAATCTTTCTAATTTTTATTTCATTTCGACACATTCATTTGGGCAAAAGCTTGGGATTTTATGCCTAAATGCATGATAAAATAAGGTTATTGGCTAAATCAGTGAGAACAGGGTGTTCTCCACCACAAGGGATACCCTCATAGGTAAAGCATTCCCCTATCATGTAAGATGAAATCCCCCATATTAGAAGAATATGATATGCATGATGTGATACATACAATCATACAGCTAAAGGGTTACTAAAACTTTTAATTATCTTGTTTATAGTCTAGGTTTTATGATGAGGTTGTGAGTTGATTAAAATTTAATTATGAGTTATTAGTTGGGAGTAGAAAAATTAATTTTATCCTAAGAGGTTATCGCATCCAAGCCGCACAAACATCAAACATTAAAAAATTATGAAAAGCATGCTATTTTGATGCTTAATCTAAACATAACGTCAATCAAACATGTTTAAATTGCGTAAAAGAATAAAAGGCCGGTGCGATCGGGTTCTGTCATACACCTCGAAAAAAGAAAAGTTGGGTAGCCGAGCTCTACCCTTATACAACCCATATTACAAAATAATACATGCTATGTGGGGTCTTCTTTTCTTCATTTCTTCATGTCCTCTTTATCTTTCTTTTGAGTTGATTTGCTCTAAAGGCATCGCAGGGCATCCCAAGGACTAAGCCTTCTGGCCACTGCTCATCCTAATCCCCATAATACTGATCCTAATTTTTATTACAAAATTACATTTTATATGAAAAAGTAAATCTAACTACACCTACAAAATAAAGGTTAGCTAAATATACATACATTCTAACATAGTTATATTATAATATGGGCTTAGTACCCTGCACATGGGTAACTAAGCCCACCTGTCTTAACTTAAATTATGCTTAGGGGCTTAAGCAACCTGGAAAGATAGCATTTATATTTATTTTTAAGCAATCCCTTAAGCATAATCTCCTATAGAAAATATGATTAGGCTAACAGCGGCCTACCATCCAGTATATGAAGCATACACCCTAACATCTAGTCTAACACATTGCATCACAAAACAAAACATACACCATACATATACATCCTAACTTAGGACTAAAAGTGGTGACTTAGTTCTAATGTGTGTGTTAAGGTTTGGTTCGGTATATCTTACTATGCATTAGAGTTATGATTTTTTAAGTTTGTAAGGATTTAATTTAACATGAAAGGTTGGTTTCACTTCAAGTTGTTTAATTGATTTGAGAATTTTAATTTATATTTTGTTTTGTTTTATATGATTTACACTTAGCATCTAAGTGTTATAAAGAGAAGAAGGAGGATGGTCTTCTTTCATTCCTACCTTAAAACTTTCTAAAAGTATTAATTTGATTTAGTTCTCTTTAATGAATGACTTATTAAATAATTTTTAATTAATCTTAAGTTTAGGTTAACTTTAAATGACCTTATCCAATATTAAAGGCTTCTTAAGATTAATCAAATTGAATTACTATCACATGAAACACACCAAGTCATTCCTTTCTATCAAATGTAACATGCATATGATTTAAAACTTAGCATATCTATACATGCAATATATTTTAACACATTTAAATGATCATGAATGTGCATGTTTGAAATTTATATTATTCATTTTGGTTGAATTATATAAACATATAAATTAAAGCTCTATCCAAATTCTAATACCAAAATATATAAGGATGGAATCACATAAGTATGTGTCATTATTAACCAAGAAAGTGAGATAATCAAATGACCTCCTTGGGCCTAACTAAAGTCTCATATTTTTGGGATGTCCAGACTATATACTTATTAATATTTCAAACCTATGTAAATTTATACATGAATAAAGAAAAAAGAGCACTAATATATATATAACATGTGTTAATAACTTAGGTGAATATGGATGCATGCATTTTTAGTAAAAAAGGAGGATCCTTATTCCTTAATTAAATACACACATATATGTATAAAATATATAAGCAAGTACGTGACATTGTTAACCAAGGAAGTGTGATAATCAAATGACCTCTATGGGGCTAGCTAAAGCCTCGTATTCTCAGGATATCCAGACTATAAACTTGCTTTCCTAGATACATATAGAACTAACGGAGAGAGAATCATGCAAAGTTGCATTTTTATTTGATCTAATTATTTATGTATGTGAGTTAAAGTTCTATTCAAATTCTCATGTAGAAATACATGATAATGAAATCAAATAAGTACGTGTCATTATTAACCTGGGAAGTGAGGTAATCAAATGGCCTCCTTGGGGCTAACTAAAGCTTTATATTCTCAGGATGTCTAGACTATATACTTATTAATATTTAAGCACATATAAATATACTCATGAATTAAAAAAGAGATTTACTTTTCATATCTAAGCTATAAGCACATGAAAAATATATATGTATTCATAACTACTATCACTTCATATGTTGTTATCACTTTATAAATTTTAAAAAATAGATTTAGATTTAATAGTGATAATAGCCACACATATGATAAGTTAATCCAACAAGTGCAAACTTACATAAATAAACATCATTTGATTCATCTATATTTAAAAGAATGAATGCATGAAATCAATTAACATATAATATCTAAATTGATTGGAAAGGAATGACTAAGTACAAACACATGGTTCATTCAACTAAATTAATTCCTAAGGATAATCACATCAAATAAAACCATTAAAAGAAAATCAAAGCTTCTTTATTAATTTATGACTTAAGATTTTGATTAAGTTTAAAGAAGTGAAGAATTATTTGTTGTTTTAATCCCATTCTCACATTGGTAATTTGGTTTGGTTTAAGAAAAGTTAACTAAGTGAATTTTATGAATTAATTAAGTTGGATCCTTAATTAAATTAATTAATTACCCTTACTTTTGCTTCTTTAATTTGATTAACCACTTAATTATGAGTCACAAATGACATGAACATGTAAGGAAATAAAATTGCAATGCTCTGCAGGGACTTAATGCAAATGGATCATAATTAAAGGTTAATTAAATTAAAACACCTAATTAAGTATTTTTATGATTTTCCCACACTTATGGGCTAATCATAATTTCCTTAAAGTGTCTTTATGTTATTAAATACATAAAGAGAAAACCTTAATTTCATTGTTAACTATCTAATGTGATTATGATTTCAATTTTATTAGTTAAGCCACTTAATTAGTTAATTAACCCTTAATTAATCTTCATATTAATTAACTTTCTTTCAAAATGGAGTGGACTTAAGAAAAGAAGTTATGAAGGAGGTCCTAACTCCACTCCTCTTATCCATTCATTGTTAGACAGTGATTAGTGAGTTTAATTAATTAATTTGTTACTATTTATGGTGTTAGTTAGCCATTAAGTGGATTAAGAGAGTAATTAGGGCTTAAATGATCAATTCTCCTAATTAACCAAGCAATAAATCTCAAGAAAATTATAGGAGGTAGAGGTCATCCCATTAAACTAACACACAAAGTTTGAGATTAATTATTTAAGTAATCAGAGCTTGATTAAGCTAATTAAATTTTCATTTAAACTTTAATTAAGCCTTAATCTCTGTTCAAAATTATTTGAAATCAATTTTAATTGAATCGTCTAAATTATCTTTACAATGAGTATTTATTTATATATTTTTTAACTTTTTTTACAATTTGTTATAATTTTTCACAATTTCAACCATTAAAATAATTAATTAAGCCTAATCTAATTTGATTTAGTATTATTAATGTTTAATAAATGATTTAATTGATGATTGATGATTTATATTTATTTACTTAAGTTTAGTTTAGAGTTTAATTAATACTTAAATGGGTTTTCATGTAATTAATTTTAGATTTATGTTTAATTTGGTTATTATGTTTACATATTTAATGATTAATTAGTTATCTTATTTCATATGGATTGAATAAGATCTAATTTAGTTGTATATTAATTTGATTAAGTTTACCTTAATTTTATTTGATTTAATTTGATTAATATTAAGTGATTAGCTAGGATGAATTGGATTTATAATTAATTTGATTTAGAGTTTAATGATTAATCAATGTTCAATTTACTTTAATTTATTAAGTGATTTTATATGATTAAGATTCAATGTTTGATATAGGTTTAATTAGATTAGTTTAGTTTGCATAGTTAACAAAGTTGATTATTTGTAGGTGGAAATACGAACTTATATAATTAAGAGTTTGATTATTGGTTGTTTTATTTGAATTATTTTATCCAAATTAAGTTTAATTTTCTTTAAGTCTTTTCTTGATTTCTTTCATTTAATTTAGTTTTGTTTAAGCAATTAATTAACTTAAAGTGACATTTTATTATGAGTTTAGTTAAAGATCTATCTTAGTTGAAAGATTAAATAAGTTTAATTTGATTGGAGATTAAAGTTTCATTAATTTGTTTAATTATGAGTTTAATTTAAAATTTAATCATTTAATTGAGTTTTATTAATTTAATTAGGTTTAAGTTTATGTTTATTTCAATTTCATTTGAAGACTATTTCTGATTTGAGGTTTGATTAACAACCATTTAAGTGTTATGTTATTTTTGATTTTTGATTTAACATTTAAATTATTATGAGTTTAGATTTAATTAATTCTTTAAATTATTAAATCTTAATACTAAGTGTTTATTTTAGGTTTATTAAGCTTCAAAAGATCATATCATTTTCCTAAGGATCTTAAATGTTAACTGAAATAATTTAAACTATTTTGAAGATTTTTATAATTTTTCGGACTTTTATTATTTTATTTTATTAAAATATACAATCTATACAATCTGAGCTTCAAAATTCAATATCTCCTAATTCAAAAGTTCTTTTGACTTGAAATTTTTATGATATGTATATTTTAACTTCAGTTTCTATCTCTAAAATTTCAAATCAATCTGATGTATATTTTTAGTCTAATTAATGAAATTTAATTTTCACTAAAACATACATTAAGCTTGAAATACCCAATAAAATTGGGGATTTTGAGCTTGTTGAATTCCTCTTGGAAAGAAGAATCCAATGATTCCTTATTTATAATTTTTCATTGGGTATTTTATTTTTTATGAATTTTTGAAGTTTCAAGAAATTTAAATAATTTTTAAAATAATAAAATCCCGATTTTCTTACTTAACCTTAGTGCCACATGGCATTGACTGGGCCATGCGGTTCCGCATGGCGAAGCCTAATTGGGCCACGTGACACTAACGCAGTGTTTGAGCGGGAAGGCATAGTTTCGTTCGTGCCAATCGCGGATTAGATGGTCCAGATTGAATCGCGTGATCTAAGGGATGAAATCCGACCAGATCTCCTTCTAATCATAACCATCCATCCCTATTAATAGGAGATTGGATGACTACTATGTGTCTTCTTCCCAACAGACTAAAGTGATGTTCGTAACACGAAATTGACGGACGAACAAGAAAATCGAACGTCAAGGGTCCGTTTCGGGCTCCATTTCGTGGCGATTAATGCCGGAATACTCCTATTTTTGCATTGGGATCGTGTAAAATAAAAGATCCAAGGGATATCTAATCGAAATTCCTAAAATTGTGCAAGCATCATCACAAATAAGATATCCTACAGTCGGCTACGGGATTTATAAATTACCTCACCATGGATGATTTTCGGCGGCAGAGTTGATTCGAACACACTCCTGGATGCGAGACAAAGCTTTGGAATTGTTGCATGTAGGAAGATTTAGGTCGGTAGAGTAGGAGAATTTAATGTCTTAGCGTTGCACAAAAGTTCCGCACATACAATAAAAGAGTTTAAGAGACTTCAGAATTTTTACGTGGAAAACCAAAAAAGGGAAAAACCACGTCTAACTCACTTAAAAATAATTTCACTATATCAGCTTCTATTATAATTATTATCCTTTCTCCAAAGTTGGAGAAGGATAGCTTACAAGAATAAGTTTTGTGACAAACTTCACTGGATTAGCAACGAAAGCCTTACTTAAGTTGGTAGTCTGATGATTCAAAGAAAACTATCGAAAGATGGTCGGGTGGTGGTTTGGTAGTAGCTGGAAATAGTGAATGACGATGGTCGATGGTGATCGAACTATCGGCAGTGTAGCATGGTGGCGGGCGGCGGTGACCAATAGTGGTGACCGGCGACATTACGATCCGGTGGATCCATGATGATCGGTGGTGGTGCGGCGGATGGTGGTGATGATGGGCGGCGGTGGTATTGATGGGTGGCGATGGGGGTGTTGGGTGGTGATCAACGGTGGCAGTCAACGGCAACGATAGCCTGCGGTCGATGGCCCGATTATGCTTTGAGATTATTCGAGTCTCAGAGCTCTCTTCTTTCTTTAGCTTCGAGTCCCCTCATATAAAGAATGAGGAGCTATTTGTAGATTATGTGAATGACATTTCTATAAATATAGGCAAAATCCAAATCACTCCATCAGACGACTCAAAATGATTCTTTTGATCATCTAATGTATTGTAAGTATTTGAATGCTCAAATAAAGTCAAAATTAAGAGATCTTAGGTTTGCTAGATTTGCCTCGTCAAGATGCTCGATTTGACTATAAACACTCTATAGTTAAGAGATATTTAGGGATCCCATTAATATCCCAAAGTTTTCAATTATATTTTAAGTGCCTGATCTGGGTTAGTCTCGACTCAGAATCAGATTGCTTTCGATATCAAGAGTCATGCTTCAACTAGTATAGTTTTCAGTGACATCAGTTACCCCTCTATTTTTGGATGATATCATCTCTATCATCCAAAAATACATGCAAAATAATTGAAAATAACAACTTCTTCAATGTTAATGAAATTTGCGGGTTCATTAACCTTTGCGTCAGATATAGTTTGAGAGAATAGATCTTCATGGGCGCACAAGACTATGATCATAGAAGCAGGCATAAGAGACCAGTCACACAGGTGCGTGAGGCCACAAATGTGTGGGCAAGCAGAGCAATGGACGTCTTATCCAAGACTTTTTGACCTATCCTAGGTATTAGTCAAAGCATTATTTGATATCTTATCTATATGGAATAGGTTATGGGAAGTCCACCAAAGACTTTTTGACATATCCTACGTATAAGTCAAAGTATTATTTTATGTTTTACTTATATTGAAGAGGTCATGGGATGTCCACCAAGGACTTTTTGACCTATCATAAGTATTAGTCAAAGTGTTACTTGACTTCTTACCTGTATGGAAGATGTCCGATCAAATATTTTTATGATTGATCATGCCCCGACTTAGACACAACGTGAGTTGTGCATTTCTCAAGTGAGAGGATTGAATGAAGAAGATTTATGTGCAACAAGCTTGAAAGAAAAGTCATAAACACATTACTTTGATAAGATCAGTGATACAATACTATCATAAAATAACTTAACAAGGGGAATGATAGTTAACAAAAGACATGGGGTGAAGAGAAAATGACAAACGAGACAAAATAAAGGCGGCAATATTTTTGCAGTAAGAATCACTAGTAATACTTTCATAGATTCTCCGTGTTCTAAGTTTGAAGCAAGGTTTTTTTCTCTGGATCCTTGAGCTTAAATGTTCATGGCTTGACCATAGGTAGTTCATGGCTTGACCATAGCTGTAACCACATAAAGGCCATCCCAAAGATATGAGAGCTTATTGCATTGAGGGCCTTTGTCAGCTTCAAGACTTCGCATGACCAAGTCACCGATAGAGATGGGAAGGGTTTCACTCTTCTATTGAAGTGACAAACTACTCTTTAGTGGTAGGAAGTAGTCCGAAGTAGGGCCATGTTAAGAGTTTCGGGGAGTAGGTCTAAGTTCTATTGGAGGTTTTCTTCATCGCTATTATGATTGAATGATTCAACTCTTAGACATAGAATTTTGATATCTACTGGTATAATAGCCTCTGTAAAACACAAATTATAATAGTCTCACCAGTAGGAGTTCACAAAGTAGTGCGGTAAGCCCAAAGAATACTAGAGAGCTCCTTAACCCATTGCCCCCCAGCCTTCTCGAGGTGCATTTTTAACCCTTTGAGTATAGTCATATTTGTAGCTTTAGTCTATCCATTAGTTTGATGGTGGGCTGCAGCCATATGCAGTGAATGTGAAGATCTTTACAAAAAGATGTAAAGACTTTTTCAGTAAATTGGGTTCCATTATTAGTGGTGATCTTTGTAGGAAGACCTAATTAGCATATTATATTCTTCCAAATAAATTATTTAGCATTTTTCTCCATGATTTTAGCGAGTGGTTCAGCCTCCACCCATTTAGTGAAGTAGTTAACAGTTAAAATGATAAACTTTTGTTACCCTGACGCTATTGGAAAAGGTCCCATGATATCAATTCTCCATTGAGAAAAGGCCATGGGCTTTGAAGGGATGAGAGCTCTGTAGGTGGTGTATGAGAGAGGTTAGAGTGCAACTGATAACTCACACATTTTTTTGTGAAATTCAAGGCATCTTATCTCATCGTAGGCTAATAGAACCCTTGCCTCATGATTTTAAGGGTTAACACCCTTCCTCCTAGGTGTTCTCCACATATTTCAGAGTGAACCTCTTTTAATACATAATCGGGCGTTGATGGTGAGAGGCATTTAAGGTATGACCAAGAAAAAGCTCATTTGTGTAGTTCACCTCTGATAATAATAAAGTTTGTTGCTTATCTTTGGAGATGAATTGTAGCAGTTGGGTCTTCAGAAGGGTCCCTTCTTGTAGAAGGGATAGGATGGGGTCCATCCATGAAGGTTCATTCATCTCATTAAATTCTTGTATTACCCATGACCCTTGGATACTAGAAAAATATATTTTCTCAATGCACCTCTAGTACTTGAGGTAGTGAGCTTAGCGAGAACATCAGTTTGAGTATTTTTCTCTCGAAGTAAGTGAATGATTTGATGTATCTTGATATAGGCAAGAAGTGACCTCACCAAGCTGAGGTATTGTGCTAGCTAGGGATTATGACCATAAAAATCTCCCTCGACCTGGGAGGCGACAAGCTGAGAGTCAGTGTAGATCATTCAGTTTTGAGCTTCATAATCTATGGCAAGTCTTAACCCTGTGATAAGAGCCTCATATTCAGCCACATTATTAGTTGCAGGAAATTTTAAGCGAAGCCCATACTCTAAGGTGTCATACTGGGGAAAATAACTAAGATTCCTGCTCCGGCACCAGTGTTTCTTGAATCTCCATCAACATAGAGGATTCATTGAGTTGATGAAAGGGGTGTAGAAGATAGCTCATTTGGAGTAGGGACATGTACTCAACTATAAAGTCTGTGAGTACTTTAGGCTTTATGTCTGACTTGGGTAGAAAATAAATATCAAACTCTCTTAATTTTATGGACCACTTAATTAATCTTCCAGATGCCTCCAATTTCTGTAGAATGGCCTTCAGCGGTAAATGGTTATAAACACCAATAGTGTGAGCTTGGAAGTATGGAAGTAATTTTAGTGCTGAGAAAATTAAAGCTAAAGCCATCTTATCTGCTAGTGGATAACGACTTTCTATATCAGAGAGAATTTTGCTAATATAGTAGATTGATCATTGTATCGCATTTTTCTCTCACACTAAAACTGAGCTTATTATGAGAGGAGACTTCGAGATATAAGTATAACATATCTCCTTAGATAGGTTTGGATAGTAAGGGTGGAGATTCTAAATATTCTCTTAGTTGCTCAAAGAGCACATCAATCCTAAAATTATCATTTTTAGTTCCCTTTAATATTTTAAAGAATGACAAGTATTTATCTCTAGAACAAGCTAAGATGTCGGATAAGGCAACAATTCATCCATTCAAGTGTTGAACTTCCTTAATATTTTTTGGAGGTATCATATCTTAGAGTGCTCTGATTTTTTCGAGATTAGCTTCAATCCCGCGATTGGTGACCATGAATCCAAGAAATTTTCTCGACGTAAGCCCAAAGGCACACTTGGTTGGGTTGAGTTGTATGTTATAACATCGAAAGAGGTTAAAACATATTTCTAAATCAGAAATATATTATGATTCTTCCAAGCTTTTTACTAACATGTCATCCACATATATCTCCATTATGTTGCCTAAGAGGTCTTTGAAAACTTTATTCATGAGATATTGATAGGTAGCACTAGCATTATTTAACCTGAATGACATAACTTGGTAACAATATAAATCTTTATTTGTTTAAAAAGATGTGGCTTCTTCATCCGTTAGCCCATTTTTATTTGGTTGTACCTTGAGTATGCATCTAAGAAATTGAGCACTTTATGCCCAGACATAGCATCAACCAATTGGTTAATTTAGGGGAGGGAAAAACTAACCTTTGGGTAAATTTTATTGAGATCAGTATGATCAATACACATTCTCTAAGTTCCATTTGCTTTCTTAACTATGACAACTTGCTAACCATGTAGAGTAATGTACTTCTCGTATGAATCCTACTTCTAAGAGCTTGTTAACTTCTTGTTCAATAGCTTGGAGACGATCAGGTGAAAAACTCCACTTCTTTTGGATGGCCAGTTTGAATGTTGGATCAATTATGAGGGAGTGCATGATTACATTGACCCCATATTGACTCCGTGCAAAGATGTCTTGATTCTTGCACAAGAAGTCTATATATTTTACCCTCTATTTGTCTGAGAGTAGAGATCCGACTTGTACTATTCATAGAGGTTGGTCATTTAATAATGAAATAGAGAGTAAGTCTTCTATAGGCAAAGCCCTCTGAGATACTTCTTCATCTCAAAAGTAAAAATTTTTGATACTGAAGGTCATTGAATAGCGTGGTTGAGCGTGTCTAAGGTAACATGATTGTGCTATTTGTTGATTTTCACAGACCACACCAATCCCAACGAGAGTTAAAAATTCCATCTTAAGATGAGGTATTGAATTAACAACACCAAAGATTGATTAGAGGAGCCTTCCAAAGATAGTGTTGTATGCTGAAACTGACTTGATCATTATGAATTGAATTGAATAAGTCACTTGTCGAGAAAATTCTTTGAGAATAATAGGAAGGGTGATTGCCCCCTCCGCTCTCACAGGGCGATTATCAAACCCATATAATGGTCCTGCAGTGAGTTGGAGATTTTCCCTAATCAGGCTCATGCTAAGAAATGTGGAGTAAAATAAAATATCAACAGAACTCTCATTATCAATCAAAATTCTCTTAACATTATAATATGGTCGATCTCCATGACAAGTGGATGATGTGGAACTTGGACTCCTTCTAAGTCATTAAAATGATCAATATGAGATTTCTTTAACTCCAGCTCTACGAATGTGGCGATGAAGGCTTGATTAGATAGTAGTGATCATCGTGTAATTATTTCAATTTCTCCAATTATTTGACGACTATTTTGTTATTTCTATGATTATCCCTATTCCCCCCCCCCCCACCTCAGTTGAAGTTATGTTTGCTTGAGTTGATTGATTATGCACAAATCAACCGAGATATTCTTGCCGAATGAGCCTCTTGATCTCTTCTTTGAGTTATTTACACACCTCTGTAGTAGGTCCATGACTTCGATGGAAGTGACAATATTGCTCATGATTTCCTGAATTTGGTTTCAATGCATGTGGCCACTTAATGGTCTCTTCATCTCGAATCACCATCAAGACGTTAACATGAGATCTGTTTTGTGGTATGTATTCTTTTTCTGGTCATGGTTCACATCATTGGTGTGGGTGTCGTGGAGGGAGATCACGACTGCCTTATTGCTTCTATTGATGGGATTGTTGATCTATGTTTTGTGGAGCAGTCTTATATTTTTCTGTGAATTTTTCAAACTATTTCGATGATCATTAATAGCCTCATCGGCAGAAATTTGTGCTTCAACACAATGAACCAAGTCGGCATACGAGCGGACCGTATCATGCATTAGTGACGAGTAGAAAGGCCCAAGACAGAGTCCTCCAAGAAAAACTCCTCTTAGTAATTCAAGGTCCACCCCTGGTATTTGGTGAGCTTCTAAGGAGAACCTCCGGAAGTACTCCTTAAGTGATTCACCTTCATTTTGATGAACGCCTGAGAGATGAGAGGAATCTTTAATGATCCTCGATTCACAATAAACTATTCTACAAAAATCTTGGTGAGTTCTTCAAAGGTATGGATAGATCTCCTTAAAAGGGAGTAGAACCAAGTGCGAACCTAACCCTTGATGGTGACTGGAAAGATCTGACAAAGTAGTGTGTCAGGAGCTCGTTGGATGTGCATGATGGTTCTGTAATGGTCGATGTGTTCATATGGGTTAATTGCCCCATCATAGGAGTCGATGCTTGGAAGCTTGAAACCTACAGGAATAGGATGTTGAAGAATTGCTTCAGCTAAAGGTGAAGACTCCTTATAGTCGCAGTGAGAGGGAAGATGATTTATATCTTTAAGATAAAATTCTTCTCGGGTTAAGCATTGTAATTCCGCACGTATAACATGACGGGTGGAATCAAAAGGGCAAGAACGTGTCAAGCCACCGGCAATAATTGGTGGGTTAGCAATCGGTTGAGCCACAAGTGATGGATGAGTAGAACTAGCAGTGTCAAGGAGGTCAGCATCACGGTCTGGAAGCGGAGGAACTTCAGCCTGATGGCGAGAAGGCACTGTGTCATCATTTTGACTTCCCCTGGCTAATGATCGATCTTAGGAAAGATGTGTTTGTCGCAGTAGTGATTTTCATGTTTCTCGTGAAAGTTGAATTATCTCATTTTGAGACTCTTCCATTCGATAAACACGATCTTCTAGAGAGGTTTCTATTGCACCTTCACCAATGTGGGGAAGTAAGCCCTAGTATTAAGGATTGGTTTTGGGAGTGATGAGTTGGGACATTATGAGTATCATGCTTTATAGGCCAGGTGTTCATGAGAGATTGATGGGATTCCTTTCCCAGATGATGACACCATGTGCAAAAGATTCAGAGTAGATAAAATGATGTCTTAGCGTTGCACAAAAGTTCGCACATAAAAGAGAGAGACCTCAAGATTTTATAAAAGGAAAAAATCCCGGACTTAAAAAATACTATATTATCTTATGTTACTTATGTTAATTATTATCCTTTCTAAAGTTGGAGAATGATAGCTTACAAGAATAAATTTTTGAAGCTTCACAGAAGGATTAAGGTAGTCGATGATCCATGAAAACTATCAAAAGATGGTCTGGATGGCGGAGATGGTAGCAGAACGGAATGACGGTCGGCGGATCCACGACTACTGGTAGGTGGCGGGTGCGTGGCCGTGACACAGGTATCACGGCAACATTGACTAGTGGTGACCGTCGGGCCGCTGAAAGCGGGCGTGACAGCGGTGGCCGGACTTGGCGGTGATCGCATTATCCGACGGATGACCGGCGGTGACCGACCGAGTCGAGGCGTCGGCTGAGTGACCGACGGCGTGGTGACCGACGCGGTGGTGGCAACGATGCCCGCGGGTCGGTATTCATTATGCTTCGAGTCTCTTTTCTTTAGCCGTCCCCATGTGAAGAATGAGGGGCTATTTATAGATTATGGGAGTGACATTTCTATAAGTATAGGCAAAATTTAAACCACTCCATCGTACAGCTCAAAATGATTTCTTCAATCATCTGATATATTTTAAGTATTTGAATGCTCAAATGAAGTTAGAATTAAGAGATCTTAGGCTTGTTAGATCCGGCTCGATAAGATGCTCAATTTAGTTATAAACACTTTATATTTAGGAGCTATTTAGGGATCTGACTAATATCCCAAAAAAATTAATTATCTTTTAAGTGCTTGATCTGGGCTAGTCTCGACTCAGAATCGGATTGCTTTCGATATTAAGATTCATGCTTCAACTAGTAGAGTTTTCAGTGACATATCAGGAATGAATCTAAACTCTTGCCTTGCCTTAAAACGTCGTAATCACCACATTTAGCCACACTTTGTCAAAATCTGCTTGGATTGAGTCATTTTCACGACTAGAAGAAGTGGAGATGGGTTTTTCTTGCTAAGAGGAGTTCTTTGAGCTTCTCTGATGCAGAATTGGATCTCTTTGGTGCCTCTTTTCCCTTCTTGGTAATAAAATCACCATCAGATGGGAGGTGGATGGTGGCAAGGATTGGATTTTGATTTTTCTCTCTCTCTCTCTCTCTCTCTCTCTCTCCATTTCACCTATAGAGTTTATGAATATGATGATTTGAGTTATTATCCCAGCTTGATTTGATTTGGGACAACTTATGTTGGCCCAAAGGAGTTGTGTTAGGTTCAAGCAATCCAATTTGACTCATTGGTTTTGGATTTGTTTAATTATATTTGATTGATCATTTACTGATTAATTTTGTTTAATTTGGATTAATTTTGACCCAATTTTGAATTGACCAATTTGATTTGGTTTTGTATTTTATGTTTAGATTATGTTTCAATTATATTTTATGAATTATTTGAAATATTTATGGTCAATTATTTGGATTAATTTGCTTGATTTGACCCATTTAGAGTTCAAATTCAATTGACTCACTCAAGCTCTAATCATGTTTGATTAAGTGGTCATGATGATTTAGAGTAATTAGTTTTATTTGATTTAATGTTAATTTTGATTTGAATCCATTTTAACCTAAATTTGCCTTAATGGGTTAAATGATCTAATTAACCCTATTGAGATCTTATTTGATTTAGATTTATTTAGTTTTATGTTTAAGCATATTCATTTGATGATTTTTAGCCTTTGGAGTGATTTAATTTGGACAATTTTTTGTTTTTTTGACTTTTGACTTAATGGGGCCCACATGGGTCAACTCTAGGTCAAATGACCTATTTGCCACTTTGAACCTCATTTGAATTTATTTTTGAGTTCATTTGTATTTATGCATTGATTTTATGCTTTTTATTTGATTTAATTTGATCTAAATTTGATTTAATTTAATTTTATTTGCATAGGTGATTTTGAGCTTAAAAAGGTTAATTGAGTTAATCAACCTAATTACCTCAACCCAAGCTCAATTGGATTTAGATTTCAATTCAAATATATTTGATTTAGACTTCTATTGAGTTTTATTAAATTTGGGTTTAATTTGAGTCTTGGCTAAAGAGGTAGGCATGAGCTTATTTAGGCCATATGATGGGTAAGTCATCTTAGATTCTAAGGCTTAGCCTAATCATATGGAAAACTCTCCTAAAATCTTTAAGTTTAGGTTAAGTGTTCACTTAGATATTAGAAGTGTCCAATGACTAAGGAGCTCTTAGTGTTTAGAAGACTCCTAGACCTATGATAGGAAGATTGAACCCTCACTCCAAAAGTGAGGTCAACAGATTCTTATCAAACTAATAAAAAAAATACACTTTATAGTACCTTTTGATCAAATCATCTCGATGCTCTTTTAAATTAATCCATAAATTTTACAAATTATTCCCAAGTCATCCTTGAGGATGAAAGAATGGTAGCATTCATCTTTTTTTTTTTTTCAACAGAGGAATATAGTAAGAACAACATTTCGTAAGAAAGATGAATTCTACCATTCATTCATCCTCAAGGATGACTTAGAAATCGTGTGTAAAATCCATGGATTACAGAAGAGCATCGAGATGGTTTCTGATTTTCAATGGTCAAAAAGGTACTGTGGTACAAGTATATTTCATGAAATATAAAGTTTATTAATTGCTGCCAAAAATAAATTTGATTCTTTCTTTCTTTAGAATAGTCATGATCTTGAATTCAAAGACATCATTAACATGAATAAGCGCAATGATTTAAGATTACAAGATCTATCACTTGAAAGAAAGGCATATTTAATAGAAGAGAAACCTTCAACGAAAGGTTACCAAGAAGTGAAAAAAAAATTGTTGAGTGCGAGATAGTTAACACAGTGGTTGGAGAGTTGAGATGGGGAAGATTTCTTTTAATTACCTCATCTTTTCTTTTAGTGTTTAAACACTAAGATAGTCTCATTGTATATATTGAGAATAGAACATGTTTTTAAAACTTGATAAGATCAGCTGCTTTAACTGGTTCAATCATGAATCGTTCTTCTTGTTAGTTTGATTCAAGCTCAAAATCGCCTCTGCATAGAATCAGCTAGAACGGGAGTTGAACTAGAGTTGAACTAGTGAACATTTTGATTTTCATGGAATTGGCCAGTTATAAAATTAATCAAAATTTAATTTTTTATTTTTAAATTGGATGGATAAAAATAAGATATTTATAGTAAAAACAAAGAAAATAGTCCCCATGCTATATATAAATAACGATTTTTTATTTCTAATGGTCAAACTCACTATGGTTCACTGGTCTAGTGTTATATTTTTGGTGTATATTTTTTTCTCCATGTTATATAATTATTATTGTGACTAATATTACTCAATTGCATTGTACCAATTAAATTTTAAATATTGCTTATGTATTTTATGACTATTTTAAAATATTACTAAATATCATGATCATAATATAATTATATTATTTGATGACAAATCACTCGATCAAAGAGCTGTGGTCATAACTGCACTTTTATGTAGTGTCATTTGACGACAAAGTCATGCGGACTAAAAGACAAGAGTTATGTCTTACTAACGTGAGATTATTTGAGAGTAAACATAGCAATACATTTGATTTAACATTGATTTTTTTGTGAGCTAGAGTTTCTTTAAATTGCCACTCTTGATAAACAATTATGTAGAGTGGATTATATGAATTTTTGCTTTAAGTTGTTAAATTATGAATTTCATTTGAGCATTAAAAACTTAGTTACTTATTGAATTTTTTTGCATTTAATTCAATTCAAATTGACTTAGAATTTTAAACATACTTTTATGATAATATCACCTTCAATTGAAATCTCCATTCAATGTAGCCATTATCGAGTTTAGATTTTATCAACTATGTTTATTTACTTACAAAGAATTGAGCTTATAATCAAACTAAATATTATCTAATTCTCAAATTTTGTCAACTCTATCTTAAATATAAAAGATTGAGTTAGAATTTGCATTATATGATTTTAAATTTGAGGTGATTTATCATTAGTATTTTTGAGAATTTTTAATATTGATAACTCTCTCTGTTGATATTCTCATTTAACATGATCATTATTAGGGTGTTTAGATTTGCTTGATCATTCATACTTTGATATAATTCTTGTCAACTCTATTAAGCTAGTGACAATAGATTAGATCAACATTCATGTGTTTTGAGAATTTTAATTTAGGATGATTTAGCATTAATATTTTGGATATTTGAAAATGATTACCCCTTTGATTGATATTCTCATTTAATATGACCATCATTATGATTGGTTAAATGATTTAATTTATTATTACAAGCTTTGTCAACTTGCATACTTGATTACAGCGGATTGGATTCATAACAAGAATTTATAATTATATTACCTGATCTAAAACATAGAGTTTGTAGGTTTGAATATAAAATTATCCTGATTGAGATTTTTGATGATTGTATGTAAATGTAAAATCAAAATCTTAATTTAAAGAGGGATTGCTTAATTTTCATTTTGTCTTGTCAACTCCTATTCTCATGAGAAAGATCATCCTAGTTGAGTGAAACTTACAACTTTGTTGTAGGCAAAGCAGCTCGATCAAAAATATGTATAATCAATAAATTTTATTTTGCCTTTAAAAAGTAAATATTTATTGATTGTTTAAATATGTGTATAGTTCTTAAGGTAAGATTAAATTTAATTAATCATGATTTAGCTTACGCAGTATTTTCAAATCATGTGGTTGAATGTTTGACATAATGGTTGGAGCATATGCAGATAATTCATAATTATCTTTAATTACATGGGACACTCTCAAACACAAAAATTTAACACTTATGTGTTTAAGTTCCATGTAATTATTTTATAGTTTAGGTAATTTTACATTTGAATTAGAGAATTGATTTTGCATTTCAATGTAATGCTAAATTCAACCTACACATCCTTTTCAAACATTTAGATTATACTGAATCTCAAAGTTTGAGTACATACAAGCATTTATAACTTAAATGATTTCACTAGTTTAATATTATGCAATTAGATATTAAGGTACTTTTCATTCCTAAGACGAGACATTAGATTCAAGGCATTTTAGGATGTAAGCCTCAAAATTAAATTGCGCAAAAAAAAAAATTATATGCACATCAAAGTTTGAAACAAGAAATAATAATATTAATATTTCAACCTCTTAACATATTAAAATATAATATATTAATATCTAGATATAATAAGAAGTAATAAATTGTATAAAACATAAAGTAACATATTAATATCTTGACATTAAATCATGAAATTGTGGGCTCAATTTCCCACTTCGATAAAAGAGTAGTTTTATAATGTTTAGAAGGAGATGAGATAGTAGATAAGACATTACCTAGAGATTTCACCCTCATTTTGTCAGGACTTTAGATCCGGTTCTAGGTTTCCTATAGACGCAAGCCCCTATAGTTACCCCTCTCAAGAAGTGAGAACTTTCGATTAAGCTCGTTATATTATATGCATAGCGTATAGTAGATATAGAGTTTTAGAATTTAGATTATAAAATTCATCATTTCTTAAACCGGATGGTTGGGGAATGATGACTGCGATCTAGATCTCATGGTTTTGTCATCCCGGTGATCCACTCTTAGTAAGAGGAGGTAGTCGACCCCGTAAGGATCCTTATCGCACACACAGTTACATCGCCCAAGAAATCCTTCAGGGTGGTGTTTGTGGAGACATGCTTAAGTCTACCCGATGAGGGTTGTTTACCCTATCAAGTATATCCATGATTCACAACTCAAAGGGCGGAGCCATTGGAGCATACTACTTGTGATAATATAATATAATGGAGGCGGCCAAACCACTCGATCGAGGACTCGGTCATGCTTCATCTGTGAAGCCTCCAAGCCATGCGGTGAGGACACGAGCACGTCCACTAAGATTAATTGAAACATAGCGAACATTTGATTGACATTGGCTCTTTATGAGATAGAGTTTTCTTAGTTTACAAATAATATTGTGGAAGGTGGATAGATTGGGTTGGATTTAAGTTTTAATGATAAAATTTCATTTAAGCGGTTTTGATTGCTACTTAATTTAATTTGAAAAATTGATTAATTTGAATATGTTTAAGAGCTTTAGATCCTCAACTCTGTTTACTGAGATGATTAGATCTATATCCGACATCGGTTTCATATTTCGATTTGAAACTCTTATTATATGTTTTAGATTTTGTTAACGAAACAACCGCACAACATCCTCGGTACTTGAATTTCATTTAGCATTGGCATGTGTGTAATTAATAATTGGATAATTTTATGTTTGAATTGAGCTTTAGATCCGCAACTCTGTTTAACTTGTTAGCGGAGGATCGGATCTACTATCACGTAATTAGTTTCTGGATATTTTCAGTTGAAATTCTTATATTTTTTTGTTAACCCACTCGGTCACCAAGACTAAATTGAAACAACGTGCAGCCTTATCTTTTTCACTAACCAAAGACACCACCTGTGATCATAATAATGCAAACCCTAAAACACCTTGTTGAGGAAAAGTTTTTTTTAGAACTTATTTGTTAGAAAGTCCCCTTAATAGAATAAAACATGAATAAAAACCTCATTTAGCTATCGTGTTTCTAGACATAACTTATAATAAAGAAGAATTAAAAATACTTTCTGTAAAATAACTCATAGAAGATTACTTTCTCCTTTCTCCTTTTTTTTTTTCTTTGGCAGATGTTGAACCGATATGAACAACATACTCTGAAGTGCTCATCGTGCAAAGGTGCTTATGAGGGCTTCCGCAATGGGCAGAGATTACTTATTGCTGCGGCAGTAATATTTTGTGTATGTGTGGGAATTCCTTCGGAGATCCAACTGCGGCTTCTGCTTGCAGGTTCTACATCAGTGACCGCTGCTTTGGCTTATTTATTGCATGAGCTTCGAAAAAACTTTGTATTTGTTGATTATGTGCATTCAGAGATTGATTGAAGTAATAATTATTCAAGCTTTTTATAATATAATGTCACCTTATGTTTGTTAGAAGAGTGCTATAGTGTTATGATCAGAGGCTTAATTGTATTCCACTGTAAAGATTATACAACTGTTATATACATGTATAGAGGTATGATATACAATATTATTATGGCATGTATGGTTATACGCGCATGAACAACCTGACATCTCCATCAAAGATGCCTCGAGACATTAGCGTGTTTCATTTTTTTTTGATAATGAGGGGCTAAGGATAGATTTATAATAATAAACCGGAAGGTCAATGTTTAGGATTTGCCTTTCTAATTACAAGATTTGATTTTGATTGATGTTTTGCTTTCATGCTTTCTTCTCTCGCTTCGAGTATATATATGCGCATGGTATTGAATATGTGAGATTTCATAAAGATTTGCCGAACATTTGATCTTGAAACAATTAACAATAATTTGATTAAATTCATCAAAAAAATTTGATGAGATGGTTCTCTTATAATCTAATCAAATCATTCCCAGCAGCTGTTAAAGTTACCATTGGGCAAAATAAATGTCTATCTTTTGATTTTGATATCAAAATTTTGATTTAGATCCATGAAATGCGTGTCTTGCATTTGCAAGTGATATGTTCGACTCATTCAAAACATCAAGTAACTTATGTCTTATATAACTCATATTATCAATTTCTTATAACCAGCCACATTGCGCAAAATAAATGTCTATCTTTTTTCTTATCTATAATGGTACCTAGCAAGAAAATACTGATGTATTTTATGACAATTAATATATGTGTTAAAAAGATATAGGATGGTGCTCTATGCTATGATGTCAATATAAGAAAAAAAATTATCTTATGTGCTACCCTCATGTGAACTATTAATGATTTTCTTAGTTATAACATATTGTTTGAGTATAGTACACAATTTAAATTTATTTCTCCATGCTAAAACAAGCATGCTAATTCTTCATAAATTAAAATGCAGCCAAAAGTTTTGTTAATGTTTGCATGTATATCATATCTTTCATCAATAAAAAACACTTATTTGATAGAACACAACATGTGAGATTATCTCCTAAAAGAGCAAATGATAGATGTATAATCATGTTTGAATAGAATGCTATTTGTGGTAGGATAAGTTAGTAAAGGGGTAAAGAAAAAGCAAAAAATGCAAAAAGGAAGAAGAAAGTTATTCAAGATTAATGATTAAAAAAGGCCTTTTTTGAGCTACCATATTGATTATAAAACTTATGGCAACATAACTTCAATATGATGCACATTCAAAAAAATGTGAGAATTTTATGATGGCACTGTTGGATCTTAATAAATTAAAAACTAATTTAGAAGTATGATAGGATGCAATCATATTGGAGAATATAGGTCATATGCGGGTGTCAGGGCCCATGCGAGTGTATTTATAATTTATGTAATTTTATGTATGAATTATGAGGTTGATTTTATATTTTATGTTTTAATCCAATTTTAGCCTGCGCAGCCTTTTTAGATATTAAAATTTGCACTTGAAATATTTATGTCCGAGCACATGTAGGCGTTTATAGCTTAGCTAATTTCATCTAATTAATAAAATCATTGATTTTGAAATTCATAATTAGAATGAAATTTCTTAATTTTTTATTACAGGAAGCCTTATGATTTTTGTAGATCTTGATTTAGTATCGTCTTCTCTGAGGTTGCGGTCATGGATAAGGCGTTTTGATTTAGATTGCAGTTTAAAATATTATTTGTACTTAATTTACTTATTGAGTTTTTGTAATTCTCTGAGCTTGATTATATTCAATTTGAATCACTTTTGATAAGTTATCCGATTTTTTTTTATGTTTATTCTTACTAACTAATGCTTATTACTAAGTAATCACCTCCACATTCATATAGGAGTTATTAAACTCAATTTGGATTCATCCTTAGATTTTGAGTTTATTGCAAAATTTTTTTTCTAAGTCTGAAAATTAGACATAATTTTGGCAGCATTTTATCCAGGGGGAGCGACATCTAACAAGTCTTTGGTTTACTCGACGCTGGCGGTGTCTTACGACACCACAACATATATATATATATATATTCACATTCGCAAATCTCACATGTTATGACGCATTTTTGGCGCTATGATGCTAACCGCGAAGGAGCGGTTAGGTATCGATTGGAATGTAAGGTAAAGTGCGAGAAAATCAAAAGAAGAATTGCATTCCGATGTTCTTCTGACCTAGCAGCTTTTAAAGTGAGGATGTGATCTGAAATCGAGAAGAATTAATGTTGGCGATGTTCTTCTTCCGCCTTATAAATCAGCTAAGCGAAGGTGCAATCGAAAGAAGAATTCGCTGATATTCTTTTGTGGCGTGTAACGGACTAAAACGAGGGTGTGATCTTTGGAAATCGAAGAAGAATTAATCTGATATTCTTCGATTGCGGTGTAACGGAACAGACAACTAAAGCGAGGTCGGCGAAAATGAAAGAAGAATTCGTTGATGATGTTCTTCTCGGTTTGTTGAAGGTAGGAGGTTGAGCTGATGGGATGCGTGAAGCTAGTATGCTGGTTTGCGGGCTAATAGAATAGGCCGGAACAACGGGCTGGGCTGTAGAAAGGCGGGCTAGTGGGCTGTAGGAAGTGGGTTTGGAATAGGCTGGCAGAACAAGGAATGCAGACGGGCTGAGGCTCCACGCGTGCGGGCCGTGAGAAGGCGCGGCAGATGGCTGGACGGCAGTTCGGTTGCGGGAGACAGGATTTTGGGCCGTGGAAGACGCGGCTGCGGCCATTGGGACGGATTGCTGCCGGCGGCGTGGGATTGCTACCGGCGGCGCGATTTCGTGGCAGCGGGAACGGCGGAGAATAGGATTGCGGAGTGGGCCGGGTCGCACGACAGCAGCACGGGCCGGTGCGCGGCGGGCTGGCGGGACGCGAGGTGAGTCAGGTCGGGTCGCGGGACAGAGGCGCGGGCCGGTGCGCGACGGGCTGGAGAGTGTGCGGTGGGCCGGATCGGGTCACGGGGCAGCGGCGTGCCGCGGGACGGCGCGCGGGTGCGGGCTTAGCCGGCGGATGGCGAATGGGACTCGCGGGACGCGCGGAAACAGGATTGCAACGGGTGCGCCGGTGGCAGTGCGGTTTTGCGGGATTTTGCACTGGCGGTTCGTTGCACGAGATGCGCAGGCCGAAGCAGATTTGGCCGGAGGGAACGCGTGGAACGGAGGAAACCGAAAGCGGGGAGAAATTAACTTGCCTTTTTTTTTCCTTATCTTCTCTCCGACGGGAGAGAGGGTTGTCGGGGAGAGAAAAATGTGGGAGGCAAGAATGAGGGAGGAATGAGAGTAATGGTTTTCTTTTCAATTTTTTTTCTTTTTTATTTTTTTTTCAGTTAAAAATAGGAGGAACGGTTGAGCATAGCTAATTTGAAAATTTTTAAATTAATTTTAAATTAATTTAAATTATTTTAATTTAGATTTCGCATTGATAAATACACATAATCAATATATATATCGATTTAGGATAATTATTATTACTATGATAACTTTATGCATTTTCAGATTGGAGTTTGGTTAGTTTTATGAGTCAATTTAGCTTCGAAATGCGTGCTTTCAATTTTGATTTTGGAACGTGAATTGAGGAACATCTTATTTGATAGATTTTATTTGGCCGCGTTGAATACGGAGTCGTTTGATCCTCATCGCCACCTCACCTCCGATCTCGTCGGCGTTGATATTCGGATTGGTTCGTCAAGTTATCCAATATTTATATCGACCAATTCGTTCAACGTCAAATGGCGATTTCGTATGGAGGATTGATTTTGCCGTATAAGATATTTGCGTTGTCACTCGATATTTGCACAAATTTGTCCGAATTGAGCGCGGGCAATCTCATTGATAGATTTTGATATTTTGAAGCTAACGGTGCGATTAATTTCATGAACGGAGGTTGTTTGGTCATCGTCGGTGCCTACTCGACTCCGATATGCGTGTCGACGCATTGATAGCTCGAGCTCTTAATTGATTGATCGTTAGATTTTATAATATTTATATTCTGATCAATTTCGATGTTCTGAACGCGACGGTAAAATCCGTTCAAATCATGGAGGTCATTTACCATTTTTTGATGACATCCAAAGTATTTTAAGCCTCAATTTGCATCGCTCTCAGTCATCACTTTGTGCTGTCTTGACTTATGACACGTATGTGGAGATCAACAGAAATAAAAAGTGTTATGTTAATATCAAATTAAGAGCTAATGATTTAGCAATTCAAAATAAGCTCAAAATAATATGTTTTTCTCTCCCACTCTAATTATCAAATACCAAAGTTAGTGAATCATAAGTAATCATGATGATAATGGTGGCCAACATTGTGCATGGGGAGCGAATAGGGCATAAGAAGTGAGAAGTTTGGGTAATGTTTATTGCGAGACCACGCATGCGTATTTTGAGTAATTAAAATTTATATTTACTTTTTTAAACCTAAATCTAAAAATGTTAATGTTCACAAAAAATGAGGCGAGCCTCACATCACGTGAGGTGTAAACCTCATGTAATACCAATGATGCACAAGCCTCATTGCGATCTTATCAAAAAAAGCCGTTAAAATGAGTTTTGTTGCGGGCATTTTACGGGACAATGTTAAACAAAGATTTCACCCAATTGATGAAATTATTGATTTTGAATGTTGCAATTGGGGGTGAAAATATTTAATTTGGATTGATTATAATTACTTTTAATTTCTTAATGTTAAAAATCTATGGACCATTTTTTAAAAGAAAATTTTCATTATTTTCAACGTTCAGTTTAAGAGTCGGCGACGCACTCATTGGTTTGTGTAAATTTGGCGTTGATAGAATTTTTATATGCTTGCAATATAGGATCAGTGATATAATTTTGATTTTAATGCTGAGTATTGTAGTAAGAATTCTGATTTTCATTTATTCTTGGATATGTATTTTTCAAATATTTCATAGGTGCTGATAATTACTTATAAGGGTAGGTCTTCTTATATCAATATGAGTTCTAGTTCTTTGTTTGGATAATTTTGTATCATTGTTCTTATTTATGTAATCTTTAGTTTATGTGAGTTATTTGAATTTTATGAAGTGTGATACGTATAAGGTTTCCTTTTAGTTGTGGAATTTATCTTTACAAAATTTTATGTCATTCATTATTTTTTTGATGAAATTTTAGGTTTTTTATAACTGTTAATTTTTGTAAAATAAACAAAAACAAAAACAATAATTAGCAGAATATATAAAAAATATATGGCATATATATATATATATATAAAATTTTTAAAATATACATAAAAATTTTTGCAAAATAAAAAACTCTCTGACCTACTGATTTGTGATGAAAATAATTTGTTTACAAATTAAATATTTGAGTTATATATTTTAAAAATTATTATTATCATTAAATAAATATTGGTGGTTGAATCTCTATATATATCAAAAAACTCATTATTCACGACAACTCATATTGTACAAGTTACGTTGCGCTCTTATTTACACCCCTAACGTTAGGGCAGCGAGAATTCCAGTTCTCTCTCAGTTCAGCCCGGTTAAGCATAGAAGGTCACCGAGGAATTCTGAGGAAACGGCGGAGGAGCCCTATCATATATAGTTCTTGTGAGTAAGAAATGCTAATAGCAATTTTTAGTTTTTTTTTCCTTGAGTAATTCAGTTTGTTTTTAGTGCAAGTGTTTTTTCTTTCTTATTATTCCCCTCCAATTTGCATTAAATTTGTTGTTCGGTGTATGTATTTTTTATTTTTTTTATCTTTTAATATGCTGCGTGAGGAGTAATAAAATTGACGAACAATTTGATTTATAGTCAGTGATCCGATCATGATGAATATGATGGCAAACCTTACAAATTTGTTACACATAACTGTAACATCAAATCCCTATCATACAATTATGTGTAACAATTGAAAAGGTCCATAATTACTCAGTAATGAATAATCTCAAATCCCAAATGTAAGAGGCAGGAATTGGCAATGTAATTTGTAAGGTCTGTCATCATATTTCATCATGATCGGATCACTGGCTATAAAAATTAAGTTGTTCGTCAATTTCATTACTCCTCAGGCAGCATATCAGGAGATAAAAAAAAAACATACACAGAGCAACAAATTTAATGCAAATTGGAGGAGAATGAAAAGAAAGAAAAAAAAACAATTGCACTAAAAACAAACTGAATTATTCAAAGAAAAAAAAAACCTTAAAATTGCTATTAGCATTTCTTACTCACGAGAACTGTACGATAGGGCTCCTCCGTCCGTTTCCTCATAATCCCTCGGCGGCCTTCTACGCTTAGCCCGGCTGAACTGAGAGAGAACTCGAGCATAGGCCACCAAAGGCCGCTTTATTTTACAAATTTATTTTATATCATAAATTTACTATTTTGTATCAAAAAGCGTGGTTAAATATCACGTTATCAAAAAACGTGATTAAATATCACGTTTCCAAAAGACGTGAAATGAATCCACATTTTCTTTTATATTTCTTTTTTCTCATGATGATCAGCTCTGAGCTTCAATTAAAATAATTTTAAATCTATTTGGGTGCAATTTTATTTTATTTTTATATTTTTAAAAACTTGCTTATTTAATGTATTTTAAAATATTTTTATTTTTAAAATTTTTATTATAAAATTGTATCATATTATTTTAAAAATATTTAAATTAGCTTTAATATTTTCAATATTTTAATAATAATAATAATCACTAATCATATATTTTTCAAATTAAAGTATAAATAAAATAAAATAAAACTAAAAATAGAATAGAAAATAAAAAAAATAGAGTTGATCTCAAATGCCCCTTAAGCATATAAATTACACCACATGAAGATGTAATTCATTTTAGAAAATTTATATTAATTTTTGGAGGGTTGAGTTATCTCATGCTGAAAAACTCTTTAACTTCAATTAAAATAATTTAAGATCTTTTAGGGAGTAATTTTATTTTATTTTTATCTTGTTTTAAACATGCTTATTTAGTGTTTTTAAATTTTTTTTAAATATATCATATTATTTTTAAAAAAATATTTAAAATAGTTTTAACCACCAATGTTACAAGTGTTCAATTTGATCTCCTCTTAACTCATTCAGACCTCAAAGTAAAGTAGTGTAAGAGTAGCATTCGTTCTTGATGATGGGTTATGAAGTTTATCATATTTTTCATTCAAGTTCTCTCCACCCCATCTCATTCAAAGCAAAGTCAAAATGTGACCTAATTTACTTATTGGAACTTATATTCATGTTCAATAGTAAGCTGTTATATTTCTTATAAGCTCAACTAAGTTTAATCTTTATAGGTCTCATTCAATGCCAACTTGACTTTCATTTTTATAGCAATTTCTTTTATTTTCAGCCTTCATTTCACCCAAATTTGATAGAATTTTGATAGTCTTTCAACGTCATCTCTACATAGGAGCCTGAATCAAGAATGTATTCCCACCACACTTATAGAAAATGTACATGATAAGTTTCTTGCGACAATATGGCCGAAGAAACCTTCATACCTACCCCGTTTATGGAAAGCGTGCATAAGCATTCAATACCTGTATGAAAAGCATCCTAAGTTTCCTCACAGTGTTAAGCAACACGAACGAGTACTTATCATTTAACAATTCTTTGCAGCTATAAAGAAACTACAAACACATGTCTGTAATATCTTATGCATTGCACATTTGAATACACAGTTATTTTAATTTGAAATATGGCAGTCTCCCGACATCATCCTCACGTAAGGGGTTACTTTATGAGTCTTGCTTTTCCATCTTATGAAAGCGTATAATAGTATCTTTGGATACCTGTGAAGAAGTTTTCATATCTATCGAGCTTATGGAAAGCATCGCATAAGCTTTCAATACATGTATAAAAGACATTCTAATTTCCTCCCTGTGTTTAAGCAATACGGACGAGTACTTAACATCTAACAATTATTGCAGTTATACTGAAGCAATGAGTACAGGAATTTAATGCATTATGCTTGCAAGTACACAGTTGTTTGGAAGAAAATCTAATAGCTTCCCAGTGTCATCCCCAAGTAGGAGGGCTCCATCGAGTCTAAGGCCTTACCACCACACTTATGAAAAACGTGCATGATAGGTGTCTTGTGATATCGAGGCCTGAAGGAACATGTACCTACCGCTTATGGGAACTACGCATAGGCTTTCAACACCTGCATAAGAAGAGCATCCTAGTTTCCTCCCCGTGTTGAACCAGTATGAACGAGTATTTAAATCTAACAAGTTTTTCCCGTGTTGAGGTAATCACGTGCGGGTACTTATGATTTTTTTAGCATTCATTACAATCTTATCTTTACATATGCAATGAGACAAGATGATAGGACACAGATGAGATCATTCTAACACATCTAGCACTATTTCATCCACTTTTTGCCACTTGAAATTACTAAATCATTGATAACATGAATACCCAACAAACTTACATTCCACTTCACCATATTCACACCCAAAACATCAAAGCATTGTTACTTTTCGGAATTCAACAAAACAAAATAACATTTTAATAACAAACTAAACAAGATTTAGTGGCTATAATGATAACATTCAACTTTGCAAATCTTATCTTTATTTATTCTAATCTATCCTAACAACAAGGTGGCCATTTGGTAACAAAATATAAGTACAAATTTAAACAGGATTTAACCTAAATGTTACCAACTAGCAAAACTAACAATTCCAACTTATATGTAAAACTTGAAACCCCATTTCTCTAATTCTACATCAACCCAAAAGGAAATATGATACAAACTAACAAAGTTGAAACATGAGTTTAAATCGGTAGCAAGAAAAAAATATAAAAATAACTTTTAATTCTACAGTGCTTTGAAGTTTGTTTTCTATTTCAACTAAGTTATTGCTTACTCAAGAAAATATTCTTTTATGTTGGAGAACGCTGCATGTTTGTTCGTTGAGAGAGTTGTTAGCTTAGAGAGGATGGAATATGGCTCCTAGTGTTCGGCTAAGTTGCTGTGATATGAAGAAGGAGAGGATTTGATCAGGTTAGGAACAATGAGAGGCACGTGAGGATTGTTGGGAGTTAACCAGGGCTAGTTGAAGTGTGTGAGAGGATGGTCTGAGTTGGGAAGAGCTAAATGAGAGCTGGATGCAGCTCTATGTGGCGAAACAAAGGGGAGCATGGGAAGAGAGTAGGGCGTGAGAGGAAGCGGCTTACCCAAGCGGTCGGATTGAGGTCCGGCGGGTCTTCAATCATATGTAGCTTGGCGTGCTCGAAGACAAGAGAGGAGAGGTCGGAGATGGCCAAGGTCAGCGCACGATAAGGAGGGTCGGTAGCTGGTTGTCTCGGTGGAGTTGGCGAGGTTGCGGCGTGCGACAGTGACGAAGACGGAGAGCTTGAATCGAGGAATAGGGAGGCGGCGCGTGATTGGAGATGGGACGGGAGAGACGAGATCGGGAGTCTCGGCTGTGGAGTGTCGCAGTTAATCGGCTGGAGGGAATAACTATCAGTGGATGGGGTTTGGACGAATGGTTCTTCGATCGGGACTCGGAGAGCCGAACGAAAGATTGGGAGGTTGCAACTCGTTAATAGGGATCGAGGGTTACGATTTGTTATGATATCTTAGGGTTAGATATTAAAGGGTAAATATAAAGAATTTTTCTTTATTTAAGTGATTAAATAAACTTTAATTCAGAGTATATTTAATAATAATAACTAATCATATTTTGTTTCAAATTATAATATAAATAAATTAAAATAAAAGTAAAAAAATTTGAAAAAAAAAAACATAAAATTGATCTTAATAGGCCCTTTAGTATATAAACACACCACGTGAGGAGGTGTAATTTATTTTGCCAAAGTTATATTAATTTTTGGAGAGTCGAGCTGGGGAAGATTTCTTTTAATTACCTCGTTTTATCTCTTTGTGCTGAAACACTAATAAAGTCTTATTGTATATATTGAGAATAGATTATGTTTTTGAAAATTGGATCAGAGCAGTTGCTTTGACCGATTTAATCATGAATCGATCTTCCAGTCAGTTCAATTCAAGCTCAAAATCCAATCTGCATAGAATCAGCTAAAACAGAGTTAAAATCGGAGTTGTGACCAGTGAACAGACCGATTTTTTAGGAATCAACCCGTTAAAAAATTAATCAAATTTTAATTTTTTTTTAAAAAATTTGGATGGATAAAAATAAGATATTTATGATAGAAGTAAATAAAAATAATTAAAATAATATGCTCTAAAATTTTAATTTAGAAGTATATTTAAAATATTTATGAATGAAGAGTCTTAAATTAGAATATTATATTTTGGGAATTTATACAACTATTCATTATTATATAATTATTGCATTATTTAAAATATATTAAACTATTTTTTATATTTATTATTTCATCCGGTTCAAACTTTGATTTAACCGGTTGTAGTGTCAGTTGGTGTGGGAATTGGGTCGATCCAATTTGACTTCCGATGATTTAACGAACTCAACTCATTTAATAGCGGGTCAAAATCTCACCACTCAACTTATCGATTGATTTCTCTTCGATGATCTATTTAAATATGTATTTTAGGTTAAAATCGAGTCAAATACAAGTTCGTGAGTAAAAATTAGATCAATTTCGAGTTTGCTGGTCAAAATTGAGTCAATTTTGGGTTGGTGGGTCAACCCGACGCAATATTAATTGGTTAGTTTATTCAACGACCCATTATTATTCAACCGATCAAAATATTAAATTGATTCAACCGATACC
This sequence comes from Cymbidium sinense, assembly GCA_021442155.1. Classification (NCBI taxonomy): domain Eukaryota; kingdom Viridiplantae; phylum Streptophyta; class Magnoliopsida; order Asparagales; family Orchidaceae; genus Cymbidium; species Cymbidium sinense. The sequence goes on from CM038227.1 coordinate 20,481,816, forward strand.
TACTCCCAAATTTTTTGAGTTAATCGAGTTATCATTATCGGATCAATTTTTAAAATCTCTAGTTGGTTGAATCATAGAATCTTGAATATATTCTTCTTTCTATTCGTTGTGATTCATCTTCAGAATATTAGAATAGACTACTCAGTTTAATGAGAAAGAACTAGTCTTTATTTGTCTATTTCAGTAACTATATTTGTAAAAACAAAATGACATTATGGTCCTCGAATTGTTTCTATCATATATATGTTATATAAAATAGGAAGATTTCATTATAATAAGAAGGTTGATTGTAATGCTCTTTTTCTATTTTCTGAAGGCAGGGAACAAGTTTCTTTGGTCAAGCAGGATTTCTCTGCGCCTCATTTTTCCTGCAATGTTATTTTGATGATCATTTAGTGCCAGCAAAGATTTCACTTTATATATATATATATATATATATATATATATATATGAGTGTGTGTTATATAAAATAGGAAGATTTATTATAATATGAGGATTTTCTGTGTCAGAAACTTTAGAATTCTATGGTTTTAAAAAAAAAAAAAACAATACTCTTCCCTTCCCATGTGACACGCGTGATTATGCGACTAGCTTAAATCGTTCTGAAAATATAAACTTAAAATAAAATAAGATAAAAACAGATGCAGCCCTACTTGAGGTTCAAAAGAAAATTAAGAATTATTTTAGGAGTTTTTTTTGATTGTCTGAAAACGAATGTGTTACATTTAGAATGCAAGAGTTGCAAAAATTCTGATCTTTGATTTTGAAGAATTTAGAATGTAATATAAAATTCAATTTGAATCTAGTGAATTTAGAATCGGGTGATTTCTAAATACACTATTTAATATCAGATGAGATATTAGGTTCGGTAGTTTCTTTGCCGTAGCATCGTCGTTGTGATTGTCAGCATTGCCGTTATCTCTATTATCCAATCATCCTACTTTCTTATTGTTATCCCTCTCACAACTAATCATTATCATCAATTGTCGTGGTTCAAAATTTCAAATCTTAGCTAATCTAATTTATATTCTTTTGACTTTACCTAAAAAGGCAAAATTTATTTATATTATAATCAACCAAATATCATAAAAGTAATCAAAATACATTTTATTAGGCAACTAAATAACCTTTTAGGTAATTTTTTTATAAATATATCTGAATAGTAAATAGTAAATTTATATTTTAAATTTAGAATTAAATAATTATAATTAACTTATTTACATAACGAGCACTAAACTTTTCATCTTTTGAGATAATTTATAAAAAATAATTATAGAGAAGAATTATAAATTATTTTGATAAATTGAATAAATTTTAAAAAAAAAGTATAACATTCCATTAGATTTAGTCATGAGACTTTATGTATCATCAAAGAAAATTAAATAAACAAGCAAAAAAATACAATGAAATAAAAGTATGATAATCGATGAAAAATAAAATAAACCCACAAATGAATCTAACTTGCGACTTTTTCTAATAATAGTTTTGATGACTTACTAACTATATCTATAATTACTTAATTAGTATTAAAATAAATAAATTTAATAGCAATAGCTAAATTCATCAATTTCTTGGCAACGTTTCCTTTTTTATTTAAACATTTGATGATTTTACTATGATATTCAAACTATTATAACACTAATTAAGTAATTACAACAATAATTAATAAGTCTTCAAAACTTTTAATAGAAAAAAGTCACACAGTAGGTCAATTTGTGAGGTTTTTTATTTTATTTTTTATCGATTATCATAAATTTATTTCATTTTTTTACTAAATCTAATAGAATGTTATAATTATAGAAAATTATTCAATTTATTAGAATAATTTAAAATTTTAATGATGTTTTTTCTCTACAATTATTTTCTACAAATTACCTCAAAAGATGATAGATTTAGTGGCATGCTAAGTTAAAAAGTTAATTATATTTTAAAATTTTTAAATTTAAACTATAAATTTACTACTTACCATTCATCATATATTTCTAAACAAATTATCTTAGGAGAATTATGTAGTTGCCTGAAAAAAGAATGCAATATATTTAGATTCTTTTTTAAGTATTTGAATGATTATATTGTAAATAGATTTTATTTTTCTTCTTATTTGATAAAGTCAAAAAATATAAAATATATTATTGGATATTTAAACAATGATGGATTGTAGCAAGTTATTGGTGCCCATAGTGAGCTGTCCTTAGTAATAGTGGCGACAATGGTGGGGGCTAATGGTGAAAACATTGAGTGCTATAATTTATCTTGTAATCTTAAAATCTTTATTAAATAATTAAATTTAGCACTTTACAAAAGTAAAGTTGTTTGATTCAACTTATATATATATATATATATATATATATATATATATATACCTATATACACACTTTTTTAAAATAAGTATAGTTTAAAACTTAATTAAATTAAGTATTGTTAAAAAGAATTTAAAAATAGGTATATATATATATACCTATATACACACTTTTTTTAAAATAAGTACAGTTTAAAACTTAATTAAATTAAGTATTGTTAAAAAGAATTTAAAAATAGGTATAGTCTACTAAATTGCGATTTGTTCCCTCGTCATTGCTTCCTTAGCCGAGCCATGTCATTTTTGGATGACCCCATCCAATACGTTTGACGGGTTTCCTCTCCAGCTAGCATCTCTTGGAACCTAATATTAGCTTCCGACGATGATTCTGGTGGCTCCGTTCCTTTCGAGAAAGTTTCCTACGGCGGATTATGTAGTTCTTAGCACACATTGCCGTCATTCTTCACACGGTAAATTCCTAATTTTTCTCATTTATAAGTAAGTAGATTGTGTGTACTAGGGCTTAGAGTTGTGGGGTTAGAGTTTTGTAGTAGGATTTGATTTGTAATTTTGGGTTAGAGTTGTGGTTTAGATATTTGATTTGTAATTTTAGGTGATAATACAATTTTAACGTTTAATATATGTCGGGTATATTATTATAAATGATTATGAAATATTTATGAATGATATGAGTAGGATTTGAGTCGTTGCAATTTGTCTATAAGATTAGAGCTAGTTAACTTTAGAGCAAGTCACCTTAGATGAAGGCGTTTGCATAACGTGTCGATTGAGTTAAATATGATTTATGTAGTCGTACTGAATAAATTTGGACATATGTTTTTTCTAAATTTAGGGAATACTATATGATTGGTTATTCTCTAGTTATTTGAGAAATGAGTAGAGTTTGTTTAGTTGATTCATTATGAAGCGAAAGTAAGTGATGGCAATTCATTCCAAGTTATATGGGTGGTCAAATCATCCAATTAAGGTTCTACGTCACAACACCTTACAGGAATTAAAATAAAAATTATGAGATACTTGCACATTGATTCAGAGCGTCACACTATCAATCTTACATGTCGTTATCCGGTGGGTAACGGATTTATAGCGTATGTTATTTATGATGATGAAGTTTGCGACGTTATACTGGACGAAACTTCCCATCAGATATTAGTATTGTATGTGGAAGTGGAAGATGCTAATGTTGCATTCACATCAACTGATCTGGTATTAAGGTCAGCAGATATACCATCGACGTATATATAGGACTTCATCACACCTACTCCTATGGCGACACAAAGCAGCTTTGACGAATTGATTCCTAGTTAATACCTTCTTTATCTTTCCGTATTTATACTGTTAATATTTAATATCAATGTGTGTCATCGTACTTATGAGTTTTGTGGCAACGATGATGTTATTTATTCGAGGAGAATGTATGCCTCGAGTGCTTTGCGTGATGATGAGTATGAGACTATGAGTGGTGGCTCAAGTAGTGACTCTTACAAGATATCAGTGATGATGATTGTTCACTTGGGTTAGAAGCTACTATGGTTGAGAATGTAGCCAGTCAGGATCTTTTAAAAAATCATTCATTCCGAAATATTGATAGTGAAAGTCAAATGTTGTCTACCAATGAGTATATATGGATGTGTCAAACTACGAGAGAGTGAGACAATTATATTTACTTTGACGGTCCATCTAATGAAAATGTCCTAACAGATGATGTTGAAATCCTAAGTGACTTTGTAGAAGGAATGTGTTTTACAAGTAAAATGAGTCTTCAATTTGCTGTTATTGGATGATGTATTGTTAACAATGTTCAATTCCAAATAGTTACCTCAAATCAAAAGAATTATACTGTGATATGTGTACATCACGATAGTCCTAACAGGCCATGTAATTGGCATCTGCATTGTAACAGCAACAAATGTTTAGGAGGTGCTTGGAGAATCTTCAAAATTGGGGAACACCACAGATGTATCAATGTAGTTAGTGTTGGTGGTCATCGGTAGTGCAGTTCCAAATTCATAGCTTATTTCATCATACATGTAATCAAGCATCAAATTGATCTTGAACCTAGGGAGATTATAAGCAGAATGGCATCAAAGTTTAATGTTAAAGTATCTTACATAAAGGCCTGGGATGCTAGGCGTAAGGCAATAAAAGCAATTTTTGGTAGTTGGGAAGAGTCTTATATGACTCTCAGCCTTTTCATGGAAGCAGCTTGTACTACTTTGCGATCTGATTTCTGAAATTGACTAGCGGTACATAGTAATTCCAGAGACTATTGTGGGCGTTTGGTCCTTCCATTTTGGGCTGGGGTAGTTGCCGCCCAGTTCTCAGTTTAGATGATATATTTTTGCTAGGCAAGTAGCCTGGTACATTACTTACTACTGTTGGAATAGATGGAAACAATGATTTGTTTCCTCTTGCCTTTGTTGTCGTTGAGTCTGAGTCGACTGATTCATAGTTTTGGTTCTTAATGTGGATACATGATATGCTGCCTATGGTGTCAGCTAGACGTGATTTGTGCATAATATCTGATAAGCATGATGGCTTGTTACGTGGGTGTAGAGATATTTTTCCATGGGCGGCTCAGAAATATTGCTTGTATCATCTGTGAAAATTTCAAAAAGGTGATACATAGATTGAAAATTAGTGATGTTGAATTTTTTTTCCAAAAAATATATATGATAGGAAACACTGATGACATTCGTGCGTTTAATCGGTATATGACATATATTCAAAATGTGAAAGAAGAAGCTCACAAATGGCTTGTGGAATGTGACCTAATTAAATGGTTACTTGTACATGATGGTGGAATGTGTTATGATACAATGATGACCAATGCATTTGAATGTTTCAATAGTGTTCTGAAACATGCACGTGGTTTGCCAATTCAAGTTATAATCACTGCTATTTATTATAATTTAGTTGCACTATTCATGAAAAGACTTGTCTCTACAACACAGCAATAGGAGGCCAATTTATCTATGTTCACCCAAAGGGTATCTACCATGTTACAGCATACTGAAAGGGAAGCTAGTCATTTCCCAGCACTGGTGAACATCAACCCCTAGGAGATGCAGGTGTTTGATAGGTCAATCAGATCATTTAGAGTTGATTTGTTAGATAATGGTCAGTGTAGCTACAGTTGCAATAAGATTGTCATATATCATTGGTCATGCCTGCATGTTATTGTTGCATTGGGGTTTAGAAGATTAAACTAGCTGACGTGTGTGTCACAGTATTACACTTTGCATTTGTATAAGTTCACATATTCAACTGAGTTCCACACTTTGCTTTACCGTTCTGATTGGCCAACTTATAATGCTGAGCAAGCTTTAATAGAATTGCTGCCACCTAATTTTCATAGAAGGTCGGGTAGATCTCATTACCACTAGGTTTAATCTGATGGATAAAAATAAATAGCGATGGCGAACACTGCGTCTATGCAAGGCAGGTTAGCCATAGGTCATCATGCCCACCTGTCAATAATAATAGAAGGTATGTTGTAGTTACTGTTATGTACTAGAGTTTTCATGTATGTTGCAGTACTCTTTTTTGGCTTACTTTACGTTACAATTTTTCATTTAATATTTATAATTGCCTGATACTGACTAATGCATATATTTTTTTCAACAGGTATGATGGCTAAGGAGCACTGCCCACCTATTAGACGTAAGTGTCGGGGCCATGCTAGGGAGGACACCCCACAGTTAGAGCAGCCACCTACAGAGGTCCACCTTAGCATAGCCTCCTTACTTGGTCAACATAGAGCCACCCACCCTGATAATGTAAGTATTATTTAATTTCAGTTTCTATGTTACACATGCACAGCTTTCAGTTTGACTAATGATTGATCCTTTTTTTATTGTAGAGCATTGTTCTAGAGGCCGCTTGCTTATCTTTGAAGGAGTGGCCCATCACTTGTAGATTCATAAGTGGCACAGCGTAGCTGATGTCTAGTATTTTATTTGCTTGGATCATCATACTTACGGGTTGAGATGGTCTCATAGACCAATACCGTTGGTGAGAAGACAGTGACCTTTCAGGACGTGGTGATGATCTTGAGATTATGTGTTGATGGGTCACCTATTGACCTTGATTGATTAGAGGGTGGCTTAGCTGGCCAGACTACTGCAATGAGTTGTTGGGATGACATCCCCTACCAGATGTGGTGTAGCATGACCCGATTAGCCCACACATCACATCGACCTTCAGGATGGGTCAGGCACAAACACAGATGTGCATGCTGCTAAGGTGGATTCAGTTGTCTTTCTACAAGGAGTCATATGCGCATCTGAGAGTTGAGGAGTACTTCAAGCACCTTCGTGCCTACATTTTATTTCTTATTGGGTGGTTCCTACTACTATACATGTCAGGCTCTGAGGTCCATCTGTAATATCTTAAACTACTTGAGGACCTAGATTCATTAAGTGCACTCTTTATAGGAGGAGCAATTCTGCCCCACCTTTATAGGGAGTTATACGAGTCTACTAGGCCCAACAAGGCCAATATGACTGGCTGTCTACACCTTCTGCAAATATGATCTTGGAAGCATCTTCATGTAGGGAGGCCGACCCTACATGTGCCATATCCGACCGATCTTGACAGTCTCAGCATTGGTTTGAGGTATATTTTAATTTCTATAATTTCAAATTTTTGGCTTATATATTTATTTAAAATGTGTTGTGTGCATAGGTGAAATAAGTGATATGTTCGCCAGATGTCAATGGCGAACGTGGTATTATATAAGGATGAGTTAGATGATTTGCTGCAGACACAAGTAAGACTTGTAGAGTACTTTTTTATTCTAATTTCTATAATGTGTATACTAATTTTTAATATGTGCAGGTGATTTGGGAGCCATACACTGAGTAAATCATGCTACGCCACGTCACTCGGCAGCTCTCGATATGTGGTTGGTATGAGTCCGGTCTGAGAAAGGTGGAGTGGTACTTACCTAATCGAGTATTGCGATAGTTTGGACTCTTACCAGAGTTGATGTGGCACCAGTTGACCCTAGTTTCAAAAGGGTCGATGGTTGAGGTAAAGCAGATGTAGACTAGGTTGATTACCACCAGGTGCACATTCTTGAGAGGGGAGGATTACATAGGGCTTGGACGAAGATGAGAACAGGCTGACGGTTATCAATCAGTACATGTGTTGGTTCAAATCTTAGGCTTCTCTCTACTTACTGGTCACCCCGACAGATCCTCCGACCACTTACTATCCCAGAGCACCTATAGAGTGCATATATGTAAGCGTTAACATAAGTATTCTATTAAATTCAATATGTTACTTGAGGCTAATTTCACATGCTATTTTTTCATGCAGTTAGAGCACATCTTGGTGACTCAGGACATCTTCAATCATACTTTGTCCTGGATGAGCGAGTTAGAGGAGGCTAGATGTTACGAGGTGTTATGAGAGGTTGAGGTTGTGTACATATGACCCACATTATGGATTGGAGCCATAGGGATGTCCTACAAAGATGGGGTGTGACCATCTACATATGTTGATCCAGGTCTTTCTACATACCAGCCTACATTGAGTCACATGCTCTTCCGTGACAGACTATCCTACGCAGACTTATGAAGATCTTGCATTGGATGGACACCATCACGTGATCGGTCCATGTGTATCATCGTACACACTGGTGGTGTGATTCCACACAGACGAAGGAGGCGTTAGCTATTTAGGATAGTGTGGCATGTGCGTCTGTACTACATTGGTTCTTGTCTATTTTATTTTTCTTTTTAGATCACCCTATGGGCTCCAAAATTCATTACCGACCTCTCCGATAAAGAGAGTATGATTTAAAATATCAATGTAATTTTCAGAAGGCAGATGGAATAGTAGATAAGACACTACCCAGAGATTTCACCCTCATTTTGTGAGGACTTTAGATCTGGTTCTAGGTTTCCTATTGGCATAAGAACCTAAAATTAATTACCCCCCTCAGTGCTGAGAGAGAACTTTCGATTAAGGCTAGTCGTTAGATCATTGAATGCATAGCGTATAGTAGCAGCATGTGGAGTTTCAGAATTTTGAATTTATGAAATTCATTATATTTAACTTAAAGCAGATGGTTGGGGGAATGATGATGCGCCCGATCCAGATCTCATGGTTTCGTCATCCTAGGCTATCACGGTCCCTAGTCTACTTAGTTAGAGGAGGTAGTCGACCCAACCTGACCGAAGGATCCTTGCCAGCAACACATGGGTTACGTCATCCAAGGTGTCCCTGTAGACTCGGGGCGGTGTTTGTCTAAGGAGATAAGCTTAAGTCTACCTTAGTTAATAGAGGGTTTTTTCCCAACCAAGTATACCCTATGATTTACAATTCAAAGGGCAGAGCCATTGGGGAACATACAAGCGTGGTGTAATATAATGGTGTCATTTAGCGACAACCACTGATGGAGGACTCTCGTAATGCATCATGTGGAGCCTGGCCAAACCATACAGTCAGATGACATGTGTCACATCCTTGCTGGCATGAGATTATTTGAGAGTAAATATAGTTGTGTACTTGATTTAGCTTTGGCTCCTTTCTGAGCTAGAATTTTCTTAATTTGTCACCTCAGATAAATAATTGTGAATGGTGAATTAGATTTTTTAGCTTTAAGTTCTTAAAAATTAGATTTCATTTAAGCATTTATAATTTGGTGATTTATTTGATTTTATATTTGCATTGATACTTGAGTTTGATTAATTCAATTTAAGAATGGAAGCACATTTTTATGATAAGTATCCCCTCCTATTGAAATCTTCATACAACACAGCCATCATCGGGGTGATTTATTTCACTATTTAGATCTACTCTATTAATTTAATAATAGAGAATCGGTCTGTCATATATGAATTAGCTTCTCAGATATTTTACTAAGTTGAAATTCATATAATAGATTTTTAGATTTTGTTAACACTGATCTAAGACTAGCAGAATCAACCACAACATCCTCAGACACTAAATTTAAGCATTCAGCATAGTGTCGGGGCCCATGCGGGTGTATTTAAGAATGGTCAGATACTTTTGAGGAATTAAATTTGAGTTTTAATTATGCTTTATAATGTTTGCAAGAGTTTAATTGAAGCATTAATTAACGCATTTTGTTCGTTTGTACGATGTGTTGAGAATTCGGTGGCGTGGAAGATGTTATAGATTGATCTAATATCTTATTAGATTTTTTAGATTAATATTTAATTGATTCCAATTTAGCCAACGTAGCCTTTTTAGACATTAAAATTTGTACTTTAAATCTTTATGTCCGAGCACATGCAGATGTATCTAAGAATGCCTTAATTAACGCCTTCTATTCGCTTGTATGATATGTTGTGAATCCGGTGACGTAGAAAATGTTATAGATTGATCTAATATCTTATTAGATTTTTCAGATTAATATTTAACTGATTTTAATTTAGCCTGCGCAGCCTTTTTAGACATTAAAATTTGCACTTTAAATTTTTATATTCGAGCACATGTAGGTGTACCTAAGAATGCCTTAATTAACGACTTATGTTCACTTGTACGATGTGTTGTGAATCAAGTGGCGTAGAAGATGTTATAGATTGATCTAATATTTTATTAAATTTTTTAGATTAATATTTAATTGATTCCAATTTAGCATATGCAACCTTTTTAGACATTAAAATTTACACTTTAAATCTTTTGTATCGAGTACATCAGTGTATCCCAGAATACCTTATATTTACCGAGCACAAGTGTACCTAAGTTTTAATTAACGTTCACTTGTATGATGTGTTGCGAACTGTATGAGAAGATGTTATAGATTGATCTAATATCTTATTAAATTTTTCGATAAATATTTAATTGATTTCAATTTATTCGTAGCCTTTTGCATTAAAATTTGCACTTTAAATCTTTATGTCCCAAAGACATACAAAGATATTAAGAATTTATGTCACGATGTGTTGTGTCGTTGAGATATATATATAGATTTAGATTTAATTTTTTCTCGTGACAAGAGAAAATTTACACTTTAAATCTTTATGTCCGAGCACATGCAGATGTATCTAGGAATGTCTTAATTAACGTCTTATGTTGGCTTATACGATGTATTGCGAATCCTGTGACGTATGAAATTTGAAATTAACGCATTTCGACAGCATCCCGGCGTCGTCCCCGTACAGGGGGCTACTTCAGGTGTGCTGAGTTTGCCCACCATGCCAAGAAAGATATGTATAGGTAGTATAAATCACGACCTGAATGCGCCTTCCCACCATGCTAAGAAATGCATGTATGGGACTCTAAGCTACCCATTGAAACAGATTTTCTCGCCACGCCAAGAAAGGTGTGTACGAGTACTTATACACTTGCAATGTTAGTTTAAACAATAATTTTGTATTATGTTATAGCTTTATGTCAAGTTGTTTAGGCCTCTTTATCGGTGTGAAGTTTGGCAGCATCCCGACATCGTCTCCGTATAGGGGGTTACTTTGGGTATGCTGGATCTGCCCACCACATCAAGAAAGGCGTGTATGGGTGGTATAAACTATGGCCTGAATGTACCTTTCCACCAGACCAAGAAAGACATGTATGAGACTCTAAAGTACCTGTTGAAACTAATATTCCCCCGCCACACATATCAGTTGAGCTCAACTCGAGCGACTTATTGTAGGAAATATATGCACCAAGCATTACAAAATGAATTCCTCTAGTTTTGAAGGAATAGTAAAATGTGGAGTCTAATCCACTTTCTTTAGATGGGAATGCAAATCTTAAACTATAAGCTTCAAAAGTCTTGCTATCAACCTATTCTTCTTTTTCATGGTTTCCTTCAACCACCATTATTGGAATTTCTGACATTGTAGGCTCCATAAATCTCAATAATCTTTACCTTGCCCACAAATCCCAATGAGATTGGTAGGTCTCATGTGTCGAGGTATTTGGAAATGAGCAAGAGTAGCATTTTGAACCGGTTCCATTTGTTAAATATAAAGTTGCATAAGTAACATCCCCACCAATAAGATCGACGCTTGTTTACATATGATCAACAATTGAAGTTGTATTATAAGTAAGACCAAGATCCTTAACAACCGCAATTCTTTTGGATAGCTCTAGGACCAAACGCATTATTTTGAACTCATGTGTGGTATTCATTTGGGTATAGAAGGGTCACCACACCGATATAAATAACTGCATCGGGTTCAAGTCCCGTAAGGTGAACATGGTGGATTATTCATGTGTCGCGACGCTTTGAATGGATAAATCTGCTCATAAACAAGTGAATGGCCTATAGCTTTTAAAGTTAAGCAATGGCACAATCTTCCATAGCAAACTATACTTGCAACGCTTGTAGGATCCAAAGGTTGAATAGCATCACCCATTTGGAAATCACCTGTAACCCAATATATCCAGACAGAACCAACGGCATCGGAGAGGGATATGGAAATCTGCTATGGGATGGAACTTCCCACCCGCCTCACCACCAGCGGATCATTTTTTGGCAGGTCGATGGCATTACCTCGAAAACCCTCGTCGTCGAGCCCCACCATCACTAGCGCAAACGGCCCATCTAGCATTGATGGAACGGTGGAATCGCCGCCACCTACCTCCCAAAGACGACGGCAAGAGGCTGAACCAATTCTCACCTCCATGCTAATGCTTCCTTCTAGTGTTTCTCTTGAGGTCCTACATTTCTCTCCTTGAGGAAAAGGATGGGCAGAGGAAAATCGTGATTTGTATCATGAGGAGTCTTTAATGTGTCTTAGGTTTTGATTAGAGTGGATATTTATAGAGATTTTTATTTAATTGTTTAATTAGCTCTAATTTTATTTTCACGATGTTATTATATAAGCAATATATATAATGATCTTAGGTTATTCTCGATGTTACGGATGCAACCATGATTTTCACGATTGAGGCCGTTTGGTTGACGCCAAATCGTCAATTTCAGTTTAATCCGCTGATCGCCGATATTCATGCATCGTCCAATTGAGCATAAACAGTCTTATTTGATAGGTTTTGATGTTTTGACGTTAATGGTACAATCAATTTCATGAATGGAGATCATTTGGGCATCATCGTGGCTTCTCAACCTTGATATGCATAGAGCGTTTACGCTTCGACGGCCGAAATTGTGGGGATGTATATTCTGATTAATTTTGATGTTCTAAACACAATGGCGAAGTTCGTTCGTTGATCAGAAGTCATTTTGACTGATTTTTGGTGCTTTCGAGTGCATTTCAGCTCCGATTTGCGTATTTTTATATCTGATTGTTCGATATTCACGCATTCTCGTAATTGAGCGTGGACAGTCTCATTTGATAGGTTTTGATGTTTTGATGATAATGATTAATTTTGCAAACCAAGGTCGTTTGGGCATCGCCGTCTCGACATCGACACGTTGCACTGACGACCCCCTTCTCCTTGATCGATAACGTCAATTATGCAAGATGCTTATTCTCGATCAATTTCAACATTTTGAACACCATAATGAGTCGTTCGCCAGAGGTCTTTTGACCGACGGCATCCGAGAGCATTTCACCGATTTATGTTGAAGCTCGTCAAATTCATCTTGTGAGCTCGACTTGACTTATAGCGCATGCATGAAAGTCAATAAAGTTGTGATGAATATTATAATTCTTTTATCTTTAAAAAGACGGGCTATAATATTTTGCAGCAATAACACTCTGACAAGTCTTTCTAAAAAAAATATAATTTTCTGATTGTAGATTCTTCAAAATGTAGTCATAATGTAGCTTTCAAACGACACAACAATATATTTTCTCACCGCACTGTCACCATTGCCCCAAACACACCCTTAATGTTGTCTTTGTATCACTTGCATATGAATGTCAAATATTAGTTGTTCTTAGACCTCATGCACTCGTGCCACAAAATTTATTAAATTATTAAGCTCAATTAATACTCTAGAAATACATTAAACAAAAAAAAAATTTTATTTATTCATTTAAATTTTTAAGATGAGATTTTATTATAATATAGGAAAAATTGGAATTCCAAATCTTTTATCAACTAAGACTAATTAAAACCCACTCATTGATGTAATGTTAATGCAGACTTGTAGAAATAGAATATGCTCCTCGTCAAGCTTTGCTTTATTTTAACGATGGAAGAGTTGTCCACGTTTGGTTATTATTAGGAGGTTCATTGACACGTTACAAATGTTGAATCAGTTCTTTTTTTTTTTTTGGATTTTTTTTTTCAGAAATTAATACTCATAATTGGAGTCTGCTTCATCTCTAAGTAAGCTCCAAAAGTTTCTCCTATCACCATCCCTTCTTAATTAAATGTTTAATTAATTAATCTGAAAAAATATATATTGAAACCACTTCTGCAGTGTAAAAAGAAGCTTTGCTTTGGAAGAAATAGTTAACTCAGGAATTAAATATATATTTTTGGAGTCTGGAAGCTGTCTATTTATTTGAAATAAGAAAGACCATATAGCCGTCCAGTTTCTTCTGTTTTTGGGCAGTTGGAACTCAACTCTTTCTCTGTTCTAGATGGTTGTTTGCTGGATTCAAGCTAGGACTTGTTGACTTAATTAATTAATTAATTAATTTATATATATTTATATATATATATAATTTGAAAATAATAATATAGAGGGAACATTAATTATGATTAGCAAAGGGATATGCACTGCATTTTTAACTATTTATCCTAATCTAGAGTCTTATAGTTATTATCATTAGTTTATTTTTGAAGATAATTCTAATTTATTAATTCTTTTTAATAATGTTATTAAATTCGTATATTTTTAGTTAGATTATACTGAGTTTTTTTTTTCTTCCTATTTTTAATTCTGTTATATATTAATTATAAAATATTATGTATTGATATAATATATAGTATTTATATATATATTAATACACAGCTAAAAACTCTCACTGAATTTCACATATAATAATTTTTCAAAGATAAAAGGAGATTTTTCTTATAAGTAAAGGGCATCGTAGTTTCCACGAAGATGAAATTAAAATTTGCTTTTGGCTTTTCTCCGACATATCTTCCATAATAAAAGCTGAAACAGCAAAGCCGGTCTATGTGTAAAATCGAGCGTCTTGACTAATTGGATCTAACAAGTACAAGATCTCTTGATTTTTGACTTTATTTGAGCATTCAAATACTTAAAATATATCAGATGATCAAGGGAACCATTTTGAGCCCGATAGTGGTTTGATTTTGTATATATTTATGAAATGTCCCCTCTAATCTATAAATACTCTATTATTTCATAGGGAGGCGGAAAGAAGCTCTAAGGCGAAGATCCTCCAAGCATCGTACTGACGGTTAACCACGCCCGCCAACCATCGCTGACCGCCGCCGGCCACCACCACGCCCCGCTGCCAACGCCGTTGGTCCTGCCATCAACCACCATTATCTTATCATCGCTACCGCTACAGCCACCGATCAATTTCGCCGGCTGAATTATGCCGCAGTTTCAATCACCACCATCGATCATCATTATCATCGACCACCACCGTCGGTCACCGCCACCGACTACCGCCGACCTTCATTGCCGGCCATCTTCACCGGTCATCACCATCGATCATCGTTGACCGCCACCGGCTACCATTATCACCAATCGTCACCAACAATTATAATGTTTAACCATGCAGATACTGTTACTCGATTATGAGATTCCTATTGTCAGGCTTTCTCATATAAAATTTTGTAATGTCGTTATAGGGAAAACTTTGTACTCCGAAATAAATACATAGTGGAAGATTTTTACTAGGCTAAGCCCCGTGATTTTTTCCCTCTCTTCAATGGTTTTTTACATAAAAATCCTGAAGTTTCTTATTCATTCTACAAATATCTATATGTGTGCTAGATTTCACAACAAAGCTAAAGCGTAAATTTTATTCTTCTGCAACTGGTTTTTTAGCATGCAACAGTTTGGTGTCGTCTGTGAAAAATAAACCCCACAACCACAATCTCTATGAACACCTGCATTATGGCCAACTGGCACAATACTCGCAACAATGGAGCCTCCCACTCCAACTCCCGTCACTCCCGAAATCATTCCTTGAACCAAGGACACCAAGCTTCTGCCTCACTTCCCCCTAATAGGCATGACCTTATCGATAAAGGTGCAACAAAAATCTCTCTAGAAGATCATATTCGTCGAATGGAAGAGTCTCAAATTGAGATAATCTGACTTTTATGAGAAACTCGGCAGCCACTACCTGGCAAACGCATCTCCCCCAAGATCGATCGTTAGCTGGGGGAGATCAAAATGCTAATACGGGGCCTTCTCGCCATTAAGCTGAAGTTCCTCCGCTGCATGATGTCAATTCCTTGACAGACTAGTTCTACTCATCCATCACTTGCTCAATCGAGCTAATCCACCAATTATTATTGCGCTTCGCCCCATTGATTCCACCCGTCATGTTATATGTGCAAAATTACAACACTTAGTGCGAGAAGAATTTCACTTTAAAGATGGAAATCATCTTCCCTCTCATCGCGACTATCAGGAGTCTTCAATTTTAACTGAATCTATTCTTCAACATCCTATTCCTGTAAGGTTCAAACTTCTGAGCATCGACTCCTATGATGGGGCAACTGACCCATATGAACACATCGACCATTACATAACCATCATGCATATCAAACGAGCTCACACACCGCTTTGTCGTCTTTCCGCCACCCTCGGGGGCTCGTGACTTGGTTCTACTCCCTTCCAAAGGGATCCATCCATACCTTTGACGAACTCACCAAGAATTTTGTAGAATAGTTCATTGCAAACTGGAAGATCATTAAAGAGTCCTTTCATCTCTCAGGCATTCGTCAAAATGAGGGTGAAACACTTAAGGAGTACTTCCAGAGGTTCTCTTTAGAGGCTTGCCAAATACCTGGAGTAGATCCTGAACTATTAAGAGGAGTTTTCCTTGGTGGGCTCCATCCTGGGCCTTTCTACTCGTTACTAATGCGAGATATGGTCCGCTCATATACCGATTTGGTTCATCGTGTGGAAGCATAAATTTTTGCTTATGAGGCTATTAATACTCATCGTAAATAATTTGAACAATCCATAGAAAAATGTAAGAGTGCCCCAGGGAACACAAATCGACAATCCCATCAAAAGAAGCAATAAGATAGTCATGATCTCCCTCCACGGCCCTCACATCAGCAACGTGAACCACGACCAGAAAAGGAATACACACCACTGAACAAAGCTCATGTTAACATCTTGATGGTCATTCGAGATGAAGAGACCATTAAGTGGCCACATTCACTGAAACCAAATTTAGAAAATCAGGAGCAATATTATCACTTCCAACAAAGTCGTGGACATACTACTGAGGCATGTAAATAACTCAAAGAAGAGATCGAGAGACTCATTCAACGAGGATATCTACGTCGATTTGTGTATAATCAATCAACTCAAGCAAACATGACTCTTACTAAGGGGCAACCGGGACAACCATCACAAAAATAACAAATTAGTCGCCAGCTAACTAGAGAAATTGAAACAATCGCAAGAGGACCACTATTATCTAATCAAGTCCTCATTGCCATATCCGAAGAACCAGAGTTAAAGAAATTTTGTATTGATCATTCCACCACTTTTAATGACTCAGACTTAGAAGGAGTCCAAGTTCCTCATTAAGATCCACTTGTCATCAGTACGGGCATTGGTGACCCATGCTATAATGTTTAAGAGAATTTTGATTGATAATGGGAGTTCTATCGATGTCTTATTTTACTTCATATTTCTTAGCATGGGCTTGGTTAGGGAAAAGCTCCAACCCATTGAAGGACTATTATATGGGTTTGATAATCACCCTGTGCGAGTGAAGGAGGTAATCACCCTTCCTATTGTCCTCAGAGAATTTCTTTGATAAGTGGCTCATTCAATTCATGGTGGTCAAGTCAGATTCAACGTACAACGCTATCTTCAGAAGGCCCCTCCAATCAATTTTTGGTGCTGTTACTTCGGTATCTCATCTTAAGATGAAATTTTAAACCCCCATTGGAGTTGGAGTGGTATGTAGAAATCAACAAATAGCACAATCATGTTACCTCATACAAGCTCAACCACGCCATTCGCTGACCTTCAGCATCGAGAATTTTAAATTTTGAGATGAAGAAGTACCATAGAGAGCTTCGCCTATAGAAGACTTACTCCATATTTCATTATCAGATGACCAACCTTTACAAATAGTGCAAGTCGAATCTCTGCTCTTAGATGAACAGAGGGTAAAATATATAGACTTCTTGCACAAAAATCAAGGCATCTTTGCTTGGAGTTCAACATATATGCCTGGGGTCAACTTCAATGTAATCATGCATTCTCTCAAGATTGATCAAAAATTCAAACTGATCATCCAAAAGAAGCAGAGTTTTGTACCTGGTTGCCTCCAAGCTATTGAATATAAAGTTAACAAGCTCTTAGAAGTATAATTCATATGAGAAGTATATTACCCTACATGGCTATCAAATATTGTCATGGTTAAGAAAGTAAATAGAACTTAGAAAATATGTATTGATTACATTGATCTCAACAAAGCTTGCCCGAAAGATAGTTTCCCCCTCCCTCAAATTGATCAATTGGTTGATGCTACGTCTAGGCATCAAATGCTTAGTTTTTTGGATGCTTACTCAGGTTATAACCAAATTAAAATGGACCCAACAGATGAAGAAGCCACATTGTTTCAAACATATAAAGGTTTATATTATTACCAAGTTATGTCGTTCGGGTTAAAAAATATTGGTGCTACCTATCAATGCCTTATGAATAAAGTTTTTAAAGACCTCTTAGATCAACAATGGAGATATATATGGATGACATGTTAGTAAAAAGTTTGGAAGAATCACAACATATTTATGACTTAGAAATATACTTTAGCCTTCTTCGATGTTATAACATGTGACTCAACCCGACCAAGTGTGCTTTTGGGATTACGTCGGAAAAATTTCATGGGTTTATGGTCACCCACTGCGGGATTGAAGCTAATCCTGAGAAAATCAAAGCACTCAGAGATATGTCTCCTCCGTAGAATTTCAAAGAAGTTCAACGCTTGAATGAACGAATTGCTACCTTATCATGCTTCTTAGCCCATTCTGGGGATAAATACTTATCATTCTTTAAAATATTAAAGGGAGCTAAAAATAATAATTTTCTGTGGACTGATGAATGTCAAGTTGCTTTCAAGCAACTAAGGAAATGTTTAGCATCTCCACCCTTACTATCCAAGCCTATTCAAGGAGAGATGTTATACTTATATCTCGCAGTCACTTCCAACGCAATAAGCATAGTTTTAGTGCGAGAAGAAATGCAATACAACGATCAATTTACTATGTCAGCAAAATTCTCTCTGATATAGAAAGTCGTTATCCATGGACAGATAAGATGGCTTTCGCTTTAGTTTTCTCAGGGCAAAAATTGCATCCATACTTCCAAGCTCACACCATCAATGTTTATACCTATTTACCATTGAGGGCCATTCTACAGAAACCGAAAGCGTCTGGGAGGTTAATCAAATGATCCGTAGAATTGGGAGAGTTTGATATCCATTTTCTACCTAGGCCAGAAATAAAGTCTCAAGTACTCGCAGACTTTATAATAGAATGCACGACCTCTACCCCAAATGAGATATCTATTACACCCCTTTTGTCTCCTCAATGGACCCTCTATGTTGATGGAGCTTTAGGAAATACTGGTGCCGGAGCAGGAATCTTATTTATTTCTCTCAACAGGATACCTTAGAGTATGGACTTCGCCTGAAATTTCTTACAACTAATAATATGACTAAATATGAGGCTCTCATCGCAGGGTTGTGACTTGCCATCGATTGTGAGGCTCAAAACTTAATGATCCACACCAACTCTTAGCTTATCACTTCATAGGTTGAGGAAAACTTTAATGCTTATAATCCCTAGCTAGCATAATACCTCAGCTTGGTAAAGTCACTTCTTATCCATATCAAGACACATCAAATCATTCACATACTTCGAGAGAAGAACACTCGAGCTGATACTCTCTATAAGCTCGCCACCTCTGCTACGGGAGATCTATTTAAGAGAAGGTGTGTTGAGAAAATATATTTTCCTAGTATTTAAGGGTCATGGATAATACAAGCAGTTAATGAGATAAATAAACTTTAGTGGATGGACCTCATGCTATCCTTTCTATAAGAAGGGACCCTTCCTGAAGACCCAACTACTGCAACTCATCTCTAAAGACAAGCTGCAAACTTTATTATTATTGGAGGTGAATTATACAAATGAGCTTTCTCTAGGCCATACATTAAATTCCTCTCACCATTAGAGGTCGATTATGCATTAAAAGACGTTCACTCTGGGATATGTGAAGAACAACTAGGAGGAAGGGCGCTAGCCCTTAAAATTATGAGGCGAGGGTTCTATCGGCCTACGATGAGGCAAGACACCTTGGATTTTATAAAAAAAATGTGTGAGTTGTCAGTTGCACTCTAACCTCTCTCATATACCACATACAAAGCTCTCTTCCCTTCAAAGATCATGGCATTTTTCTTAATAGAGAATTGATATCATGGGACCTTTTCCAATAGCATCAGGGCAACAAAAATTTATCATTTTAGCTGTCGACTACTTCACTAAATGAATGGAAGCTGAACCACTCGCTAAAATCATGGAGGCAAATGCTAAATAATTTGTTTGAAAAAATATAATATGTTGATTCGATGTTCTTGCAAAGATCATCATTGATAATGTAACCCAATTTACTAGAAAGGTCTTTACCTCTTTTTGTAAAGATCTCCACATTCAGCTGCTGCATACGGCTGTAGACTATCCTCAAACTAATGGACAAACTGAAGCTACCAATAGGACTATACTCAAAGGGTTAAAATCGCGTATCAAGAAGGCTGGGGGGAAATAGGTTGAAGAGCTCTCTAATATTCTTTGGGCTTACTGCACTACATCGCAAACTCTGACTTGTGAGACATTATATAATTTTTATTTTGCCACAGAAGTTATTATACCAATAGATATCGGGATTCCAAGTCCAAGAGCTCAACCATTCAATCATAATAGTAATGAAAAAAACTTCGACAGAACTTGGACTTACTTCCCGAAACTCGTGACATGACCCTACTTCGGACTTCTTCCTACCACCAAAGGGTAGCTCGTCTCTTCAACAGAAGAGTGAAACTCCATCCCATCTCTATTGGTGACTTAGTCCTACGATGTCTTGAAGCTACAGGCAAAGGCCCTCAATGCAATAAACTCTCACCTCTTTGGGATGACCCTTGCTTGGTTACAACTATAGTCAAGCCAGGAACATTTAAGCTCAAGGATCAAGAGGGAAAAACCTTGCCTCAAACTTGGAACACGGAGAATCTCTGAAAGTATTATCAGTAATTCCTACTACATAAATATTGTAACTTTTATTTTGTCACATTTGTCATTTCCTATTCAACTCATATATTTGTTAAAATTATCTTATGATTGTATCACCGACATTATCAATGTAATGAGTTTATGATATTTTCTTTCAAGCTTGTTCCTTCATTTAATCCTCCCACTTAAGGAATGCACAACTCACGTTGTGTCTCAGTCAGAGCATGATCAATCCCAAGGGGATTTGATCGGACCACTTCCATACAGGTAAGAAGTAAAGTAACACTTTAACTAATGCCTAAGATATGTCAAAAAATTCTTGGTGGACATTCCACAGCCTCTTCCATACAGGTAAGAAGTCAAGTAATACTTTCACTAGTACCTAGGATAGGTCAAAAGTCCTTGGTGGACATTCCACCTCTTCCATACCGGTAAAACATCAAATAATATTTTGATTAATCAGGATAGCCAAAATCCTTGGTGGACTTCCCACAACCTCTCCAGATAGGTTAGTGTGTCGAATAATATTTCGACCAATCACCTCAGATAGGTCAAAAGAAAACGAAAGCAAATCACCCGAAATTTTTGGTTTATTAATGTCATTGATAGCTCTAACATGCTGATATAAGAACTAATCAAAATTATGAATATAAAAAATAATAATAATAAATAACAATACATAGATAAAGTGGAAAGAAATGCATCCTCAAGTGATACTACATGATATCAACATCCTCCTCACCGCTAAAAGATGCTCCCTTAAACTCATTCTCAACCCCTTCATCTCCTGAATCTAGCAAAGGGACTTTAGATACTTGGCTGGGAGATAAATTCTTAATACTAGCTTCAGTTCTGCGATGTACTAAGAGGATTCCTTTTAGGAATCCTCGGATGAAGCCTTCCTCTAAACATTGGCACTCAAAGTCCTTCACTTCAACATCAAGAATATGATTAAGAGCTTCTTGGATATGATCCTTGATAGCATCGCGATAAGCTAGGGAGTTCTTAAAGTCTTTTACTGCCTTCAAGAAGACTTCATTTGCTACCGCTTCTGACATTATAAGCTCCTTCTCAGAAAGACGGTCATGTATTGCTTTCTTCTCCACGTCAAGATGCCTTTGAGTCTTTCTCTTTGACTAGTCTCGCCCTCACCTCATTATCATCAGTATGCCTCCCGACGTTGGAGAGAAAGAAGGTGACATGTTCTATCATACCCTGTTAATGATCCTGAGTCGACACTTCTTTGGCCTTAGCACTCATGTTTCACTCATACTCGCCTTGCAAGTATTTTACCTTCACAAATTTAATGTTTAATTGGTCTAGAGCGACACCCAAATAAGCCATAAGCCCTAACGTTTGGGCTACCTACAATAAAAAAAATTACAAATATTACACAAAGAAAAA